>CAXAJV010000839.1:0-423000 GCA_963969225.1 Xylocopa violacea | reverse complement strand
ACAATATTCCTGGCGAGTTGGCCCCGACGTCTCCGTGGGGCATTCATTTACATCAATAACGTAATCTAACCTAACCTAACCCAACCTAACTTCTCGGCGGTAATATTTAACAACATTCCTGGCGAGTTGGCCTCTACGCCTCCGTGGGACCTTCATATACATCAATAACGTAATATAATCTAACCTAACCCAACCTATCATCTCGGCGGTAATATTTGACAACATTCCTGGTCATTTGGCCTCTACGTCTCCGTGGAACCTTCATATACATCAATAACGTAATATAACCTAACCTAACCCAACCTATCATCTCGGCGGTAATATTTGACAACATTCCTGGTCATTTGGCCTCTACGTCTCCGTGGAACCTTCATATACATCAATAACGTAATATAACCTAACCTAACCCAACCTATCATCTCGGCGGTAATATTTGACAACATTCCTGGCGAATTGGCCTCTACGCCTCCGTGCGACCTTCGTATACATCAATAACGTAATATAACCTAACCTGAACCAACCTATCATCTCGGCGGTAATATTTGACAACATTCCTGGCGAGTTGGCCTCTACGTCTCCGTGGGACCTTCATATACATCAATAACGTAATATTACCTAACCTAACCCAACTTAACACCTCGGCACTAATATTTGAAAACATTCCTGGCGAGTTGGCCTCTACCTCTCCGTGCGACCTTCATATACACCAATAACGTAATATAACCTAACGTAACACAACTTATCCTCTCGGCAGTAATATTTGACAACATTCCTGGCTTGTTGGCCTCTACGTTCCCGTGGGACCTTCATATACATCAATAACGTAATATTAACTAACCTAACCGAACCTAACATCTCGGCACTAATATTTGAAAACATTCCTGGCGAGTTGGCCTCTACCACTCCGTGCGACCTTCATATACATCAATAACGTAATATAACGTAACCTAGCCCAACCTATCATATCGGCGGTAATATTTGACAACATTCCTGGAGAGTTGGTCTCTACGTCTCCGTGGGACATTCATATACATCAATAACGTAATATAACATAACATAACCCAACCTATCATCTCGGCGGTAATATTTGACAACATTCCTGGCGAGTTGAGATCTACGTCTCCGTGGGACCTTCATATACATCAATAACGTAATATCACCTAACCTAACCCAACATAAGATCTCGGCACTAATATTTGACAACATTCCTGGTCATTTGGCCTCTACGTCTCTGTGGGAATTTTATATACACCAATAACGTAATATAACCTAACGTAACACAACTTATCCTCTCGGCAGTAATATTTGACAACATTCCTGGCGAATTGGCCTCTACCTCTCCGTGGGACCTTCATATACGTCAATAACGTAATATAATCTAACCTAACCCAACCTATCATCTCGGCGGTAATATTTGACAACATTCCTGGCGATTTGGCCTCTACGTCTCCGTGGGACCTTCATATACATCAATAACATAATATTACCTAACCTAACCCAACCTATCATCTCGGCGGTAATATTTGACAACATTCGTGGCGAGTTGGCCTCTACGTCTCCGTGGCACTTTTATATACATCAATAACGTAATTTAACCTAACCTAAACCGACGTAACATCTCGGCGGTAATATTTGACAATATTCCTGGCGAGTTGGCCTCTACGTCTCCGTGGGACCTTCGTATACATCAATAACGTAATTTAACCTAACCTAAACCAACGTAACATCTCGGTGGTAATATTTGACAACATTCCTGGCTTGTTGGCCTCCACGTCTCCGTGGGACCTTCATATACATCAATAACGTAATTTAACCTAACCTAAACCAACGTAACATCTCGGTGGTAATATTTGACAACATTCCTGGCTTGTTGGCCTCTATGTTTCCGTGGGACCTTTATATACATCAATAACGTAATATAACCTAACCTAGCCCAACCTATCACCTCGGCGGTAATATTTGACAACATTCCTGGCGAGTTGGCCTCTACGCCTCCGTGCGACCTTCATATACATCAATAACGTAATGTAACCTAACCTGAACCAACCTATCATCGAGGCGGTAATATTTGACAACATTCCTGGCGAGTTGAAATCTACGTCTCCGTGGGACCTTCATATACATCAATAACGTAATATCACCTAACCTAACCCAACATAAGATCTCGGCACTAATATTTGACAACATTCCTGGTCATTTGGCCTCTACGTCTCTGTGGGAATTTTATATACATCAATAACGTAATATAACCTAACCTAACCCAACCTAACATCTCGGCACTAATATTTGACAACATTCCTGGCGAATTGGCCTCTACCTCTCCGTGGGACCTTCATATACGTCAATAACGTAATATAATCTAACCTAACCCAACCTATCATCTCGGCGGAAATATTTGACAACATTCCTGGTCAGTTGGCCTCTACGTCTCCGTGGAACCTTCATATACATCAATAACGTAATATAACCTAACCTAACCCAACCTATCATCTCGGCGGTAATATTTGACAACATTGCTGGCGAGTTGGCCTCTACGTCTCCGTGGGACTTTTATATACATCAATAACGTAATTTAACCTAACCTAAACCTACGTAACATCTCGGCGGTAATATGTGACAACATTCTTGGCTTGATGGCCTCTACGTCTCCGTGGAACCTTCATATACATCAATAACGTAATATCACCTAATCTAACCCAACCTAAGTTCTCGGCACTAATATTTGACAACATTCCTGGCGAGTTGGCCTCTACGTCTCTGTGGGAATTTTATATACATCAATAACGTAATATAACCTAACCTAACCCAACCTAACATCTCGGCACTAATATTTGACAACATTCCTGGCGAATTGGCCTCTACCTCTCCGTGGGACCTTCATATACGTCAATAGCGTAATATAATCTAACCTAACCCAACCTTTCATCTCGGCGGAAATATTTGACAACATTCCTGGTCAGTTGGCCTCTACGTCTCCGTGGAACGTTCATATACATCAATAACGTAATATAACCTAACCTAACCCAACCTATCATCTCGGCGGTAATATTTGACAACATTCCTTTCGAGTTGGCCTCTACGTCTCCGTGGGACTTTTATATACATCAATAACGTAATTTAACCTAACCTAAACCTACGTAACATCTCGGCGGTAATATGTGACAACATTCCTGGCTTGATGGCCTCTACGTCTCCGTGGGACCTTCATATACATCAATAACATAATATTACCTAACCTAACCCAACCTATCATCTCGGCGGTAATATTTGACAACATTCGTGGCGAGTTGGCCTCTATGTCTCCGTGGGACTTTTATATACATCAATAACGTAATTTAACCTAACCTAAAACGACGTAACATCTCGGCGGTAATATTTGACAATATTCCTGGCGAGTTGGCCCCTACGTCTCCGTGGGACCTTCGTATACATCAATAACGTAATTTAACCTAACCTAAACCAACGTAACATCTCGGTGGTAATATTTGACAACATTCCTGGCGAGTTGGCCTCTACGTCTCTGTGGGAAATTTATATACATCAATAACGTAATATAACCTAACCTAACCCAACCTAACATCTCGGCACTAATATTTGACAACATTCCTGGCGAGTTGGCCTCTACGTCTCCGTGGGACTTTTATATACATCAATAACGTAATATAACGTAACCTAACCCAACCTAACTTCTCGGCGGTAATATTTGACAACATTCCTGGCGAGTTGGCCTCTACGTCTCCGTGGGACCTTCATATACATCAATAACATAATATTACCTAACCTAACCCAACCTATCATCTCGGCGGTAATATTTGACAACATTCGTGCCGAGTTAGCCTCTACGTCTCCGTGGGACTTTTATATACATCAATAACGTAATTTAACCTAACCTAAACCGACGTAACATCTCGGCGGTAATATTTGACAATATTCCTGGCGAGTTGGCCTCTACGTCTCCGTGGGACCTTCGTATACATCAATAACGTAATATAACCTAACCTGAACCAACCTATCATCGCGGCGTTAATATTTGACAACATTCCTCGCGAGTTGAGCTCTACGTCTCCGTGGGACCTTCATATACATCAATAACGTAATATCACATAACCTAACCCAACCTATCATATCGGCGGTAATATTTGACAACATTCCTGGCGAGTTGGCCTCTACGTCTCCGTGGGGCATTCATATACATCAATAACGTAATATAACCTAACATCTCGGTGGTAACATTTGACAACATTCCTGGCGATTTGACCTCTACGTCTCCGTAGGGCCTTCATATACACCAAAAACGTAATCTAACCTAACCTAACCCAACCTAACTTCTCGGCGGTAATATTTGACAACATTCCTGGCGAGTTGGCCTCTACGTCTCCGTGGGACCTTCATATACATCAATAACATAATATTACCTAACCTAACCCAACCTATCATCTCGGCGGTAATATTTGACAACGTTCGTGGCGAGTTAGCCTCTACGTCTCCGTGGGACTTTTATATACATCAATAACGTAATTTAACCTAACCTAAACCGACGTAACATCTCGGCGGTAATATTTGACAATATTCCTGGCGAGTTGGCCTCTACGTCTCCGTGGGACCTTCGTATACATCAATAACTTAATTTAACCTTACCAAAACCATCGTAACACCTCGGTGGTAATATTTGACAACATTCCTGGCTTGTTGGCCTCTACGTCTCCGTGGGACCTTCATATGCATCAATAACGTAATTTAACCTAACCTAAACCAACGTAACATCTCGGCGGTAATATTTGACAACATTCCTGGCGAGTTGGCCTCTACGCCTCCGTGCGACCTTCATATACATCAATAACGTAATATAACCTAACCTGAACCAACCTATCATCGCGGCGTTAATATTTGACAACATTCCTCGCGAGTTGAGCTCTACGTCTCCGTGGGACCTTCATATACATCAATAACGTAATATCACATAACCTAACCCAACCTATCATATCGGCGGTAATATTTGACAACATTCCTGGCGAGTTGGCCTCTACGTCTCCGTGGGACCTTCATATACATCAATAACGTAATATAACCTAACCTAAACCAACCAATCATCTCGGCGGTAATATTTGGCAACATTCCTGGCGAGTTGGCCTCTACGTCTCCGTGGGTTCTTCATATACATCAATAACGTAATATAACCTAACGTAACACAACTTATCCTCTCGGCAGTAATATTTGACAACATTCCTATCGAGTTGGCCTCTACGTCTCCGTGGGACTTTTATATACATCAATAACGTAATTTAACCTAACCTAACCCAACATAACATCTCGGCACTAATATTTGACAACATTCCTGGCGAGTTGGCCTCTACCTCTCCATGGGACCTTCATATACATCAATAACGTAATATAATCTAACCTAACCCAACCTATCATATCGGCGGTAATATTTGAAAACATTCTTGTCGATGTTGGCCTCTACGTCTCTGTGGGACCTTCATATACATCAATAACGTAATATTACCTAACCTAACCCAACTTAACATCTCGGCACTAATATTTGAAAACATTCCTGGCGAGTTGGCCTCTACCTCTCCGTGCGACCTTCATATATATCAATAACGTAATATAACGTAACCTAACCCAACCTATCATATCGGCGGTAATATTTGACAACTTTCCTGGCGAGTTGGCCTCTACGTCTCCGTGGGACCTTCATATACATCAATAACGTAATATTACCTAACCTAACCCAACTTAACATCTCGGCACTAATATTTGAAAACATTCCTGGCGAGTTGGCCTCTACCTCTCCGTGCGACCTTCATATACATCAATAACGTAATATAACGTAACCTAACCCAACCTATCATATCGGCGGTAATATTTGACAACTTTCCTGGCGAGTTGGCCTCTACGTCTCCGTGGGACTTTCATATACATCAATAACGTAATATAACCTAACCTAACCCAACCTATCATCTCGGCGGTAATATTTGACAACATTCCTGGCGAGTTGGCCTCTACGTCTCCGTGGGATCTTCATATACATCAATAACGTAATTTAACCTAACCTAAACCTACGTAACATCTCGGCGGTAATATGTGACAACATTCCTGGCTTGATGGCCTCTACGTCTCCGTGGGACCCTCATATGCATCAATAACGTAATATAACCTAACCTAACCCAACCTAACATCTCGGCACTAATATTTGACAACATTCCTGTCGAGTTGGCCTCTACCTCTCCGTGCGACCTTCATATACATCAATAACGTAATATAACGTAACCTAACCCAACCTATCATATCGGCGATTATATTTGACAACATTCCTGGCGAGTTGGCCTCTACGTCTCCGTGGGACCTTTATATACATCAATAACGTAATATAACCTAACCTAACCCAACCTATCATCTCGGCGGTAATATTTGACAACATCCCTGGAGAGTTGGCCTCTACGTCTCCGTGGGACCTTCATATACATCAATAACATAATATTACCTAACCTAACCCAACCTATCATCTCGGCGGTAATATTTGACAACATTCGTGGCGAGTTGGCCTCTACGTCTCCGTGGGACTTTTATATACATCAATAACGTAATTTAACCTAACCTAAATCGACGTAACATCTCGGCGGTAATATTTGACAATATTCCTGGCGAGTTGGCCTCTACGTCTCCGTGGGACCTTCGTATACATCAATAACGTAATTTAACCTAACCTAAACCAACGTAACATCTCGGTGGTAATATTTGACAACATTCCTGGCGAGTTGGCCTCTACGTCTCTGTGGGAAATTTATATACATCAATAACGTAATATAACCTAACCTAACCCAACCTAACATCTCGGCACTAATATTTGACAACATTCCTGGCGAGTTGGCCTCTACGTCTCCGTGGGACTTTTATATACATCAATAACGTAATATAACGTAACCTAAGCCAACATAACATCTCGGCGGTAATATTTGACAACATTCCTGGCGAGTTGGCCTCTACGTCTCCGTGGGGCATTCATATACATCAATAACGTAATATAACCTAACATCTCGGTGGTAATATTTGACAACATTCCTGGCGATATGGCCTCTACGTCTCCGTAGGGCCTTCATATACATCAATAACGTAATCTAACCTAACCTAACCCAACCTAACTTCTCGGCGGTAATATTTGACAACATTCCTGGCGAGTTGGCCTCTACGTCTCCGTGGGACCTTCATATACATCAATAACATAATATTACCTTACCTAACCCAACCTATCATCTCGGCGGTAATATTTGACAACATTCGTGACGAGTTAGCCTCTACGTCTCCGTGGGACTTTTATATACATCAATAACGTAATTTAACCTAACCTAAACCGACGTAACATCTCGGCGGTAATATTTGACAATATTCCTGGCGAGTTGGCCTCTACGTCTCCGTGGGACCTTCGTATACATCAATAACGTAATTTAAGCTAACCAAAACCATCGTAACATCTCGGTGGTAATATTTGACAACATTCCTGGCTTGTTGGCCTCTACGTCTCCGTGGGACCTTCATATACATCAATAACGTAATTTAACCTAACCTAAACCAACCTATCATCTCGGCGGTAATATTTGACAACATTCCTGGCGAGTTGGCCTCTATGCCTCCGTGCGACCTTCATATACATCAATAACGTAATATAACCTAACCTGAACCAACCTATCATCGCGGCGTTAATATTTGACAACATTCCTGGCGAGTTGAGCTCTACGTCTCCGTGGGACCTTCATATACATCAATAACGTAATATCACATAACCTAACCCAACCTATCATATCGGCGGTAATATTTGACAACTTTCCTGGCGAGTTGGCCTCTACGTCTCCGTGGGACCTTCATATACATCAATAACGTAATATTACCTAACCTAACCCAACTTAACATCTCGGCACTAATATTTGAAAACATTCCTGGCGAGTTGGCCTCTACCTCTCCGTGCGACCTTCATATACATCAATAACGTAATATAACGTAACCTAACCCAACCTATCATATCGGCGGTAATATTTGACAACTTTCCTGGCGAGTTGGCCTCTACGTCTCCGTGGGACTTTCATATACATCAATAACGTAATATAACCTAACCTAACCCAACCTATCATCTCGGCGGTAATATTTGACAACATTCCTGGCGAGTTGGCCTCTACGTCTCCGTGGGATCTTCATATACATCAATAACGTAATTTAACCTAACCTAAACCTACGTAACATCTCGGCGGTAATATGTGACAACATTCCTGGCTTGATGGCCTCTACGTCTCCGTGGGACCCTCATATGCATCAATAACGTAATATAACCTAACCTAACCCAACCTAACATCTCGGCACTAATATTTGACAACATTCCTGTCGAGTTGGCCTCTACCTCTCCGTGCGACCTTCATATACATCAATAACGTAATATAACGTAACCTAACCCAACCTATCATATCGGCGATTATATTTGACAACATTCCTGGCGAGTTGGCCTCTACGTCTCCGTGGGACCTTTATATACATCAATAACGTAATATAACCTAACCTAACCCAACCTATCATCTCGGCGGTAATATTTGACAACATCCCTGGAGAGTTGGCCTCTACGTCTCCGTGGGACCTTCATATACATCAATAACATAATATTACCTAACCTAACCCAACCTATCATCTCGGCGGTAATATTTGACAACATTCGTGGCGAGTTGGCCTCTACGTCTCCGTGGGACTTTTATATACATCAATAACGTAATTTAACCTAACCTAAATCGACGTAACATCTCGGCGGTAATATTTGACAATATTCCTGGCGAGTTGGCCTCTACGTCTCCGTGGGACCTTCGTATACATCAATAACGTAATTTAACCTAACCTAAACCAACGTAACATCTCGGTGGTAATATTTGACAACATTCCTGGCGAGTTGGCCTCTACGTCTCTGTGGGAAATTTATATACATCAATAACGTAATATAACCTAACCTAACCCAACCTAACATCTCGGCACTAATATTTGACAACATTCCTGGCGAGTTGGCCTCTACGTCTCCGTGGGACTTTTATATACATCAATAACGTAATATAACGTAACCTAAGCCAACATAACATCTCGGCGGTAATATTTGACAACATTCCTGGCGAGTTGGCCTCTACGTCTCCGTGGGGCATTCATATACATCAATAACGTAATATAACCTAACATCTCGGTGGTAATATTTGACAACATTCCTGGCGATATGGCCTCTACGTCTCCGTAGGGCCTTCATATACATCAATAACGTAATCTAACCTAACCTAACCCAACCTAACTTCTCGGCGGTAATATTTGACAACATTCCTGGCGAGTTGGCCTCTACGTCTCCGTGGGACCTTCATATACATCAATAACATAATATTACCTTACCTAACCCAACCTATCATCTCGGCGGTAATATTTGACAACATTCGTGACGAGTTAGCCTCTACGTCTCCGTGGGACTTTTATATACATCAATAACGTAATTTAACCTAACCTAAACCGACGTAACATCTCGGCGGTAATATTTGACAATATTCCTGGCGAGTTGGCCTCTACGTCTCCGTGGGACCTTCGTATACATCAATAACGTAATTTAACCTAACCAAAACCATCGTAACATCTCGGTGGTAATATTTGACAACATTCCTGGCTTGTTGGCCTCTACGTCTCCGTGGGACCTTCATATACATCAATAACGTAATTTAACCTAACCTAAACCAACCTATCATCTCGGCGGTAATATTTGACAACATTCCTGGCGAGTTGGCCTCTATGCCTCCGTGCGACCTTCATATACATCAATAACGTAATATAACCTAACCTGAACCAACCTATCATCGCGGCGTTAATATTTGACAACATTCCTGGCGAGTTGAGCTCTACGTCTCCGTGGGACCTTCATATACATCAATAACGTAATATCACATAACCTAACCCAACCTATCATATCGGCGGTAATATTTGACAACATTCCTGGCGAGTTGGCCTCTACGTCTCCGTGGGACCTTCATATACATCAATAACTTAATATAACCTAACCTAACCCAACCAATCATCTTGGCGGTAATATTTGGCAACATTCCTGGCGAGTTGGCCTCTACCTCTCCATGGGACCTTCATATACATCAATAACGTAATATAATCTAACCTAACCCAACCTATCATCTCGGCGGTAATATTTGAAAACATTCCTGGTCAGTTGGCCTCTACGTCTCCGTGGAACCTTCATATACATCAATAACGTAATATAACTTAACCTAATCCAACCTATAATCTCGGCGGTAATATTTGACAACATTCCTGGCGAGTTGGACTCTAAGCCTCCGTTCGACCTTCATATACATCAATAACGTAATATAACCTAACCTGAACCAACCTATCATCTCCGCGGTAATATTTGACAACATTCCTGGCGAGTTGGCCTCTACGTCTCCGTGGGACTTTTATATACATCAATAACGTAATTTAACATAACCTAAACCTACGTAACATCTCGGCGGTAATATGTGACAACATTCCTGGCTTGATGGCCTCTACGTCTCCGTGGGACCTTCATATACATCAATAACGTAATATAACGTAACCTAAACCAACCTATCATATCGGCGGTAATATTTGACAATATTCCTGGCGAGTTGGCCACTACGTCTCCGTGGGACCTTCATATACATCAATAACGTAATATCACCTAACCTAACCCAACCTAACATCTCGGCACTAATATTTGACAACCTTCCTGACGAGTTGGCCTCTGCCTCTCCGTGGGACTTTCATATACGTCAATAACGTAATATAATCTAACCTAACCCAACCTATCATCTCGGCGGAAATATTTGACAACATTCCTGGTCAGTTGGCCTCTACGTCTCCGTGGGACTTTTATATACATCAATAACGTAATATAACGTAACCTAACCCAACATAACGTCTCGGCGGTAATATTTCACAACATTCCTGGCGAGTTGGCCTCTACGTCTCCGTGGGGCATTCATATACATCAATAACGTAATATAACCTAACCTGAACCAACCTATCATCGCGGCGTTAATATTTGACAACATTCCCGGCGAGTTGAGCTCTACGTCTGCGTGGGACCTTCATATACATTAATAACGTAATATCACCTAATCTAACCCAACCTAAGATCTCGGCACTAATATTTGACAACATTCCTGGCGAGTTGGCCTCTACGTCTCTGTGGGAATTTTATATACATCAATAACGTAATATAACCTAACCTAACCCAACCTAACATCTCGGCACTAATATTTGACAACATTCCTGGCGAATTGGCCTCTACCTCTCCGTGGGACCTTCATATACGTCAATAGCGTAATATAATCTAACCTAACCCAACCTTTCATCTCGGCGGAAATATTTGACAACATTCCTGGTCAGTTGGCCTCTACGTCTCCGTGGAACCTTCATATACATCAATAACGTAATATAACCTAACCTAACCCAACCTATCATCTCGGCGGTAATATTTGACAACATTCCTTTCGAGTTGGCCTCTACGTCTCCGTGCGACCTTCATATACATCAATAACGTAATATAACCTAACCTGAACCAACCTATCATCGCGGCGTTAATATTTGACAACATTCCTCGCGAGTTGAGCTCTACGTCTCCGTGGGACCTTCATATACATCAATAACGTAATATCACATAACCTAACCCAACCTATCATATCGGCGGTAATATTTGACAACATTCCTGGCGAGTTGGCCTCTACGTCTCCGTGGGGCATTCATATACATCAATAACGTAATATAACCTAACATCTCGGTGGTAACATTTGACAACATTCCTGGCGATTTGACCTCTACGTCTCCGTAGGGCCTTCATATACACCAAAAACGTAATCTAACCTAACCTAACCCAACCTAACTTCTCGGCGGTAATATTTGACAACATTCCTGGCGAGTTGGCCTCTACGTCTCCGTGGGACCTTCATATACATCAATAACATAATATTACCTAACCTAACCCAACCTATCATCTCGGCGGTAATATTTGACAACGTTCGTGGCGAGTTAGCCTCTACGTCTCCGTGGGACTTTTATATACATCAATAACGTAATTTAACCTAACCTAAACCGACGTAACATCTCGGCGGTAATATTTGACAATATTCCTGGCGAGTTGGCCTCTACGTCTCCGTGGGACCTTCGTATACATCAATAACTTAATTTAACCTAACCAAAACCATCGCAACATCTCGGTGGTAATATTTGACAACATTCCTGGCTTGTTGGCCTCTACGTCTCCGTGGGACCTTCATATGCATCAATAACGTAATTTAACCTAACCTAAACCAACGTAACATCTCGGCGGTAATATTTGACAACATTCCTGGCGAGTTGGCCTCTACGCCTCCGTGCGACCTTCATATACATCAATAACGTAATATAACCTAACCTGAACCAACCTATCATCGCGGCGTTAATATTTGACAACATTCCTCGCGAGTTGAGCTCTACGTCTCCGTGGGACCTTCATATACATCAATAACGTAATATCACATAACCTAACCCAACCTATCATATCGGCGGTAATATTTGACAACATTCCTGGCGAGTTGGCCTCTACGTCTCCGTGGGACCTTCATATACATCAATAACGTAATATAACCTAACCTAAACCAACCAATCATCTCGGCGGTAATATTTGGCAACATTCCTGGCGAGTTGGCCTCTACGTCTCCGTGGGTTCTTCATATACATCAATAACGTAATATAACCTAACGTAACACAACTTATCCTCTCGGCAGTAATATTTGACAACATTCCTATCGAGTTGGCCTCTACGTCTCCGTGGGACTTTTATATACATCAATAACGTAATTTAACCTAACCTAACCCAACATAACATCTCGGCACTAATATTTGACAACATTCCTGGCGAGTTGGCCTCTACCTCTCCATGGGACCTTCATATACATCAATAACGTAATATAATCTAACCTAACCCAACCTATCATATCGGCGGTAATATTTGAAAACATTCTTGTCGATGTTGGCCTCTACGTCTCTGTGGGACCTTCATATACATCAATAACGTAATATTACCTAACCTAACCCAACTTAACATCTCGGCACTAATATTTGAAAACATTCCTGGCGAGTTGGCCTCTACCTCTCCGTGCGACCTTCATATACATCAATAACGTAATATAACGTAACCTAACCCAACCTATCATATCGGCGGTAATATTTGACAACTTTCCTGGCGAGTTGGCCTCTACGTCTCCGTGGGACCTTCATATACATCAATAACGTAATATTACCTAACCTAACCCAACTTAACATCTCGGCACTAATATTTGAAAACATTCCTGGCGAGTTGGCCTCTACCTCTCCGTGCGACCTTCATATACATCAATAACGTAATATAACGTAACCTAACCCAACCTATCATATCGGCGGTAATATTTGACAACTTTCCTGACGAGTTGGCCTCTACGTCTCCGTGGGACTTTCATATACATCAATAACGTAATATAACCTAACCTAACCCAACCTAACATCTCGGCACTAATATTTGACAACATTCCTGTCGAGTTGGCCTCTACGTCTCCGTGGGACCTTCATATACATCAATAACATAATATTACCTAACCTAACCCAACCTATCATCTCGGCGGTAATATTTGACAACATTCGTGGCGAGTTGGCCTCTACGTCTCCGTGGGACTTTTATATACATCAATAACGTAATTTAACCTAACCTAAATCGACGTAACATCTCGGCGGTAATATTTGACAATATTCCTGGCGAGTTGGCCTCTACGTCTCCGTGGGACCTTCGTATACATCAATAACGTAATTTAACCTAACCTAAACCAACGTAACATCTCGGTGGTAATATTTGACAACATTCCTGGCGAGTTGGCCTCTACGTCTCTGTGGGAAATTTATATACATCAATAACGTAATATAACCTAACCTAACCCAACCTAACATCTCGGCACTAATATTTGACAACATTCCTGGCGAGTTGGCCTCTACGTCTCCGTGGGACTTTTATATACATCAATAACGTAATATAACGTAACCTAAGCCAACATAACATCTCGGCGGTAATATTTGACAACATTCCTGGCGAGTTGGCCTCTACGTCTCCGTGGGGCATTCATATACATCAATAACATAATATAACCTAACCTGAACCAACCTATCATCGCGGCGTTAATATTTGACAACATTCCTCGCGAGTTGAGCTCTACGTCTCCGTGGGACCTTCATATACATCAATAACGTAATATCACATAACCTAACCCAACCTATCATATCGGCGGTAATATTTGACAACATTCCTGGCGAGTTGGCCTCTACGTCTCCGTGGGACTTTTATATACATCAATAACGTAATATAACGTAACCTAAGCCAACATAACATCTCGGCGGTAATATTTGACAACATTCCTGGCGAGTTGGCCTCTACGTCTCCGTGGGGCATTCATATACATCAATAACGTAATATAACCTAACATCTCGGTGGTAATATTTGACAACATTCCTGGCGATATGGCCTCTACGTCTCCGTAGGGCCTTCATATACATCAATAACGTAATCTAACCTAACCTAACCCAACCTAACTTCTCGGCGGTAATATTTGACAACATTCCTGGCGAGTTGGCCTCTACGTCTCCGTGGGACCTTCATATACATCAATAACATAATATTACCTAACCTAACCCAACCTATCATCTCGGCGGTAATATTTGACAACATTCGTGACGAGTTAGCCTCTACGTCTCCGTGGGACTTTTATATACATCAATAACGTAATTTAACCTAACCTAAACCGACGTAACATCTCGGCGGTAATATTTGACAATATTCCTGGCGAGTTGGCCTCTACGTCTCCGTGGGACCTTCGTATACATCAATAACGTAATTTAACCTAACCAAAACCATCGTAACATCTCGGTGGTAATATTTGACAACATTCCTGGCTTGTTGGCCTCTACGTCTCCGTGGGACCTTCATATACATCAATAACGTAATTTAACCTAACCTAAACCAACCTATCATCTCGGCGGTAATATTTGACAACATTCCTGGCGAGTTGGCCTCTATGCCTCCGTGCGACCTTCATATACATCAATAACGTAATATAACCTAACCTGAACCAACCTACCATCGCGGCGTTAATATTTGACAACATTCCTGGCGAGTTGAGCTCTACGTCTCCGTGGGACCTTCATATACATCAATAACGTAATATCACATAACCTAACCCAACCTATCATATCGGCGGTAATATTTGACAACATTCCTGGCGAGTTGGCCTCTACGTCTCCGTGGGACCTTCATATACGTCAATAACGTAATATAATCTAACCTAACCCAACCTATCATCTCGGCGGAAATATTTGACAACATTCCTGGTCAGTTGGCCTCTACGTCTCCGTGGAACCTTCATAAACATCAATAACGTAATATAACCTAACCTAACCCAACCTATCCTCTCGGCAGTAATATTTGACAACATTCCTGTCGAGTTGGCCTCTACGTCTCCGTGGGACTTTTATATACATCAATAACGTAATTTAACCTAACCTAACCCAACATAACATCTCGGCACTAATATTTGACAACATTCCTGGCGAGTTGGCCTCTACCTCTCCATGGGACCTTCATATACATCAATAACGTAATATAATCTAACCTAACCCAACCTATCATCTCGGCGGTAATATTTGAAAACAATCCTGGTCAGTTGGCCTCTACGTCTCCGTGGAACCTTTATATACATCAATAACGTAATATAACTTAACCTAATCCAACCTATAATCTCGGCGGTAATATTTGACCACTTTCCTGGCGAGTTGGACTCTACGCCTCCGTTCGACCTTCATATACATCAATAACGTAATATAACCTAACCTGAACCAACCTATCATCTCCGCGGTAATATTTGACAACATTCCTGGCGAGTTGGCCTCTACGTCTCCGTGGGACTTTTATATACATCAATAACGTAATTTAACATAACCTAAACCTACGTAACATCTCGGCGGTAATATGTGACAACATTCCTGGCTTGATGGCCTCTACGTCTCCGTGGGACCTTCATATACATCAATAACGTAATATAACGTAACCTAAACCAACCTATCATATCGGCGGTAATATTTGACAATATTCCTGGCGAGTTGGCCACTACGTCTCCGTGGGACCTTCATATACATCAATAACGTAATATCACCTAACCTAACCCAACCTAAGATCTCGGCACTAATATTTGACAACATTCCTGGCGAGTTGGCCTCTACGTCTCTGTGTGAATTTTATATACATCAATAACGTAGTATAACCTAATCTAACCCAACCTAACATCTCGGCACTAATATTTGACAACCTTCCTGACGAGTTGGCCTCTGCCTCTCCGTGGGACTTTCATATACGTCAATAACGTAATATAACTTAACCTAACCCAAGCTATCATCTCGGCGGTAATATTTGACAACATTCCTGGTCAGTTGGCCTCTACGTCTCCGTGGAACATTCATATACATCAATAACGTAATATAACCTAACCTAACCCAAGCTATCATCTCGCCAGTAATATTTGACAACATTCCTGGCGAGTTGGCCTCTACGTCTCCGTGGGACTTTTATATACATCAATAACGTAATTTAACATAACCTAGACCTACGTAACATCTCGGCGGTAATATGTGACAACATTCCTGGCTTGATGGCCTCTACGTCTCCGTGGGACCTTCATATTCATCAATATCGTAATATAACGTAACCTAAACCAACCTATCATATCGGCGGTAATATTTGACAATATTCCTGGCGAGTTGGCCTCTACGTCTCCGTGGGACCTTTATATACATCAATAACGTAATATAACCTAACCTAACCCAACCAATCATCTTGGCGGTAATATTTGGCAACATTCCTGGCGAGTTGGCCTCTACGTCTCCGTGGGATCTTCATATACATCAATAACGTAATATAACCTAACGTAACACAACTTATCCTCTCGGCAGTAATATTTGACAACATTCCTGTCGAGTTGGCCTCTACGTCTCCGTGGGACTTTTATATACATCAATAACGTAATTTAACCTAACCTAACCCAACATAACATCTCGGCACTAATATTTGACAACATTCCTGGCGTGTTGGCCTCTACCTCTCCATGGGACCTTCATATACATCAATAACGTAATATAATCTAACCTAACCCAACCTATCATCTCGGCGGTAATATTTGAAAACAATCCTGGTCAGTTGGCCTCTACGTCTCCGTGGAACCTTCATATACATCAATAACGTAATATAACTTAACCTAATCCAACCTATAATCTCGGCGGTAATATTTGACAACATTCCTGGCGAGTTGGACTCTACGCCTCCGTTCGACCTTCATATACATCAATAACGTAATATAACCTAACCTGAACCAACCTATCATCTCCGCGGTAATATTTGACAACATTCCTGGCGAGTTGGCCTCTACGTCTCCGTGGGACTTTTATATACATCAATAACGTAATTTAACATAACCTAAACCTACGTAACATCTCGGCGGTAATATGTGACAACATTCCTGGCTTGATGGCCTCTACGTCTCCGTGGGACCTTCATATACATCAATAACGTAATATAACGTAACCTAAACCAACCTATCATCTCGGCGGTAATATTTGACAACATTCCTGGTCAGTTGGCCTCTACGTCTCCGTGGAACCTTCATATACATCAATAACGTAATATAACCTAACCTAACACAAGCTATCATCTCGCCGGTAATATTTGACAACATTCCTGGCGAGTTGGCCCCTACGTCTCCGTGGGACTTTTATATACATCAATAACGTAATTTAACATAACCTAAACCTACGTAACATATCGGCGGTAATATTTGACAATATTCCTGGCGAGTTGGCCTCTACGTCTCCGTGGGACCTTTATATACATCAATAACGTAATATAACCTAACCTAACCCAACCTATCATCTCGGCGGTAATATTTGACAACATTCCTGGCGAGTTGGCCTCTACGTCTCCGTGGGATCTTCATATACATCAATAACGTAATATAACCTAACGTAACACAACTTATCCTCTCGGCGGTAATATTTGACAATATTCCTGGCGAGTTGGCCTCTACGTTCCCGTGGGACCTTCGTATACATCAATAACGTAATTTAACTTAACCTAAACCAACGTAACATCTCGGTGGTAATATTTGACAACATTCCTGGCTTGTTGGCCTCTACGTCTCCGTGGGACCTTCATATACATCCATAACGTAATTTAACCTAACCTAAACCAACGTAACATCTCGGTGGTAATATTTGACAACATTCCTGGCTTGTTGGCCTCTATGTTTCCGTGGGACCTTTATATACATCAATAACGTAATATAACCTAACCTAGCCCAACCTATCATCTCGGCGGTAATATTTGAAAACAATCCTGGTCAGTTGGCCTCTACGTCTCCGTGGAACCTTCATATACATCAATAACGTAATATAACTTAACCTAATCCAACCTATAATCTCGGCGGTAATATTTGACAACATTCCTGGCGAGTTGGACTCTACGCCTCCGTTCGACCTTCATATACATCAATAACGTAATATAACCTAACCTGAACCAACCTATCATCTCCGCGGTAATATTTGACAACATTCCTGGCGAGTTGGCCTCTACGTCTCCGTGGGACTTTTATATACATCAATAACGTAATTTAACATAACCTAAACCTACGTAACATCTCGGCGGTAATATGTGACAACATTCCTGGCTTGATGGCCTCTACGTCTCCGTGGGACCTTCATATACATCAATAACGTAATATAACGTAACCTAAACCAACCTATCATATCGGCGGTAATATTTGACAATATTCCTGGCGAGTTGGCCACTACGTCTCCGTGGGACCTTCATATACATCAATAACGTAATATCACCTAACCTAACCCAACCTAAGATCTCGGCACTAATATTTGACAACATTCCTGGCGAGTTGGCCTCTACGTCTCTGTGGGAATTTTATATACATCAATAACGTAGTATAACCTAATCTAACCCAACCTAACATCTCGGCACTAATATTTGACAACCTTCCTGACGAGTTGGCCTCTGCCTCTCCGTGGGACTTTCATATACGTCAATAACGTAATATAACTTAACCTAACCCAAGTTATCATCTCGGCGGTAATATTTGACAACATTCCTGGTCAGTTGGCCTCTACGTCTCCGTGGAACCTTCATATACATCAATAACGTAATATAACCTAACCTAACCCAAGCTATCATCTCGCCGGTAATATTTGACAACATTCCTGGCGAGTTGGCCCCTACGTCTCCGTGGGACTTTTATATACATCAATAACGTAATTTAACATAACCTAAACCTACGTAACATATCGGCGGTAATATTTGACAATATTCCTGTCGAGTTGGCCTCTACGTCTCCGTGGGACCATTATATACATCAATAACGTAATATAACCTAACCTAACCCAACCTATCATCTCGGCGGTAATATTTGACAACATTCCTGGCGAGTTGGCCTCTACGTCTCCGTGGGATCTTCATATACATCAATAACGTAATATAACCTAACGTAACACAACTTATCCTCTCGGCGGTAATATTTGACAATATTCCTGGCGAGTTGGCCTCTACGTTCCCGTGGGACCTTCGTATACATCAATAACGTAATTTAACTTAACCTAAACCAACGTAACATCTCGGTGGTTATATTTGACAACATTCCTGGCTTGTTGGCCTCTACGTCTCCGTGGGACCTTCATATACATCAATAACGTAATTTAACCTAACCTAAACCAACGTAACATCTCGGTGGTAATATTTGACAACATTCCTGGCTTGTTGGCCTCTATGTTTCCGTGGGACCTTTATATACATCAATAACGTAATATAACCTAACCTAGCCCAACCTATCATCTCGGCGGTAATATTTGACAACATTCCTGGCGAGTTGGCCTCTACGCCTCCGTGCGACCTTCATATACATCAATAACGTAATATAACCTAACCTGAACCAATCTATCATCGCGGCGTTAATATTTGACAACATTCCTGGCGAGTTGAGCTCTACGTCTCCGTGGGACCTTCATATACATCAATAACGTAATATAACCTAACCTGAACCAATCTATCATCGCGGCGTTAATATTTGACAACATTCCTGGCGAGTTGAGCTCTACGTCTCCGTGGGACCTTCATACACATCAATAACGTAATATCACCTAACCTAACCCAACCTAAGATCTCGGCACTAATATTTGACATCATTCCTGGCGAGTTGGCCTCTACGTCTCTGTGGGAATTTTATATACACCAATAACGTAATATAACCTAACCTAACCCAACCTAACATCTCGGCACTAATATTTGACAACATTGCTGGCGAATTGGCCTCTACCTCTCCGTGGGACCTTCATATACGTCAATAACGTAATATAATCTAACCTAACCCAACCTATCATCTCGGCGGAAATATTTGACAACATTCCTGGTCAGTTGGCCTCTACGTCTCCGTGGAACCTTCATAAACATCAATAACGTAATATAACCTAACCTAACCCAACCTATCATCTCGGCGGTAATATTTGACAACATTGCTGGCGAGTTGGCCTCTACGTCTCCGTGGGACCTTCATATACATCAATAACGTAATATAACGTAACCTAACCCAACCTATCATCTCGGCGGTAATATTTGACAACATTCCTGGCGAGTTGGCCTCTACGTCTCCGTGGGACCTTCATATACATCAATAACATAATACTACCTAACCTAACCCAACCTATCATCTCGGCGGTAATATTTGACAACATTCGTGGCGAGTTGGCCTCTACGTCTCCGTGGAACCTTCATATACATCAATAACGTAATATAACCTAACCTAACGCTACCTATCATCTCGGCGGCAATATTTGACAACATTCCTGGCGAGTTGGCCTCTACGCCTCCGTGCGACCTTCATATACATCAATAACGTAATATAACCTAACCTGAAGCAACCTATCATCTCGGCGGTAATATTTGACAACATTCCTGGCGAGTTGAGCTCTACGTCTCCGTGGGACCTTCATATACATCAATAACGTAATATAACGTAACCTAAACCAACCTATAATATCGGCGGTAATATTTGAAAACATTCTTGTCGATGTTGGCCTCTACGTCTCTGTGGGACCTTCATATACATCAATAACGTAATATTACCTAACCTAACCCAACTTAACATCTCGGCACTAATATTTGAAAACATTCCTGGCGAGTTGGCCTCTACGTCTCTGTGGGAATTTTATATACATCAATAACGTAATATAACCTAACCTAACCCAACCTAACATCTCGGCACTAATATTTGACAACATTCCTGGCGAGTTGGCCTCTGCCTCTCCGTGGGACCTTCATATACGTCAATAACGTAATATAATCTAACCTAACCCAACCTATCATCTCAGCGGTAATATTTGACAACATTCCTGGCGAGTTGGCCTCTACGTCTCCGTGGGAACTTCATATAAATCAATAACGTAATATAACCTAACGTAACACAACTTATCCTCTCGGCAGTAATATTTGACAACATTCCTGGCTTGTTGGCCTCTATCTTTCCGTGGGACCTTTATATACATCAATAACGTAATATAACCTAACCTAACCCAACCTATCATATCGGCGGTAATATTTGACAATATTCCTGGCGAGTTGGCCTCTACGTCTCCGTGGGACCTTTATATACATCAATAACGTAATATAACCTAACCTAACCCAACCTGTCATCTCGGCGGTAATATTTGACAATATTCCTGGCGAGTTGGCCTCTACGTCTCCGTGGGACCTTCATATTCATCAATAACGCAATATAACGTAACCTAAACCAACCTATCATATCGGCGGTAATATTTGAAAACATTCCTGGCGAGTTGGCCTCTACGTCTCTGTGGGAAATTTATATACATCAATAGCGTAATATAACCTCACCTAACCCAACCTAACATCTCGGCACTAATATTTGACAACATTCCTGGCGAATTGGCCTCTACCTCTCCGTGGGACCTTCATATACGTCAATAACGTAATATAATCTAACCTAACCCAACCTATCATCTCGGCGGAAATATTTGACAACATTCCTGGTCAGTTGGCCTCTACGTCTCCGTGGAACCTTCATAAACATCAATAACGTAATATAACCTAACCTAACCCAACCTATCATCTCGGCGGTAATATTTGACAACATTGCTGGCGAGTTGGCCTCTACGTCTCCGTGGGACTTTTATATACATCAATAACGTAATTTAACCTATCCTAAACCTACGTAACATCTCGGCGGCAATATTTGACAACATTCCTGGCGAGTTGGCCTCTACGCCTCCGTGCGAACGTCATATACATCAATAACGTAATATAACCTAACCTGAAGCAACCTATCATCTCGGCGGTAATATTTGACAACATTCCTGGCGAGTTGAGCTCTACGTCTCCGTGGGACCTTCATATACATCAATAACGTAATATCACCTAACCTAACCCAACCTAAGATCTCGGCACTAATATTTGACAACATTCCTGGCGAGTTGGCCTCTACGTCTCCGTGGAACCTTCATATACATCAATAACGTAATATAACCTAACCTAACCCAAACCTATCATCTCGGCGGTAATATTTGACAACATTCCTGGCGAGTTGGCCTCTACGTCTCCGTGGGACTTTTATATACATCAATAACGTAATTTAACATAACCTAAACCTAAGTAACATCTCGGCGGTAATATGTGACAACATTGCTGGCGAGTTGGCCTCTACGTCTCCGTGGGACTTTTATATACATCAATAACGTAATTTAACCTATCCTAAACCTACGTAACATCTCGGCGGCAATATTTGACAACATTCCTGGCGAGTTGGCCTCTACGCCTCCGTGCGAACGTCATATACATCAATAACGTAATATAACCTAACCTGAAGCAACCTATCATCTCGGCGGTAATATTTGACAACATTCCTGGCGAGTTGAGCTCTACGTCTCCGTGGGACCTTCATATACATCAATAACGTAATATCACCTAACCTAACCCAACCTAAGATCTCGGCACTAATATTTGACAACATTCCTGGCGAGTTGGCCTCTACGTCTCCGTGGGACCTTCATATACATCAATAACGTAATATAACGTAACCTAAACCAACCTATCATCTCGGCGGTAATATTTGACAACATTCCTGGTCAGTTGGCCTCTACGTCTCCGTGGAACCTTCATATACATCAATAACGTAATATAACCTAACCTAACCCAAGCTATCATCTCGCCGGTAATATTTGACAACATTCCTGGCGAGTTGGCCCCTACGTCTCCGTGGGACTTTTATATACATCAATAACGTAATTTAACATAACCTAAACCTACGTAACATATCGGCGGTAATATTTGACAATATTCCTGGCGAGTTGGCCTCTACGTTCCCGTGGGACCTTCGTATACATCAATAACGTAATTTAACTTAACCTAAACCAACGTAACATCTCGGTGGTAATATTTGACAACATTCCTGGCTTGTTGGCCTCTACGTCTCCGTGGGACCTTCATATACATCCATAACGTAATTTAACCTAACCTAAACCAACGTAACATCTCGGTGGTAATATTTGACAACATTCCTGGCTTGTTGGCCTCTAAGTTTCCGTGGGACCTTTATATACATCAATAACGTAATATAACCTAACCTAGCCCAACCTATCATCTCGGCGGTAATATTTGAAAACAATCCTGGTCAGTTGGCCTCTACGTCTCCGTGGAACCTTCATATACATCAATAACGTAATGTAACCTAACCTAACCCAAACCTATCATCTCGGCGGTAATATTTGACAACATTCCTGGCGAGTTGGCCTCTACGTCTCCGTGGGACTTTTATATACATCAATAACGTAATTTAACATAACCTAAACCTAAGTAACATCTCGGCGGTAATATGTGACAACATTGCTGGCGAGTTGGCCTCTTCGTCTCCGTGGGACTTTTATATACATCAATAACGTAATTTAACCTATCCTAAACCTACGTAACATCTCGGCGGCAATATTTGACAACATTCCTGGCGAGTTGGCCTCTACGCCTCCGTGCGAACGTCATATACATCAATAACGTAATATAACCTAACCTGAAGCAACCTATCATCTCGGCGGTAATATTTGACAACATTCCTGGTCAGTTGGCCTCTACGTCTCCGTGGAACCTTCATATACATCAATAACGTAATATAACCTAACCTAACCGAAGCTATCATCTCGCCGGTAATATTTGACAACATTCCTGGCGAGTTGGCCCCTACGTCTCCGTGGGACTTTTATATACATCAATAACGTAATTTAACATAACCTAAACCTACGTAACATATCGTCGGTAATATTTGACAATATTCCTGGCGAGTTGGCCTCTACGCCTCCGTGCGAACGTCATATACATCAATAACGTAATATAACCTAACCTGAAGCAACCTATCATCTCGGCGGTAATATTTGACAACATTCCTGGCGAGTTGAGCTCTACGTCTCCGTGGGACCTTCATATACATCAATAACGTAATATCACCTAACCTAACCCAACCTAAGATCTCGGCACTAATATTTGACAACATTCCTGGCGAGTTGGCCTCTACGTCTCCGTGGAACCTTCATATACATCAATAACGTAATATAACCTAACCTGAAGCAACCTATCATCTCGGCGGTAATATTTGACAACATTCCTGGCGAGTTGAGCTCTACGTCTCCGTGGGACCTTCATATACATCAATAACGTAATATCACCTAACCTAACCCAACCTAAGATCTCGGCACTAATATTTGACAACATTCCTGGCGAGTTGGCCTCTACGTCTCCGTGGAACCTTCATATACATCAATAACGTAATATAACCTAACCTAACCCAAACCTATCATCTCGGCGGTAATATTTGACAACATTCCTGGCGAGTTGGCCTCTACGTCTCCGTGGGACTTTTATATACATCAATAACGTAATTTAACATAACCTAAACCTAAGTAACATCTCGGCGGTAATATGTGACAACATTGCTGGCGAGTTGGCCTCTACGTCTCCGTGGGACTTTTATATACATCAATAACGTAATTTAACCTATCCTAAACCTACGTAACATCTCGGCGGCAATATTTGACAACATTCCTGGCGAGTTGGCCTCTACGCCTCCGTGCGAACGTCATATACATCAATAACGTAATATAACCTAACCTGAAGCAACCTATCATCTCGGCGGTAATATTTGACAACATTCCTGGCGAGTTGAGCTCTACGTCTCCGTGGGACCTTCATATACATCAATAACGTAATATCACCTAACCTAACCCAACCTAAGATCTCGGCACTAATATTTGACAACATTCCTGGCGAGTTGGCCTCTACGTCTCCGTGGGACCTTCATATACATCAATAACGTAATATAACGTAACCTAAACCAACCTATCATCTCGGCGGTAATATTTGACAACATTCCTGGTCAGTTGGCCTCTACGTCTCCGTGGAACCTTCATATACATCAATAACGTAATATAACCTAACCTAACCCAAGCTATCATCTCGCCGGTAATATTTGACAACATTCCTGGCGAGTTGGCCCCTACGTCTCCGTGGGACTTTTATATACATCAATAACGTAATTTAACATAACCTAAACCTACGTAACATATCGGCGGTAATATTTGACAATATTCCTGGCGAGTTGGCCTCTACGTCTCCGTGGGACCTTTATATACATCAATAACGTAATATAACCTAACCTAACCCAACCTATCATCTCGGCGGTAATATTTGACAATATTCCTGGCGAGTTGGCCTCTACGTCTCCGTGGGATCTTCATATACATCAATAACGTAATATAACCTAACGTAACACAACTTATCCTCTCGGCGGTAATATTTGACAATATTCCTGGCGAGTTGGCCTCTACGTTCCCGTGGGACCTTCGTATACATCAATAACGTAATTTAACTTAACCTAAACCAACGTAACATCTCGGTGGTAATATTTGACAACATTCCTGGCTTGTTGGCCTCTACGTCTCCGTGGGACCTTCATATACATCCATAACGTAATTTAACCTAACCTAAACCAACGTAACATCTCGGTGGTAATATTTGACAACATTCCTGGCTTGTTGGCCTCTATGTTTCCGTGGGACCTTTATATACATCAATAACGTAATATAACCTAACCTAGCCCAACCTATCATCTCGGCGGTAATATTTGAAAACAATCCTGGTCAGTTGGCCTCTACGTCTCCGTGGAACCTTCATATACATCAATAACGTAATGTAACCTAACCTAACCCAAACCTATCATCTCGGCGGTAATATTTGACAACATTCCTGGCGAGTTGGCCTCTACGTCTCCGTGGGACTTTTATATACATCAATAACGTAATTTAACATAACCTAAACCTAAGTAACATCTCGGCGGTAATATGTGACAACATTGCTGGCGAGTTGGCCTCTACGTCTCCGTGGGACTTTTATATACATCAATAACGTAATTTAACCTATCCTAAACCTACGTAACATCTCGGCGGCAATATTTGACAACATTCCTGGCGAGTTGGCCTCTACGCCTCCGTGCGAACGTCATATACATCAATAACGTAATATAACCTAACCTGAAGCAACCTATCATCTCGGCGGTAATATTTGACAACATTCCTGGTCAGTTGGCCTCTACGTCTCCGTGGAACCTTCATATACATCAATAACGTAATATAACCTAACCTAACCCAAGCTATCATCTCGCCGGTAATATTTGACAACATTCCTGGCGAGTTGGCCCCTACGTCTCCGTGGGACTTTTATATACATCAATAACGTAATTTAACATAACCTAAACCTACGTAACATATCGGCGGTAATATTTGACAATATTCCTGGCGAGTTGGCCTCTACGTCTCCGTGGGACCTTTATATACATCAATAACGTAATATAACCTAACCTAACCCAACCTATCATCTCGGCGGTAATACTTGACAACATTCCTGGCGAGTTGGCCTCTACGTCTCCGTGGGATCTTCATATACATCAATAACGTAATATAACCTAACGTAACACAACTTATCCTCTCGGCGGTAATATTTGACAATATTCCTGGCGAGTTGGCCTCTACGTTCCCGTGGGACCTTCGTATACATCAATAACGTAATTTAACTTAACCTAAACCAACGTAACATCTCGGTGGTAATATTTGACAACATTCCTGGCTTGTTGGCCTCTACGTCTCCGTGGGACCTTCATATACATCCATAACGTAATTTAACCTAACCTAAACCAACGTAACATCTCGGTGGTAATATTTGACAACATTCCTGGCTTGTTGGCCTCTATGTTTCCGTGGGACCTTTATATACATCAATAACGTAATATAACCTAACCTAGCCCAACCTATCATCTCGGCGGTAATATTTGAAAACAATCCTGGTCAGTTGGCCTCTACGTCTCCGTGGAACCTTCATATACATCAATAACGTAATATAACTTAACCTAATCCAACCTATAATCTCGGCGGTAATATTTGACAACATTCCTGGCGAGTTGGACTCTACGCCTCCGTTCGACCTTCATATACATCAATAACGTAATATAACCTAACCTGAACCAACCTATCATCTCCGCGGTAATATTTGACAACATTCCTGGCGAGTTGGCCTCTACGTCTCCGTGGGACTTTTATATACATCAATAACGTAATTTAACATAACCTAAACCTACGTAACATCTCGGCGGTAATATGTGACAACATTCCTGGCTTGATGGCCTCTACGTCTCCGTGGGACCTTCATATACATCAATAACGTAATATAACGTAACCTAAACCAACCTATCATATCGGCGGTAATATTTGACAATATTCCTGGCGAGTTGGCCACTACGTCTCCGTGGGACCTTCATATACATCAATAACGTAATATCACCTAACCTAACCCAACCTAAGATCTCGGCACTAATATTTGACAACATTCCTGGCGAGTTGGCCTCTACGTCTCTGTGGGAATTTTATATACATCAATAACGTAGTATAACCTAATCTAACCCAACCTAACATCTCGGCACTAATATTTGACAACCTTCCTGACGAGTTGGCCTCTGCCTCTCCGTGGGACTTTCATATACGTCAATAACGTAATATAACTTAACCTAACCCAAGTTATCATCTCGGCGGTAATATTTGACAACATTCCTGGTCAGTTGGCCTCTACGTCTCCGTGGAACCTTCATATACATCAATAACGTAATATAACCTAACCTAACCCAAGCTATCATCTCGCCGGTAATATTTGACAACATTCCTGGCGAGTTGGCCCCTACGTCTCCGTGGGACTTTTATATACATCAATAACGTAATTTAACATAACCTAAACCTACGTAACATATCGGCGGTAATATTTGACAATATTCCTGGCGAGTTGGCCTCTACGTCTCCGTGGGACCTTTATATACATCAATAACGTAATATAACCTAACCTAACCCAACCTATCATCTCGGCGGAAATATTTGACAACATTCCTGGCGAGTTGGCCTCTACGTCTCCGTGGGATCTTCATATACATCAATAACGTAATATAACCTAACGTAACACAACTTATCCTCTCGGCGGTAATATTTGACAATATTCCTGGCGAGTTGGCCTCTACGTTCCCGTGGGACCTT
The DNA here is from genome assembly GCA_963969225.1 of Xylocopa violacea. NCBI lineage: Eukaryota > Metazoa > Arthropoda > Insecta > Hymenoptera > Apidae > Xylocopa > Xylocopa violacea. The sequence goes on along the minus strand of CAXAJV010000839.1, from coordinate 394,248 downwards.
CGTATACATCAATAACGTAATTTAACTTAACCTAAACCAACGTAACATCTCGGTGGTAATATTTGACAACATTCCTGGCTTGTTGGCCTCTACGTCTCCGTGGGACCTTCATATACATCAATAACGTAATTTAACCTAACCTAAACCAACGTAACATCTCGGTGGTAATATTTGACAACATTCCTGGCTTGTTGGCCTCTATGTTTCCGTGGGACCTTTATATACATCAATAACGTAATATAACCTAACCTAGCCCAACCTATCATCTCGGCGGTAATATTTGACAACATTCCTGGCGAGTTGGCCTCTACGCCTCCGTGCGACCTTCATATACATCAATAACGTAATATAACCTAACATGAACCAATCTATCATCGCGGCGTTAATATTTGACAACATTCCTGGCGAGTTGAGCTCTACGTCTCCGTGGGACCTTCATATACATCAATAACGTAATATAACCTAACCTGAACCAATCTATCATCGCGGCGTTAATATTTGACAACATTCCTGGCGAGTTGAGCTCTACGTCTCCGTGGGACCTTCATATACATCAATAACGTAATATCACCTAACCTAACCCAACCTAAGATCTCGGCACTAATATTTGACATCATTCCTGGCGAGTTGGCCTCTACGTCTCTGTGGGAATTTTATATACACCAATAACGTAATATAACCTAACCTAACCCAACCTAACATCTCGGCACTAATATTTGACAACATTGCTGGCGAATTGGCCTCTACCTCTCCGTGGGACCTTCATATACGTCAATAACGTAATATAATCTAACCTAACCCAACCTATCATCTCGGCGGAAATATTTGACAACATTCCTGGTCAGTTGGCCTCTACGTCTCCGTGGAACCTTCATAAACATCAATAACGTAATATAACCTAACCTAACCCAACCTATCATCTCGGCGGTAATATTTGACAACATTGCTGGCGAGTTGGCCTCTACGTCTCCGTGGGACCTTCATATACATCAATAACGTAATATAACGTAACCTAACCCAACCTATCATCTCGGCGGTAATATTTGACAACATTCCTGGCGAGTTGGCCTCTACGTCTCCGTGGGACCTTCATATACATCAATAACATAATACTACCTAACCTAACCCAACCTATCATCTCGGCGGTAATATTTGACAACATTCGTGGCGAGTTGGCCTCTACGTCTCCGTGGAACCTTCATATACATCAATAACGTAATATAACCTAACCTAACGCTACCTATCATCTCGGCGGCAATATTTGACAACATTCCTGGCGAGTTGGCCTCTACGCCTCCGTGCGACCTTCATATACATCAATAACGTAATATAACCTAACCTGAAGCAACCTATCATCTCGGCGGTAATATTTGACAACATTCCTGGCGAGTTGAGCTCTACGTCTCCGTGGGACCTTCATATACATCAATAACGTAATATCACCTAACCTAACCCAACCTAAGATCTCGGCACTAGTATTTGACAACATTCCTTGCGAGTTGGCCTCTACGTCTCCGTGGAACCTTCATATACATCAATAACGTAATATAACGTAACCTAAACCAACCTATAATATCGGCGGTAATATTTGAAAACATTCTTGTCGATGTTGGCCTCTACGTCTCTGTGGGACCTTCATATACATCAATAACGTAATATTACCTAACCTAACCCAACTTAACATCTCGGCACTAATATTTGAAAACATTCCTGGCGAGTTGGCCTCTACGTCTCTGTGGGAATTTTATATACATCAATAACGTAATATAACCTAACCTAACCCAACCTAACATCTCGGCACTAATATTTGACAACATTCCTGGCGAGTTGGCCTCTGCCTCTCCGTGGGACCTTCATATACGTCAATAACGTAATATAATCTAACCTAACCCAACCTATCATCTCAGCGGTAATATTTGACAACATTCCTGGCGAGTTGGCCTCTACGTCTCCGTGGGAACTTCATATAAATCAATAACGTAATATAACCTAACGTAACACAACTTATCCTCTCGGCAGTAATATTTGACAACATTCCTGGCTTGTTGGCCTCTATCTTTCCGTGGGACCTTTATATACATCAATAACGTAATATAACCTAACCTAACCCAACCTATCATATCGGCGGTAATATTTGACAATATTCCTGGCGAGTTGGCCTCTACGTCTCCGTGGGACCTTTATATACATCAATAACGTAATATAACCTAACCTAACCCAACCTGTCATCTCGGCGGTAATATTTGACAATATTCCTGGCGAGTTGGCCTCTACGTCTCCGTGGGACCTTCATATTCATCAATAACGCAATATAACGTAACCTAAACCAACCTATCATATCGGCGGTAATATTTGAAAACATTCCTGGCGAGTTGGCCTCTACGTCTCTGTGGGAAATTTATATACATCAATAGCGTAATATAACCTCACCTAACCCAACCTAACATCTCGGCACTAATATTTGACAACATTCCTGGCGAATTGGCCTCTACCTCTCCGTGGGACCTTCATATACGTCAATAACGTAATATAATCTAACCTAACCCAACCTATCATCTCGGCGGAAATATTTGACAACATTCCTGGTCAGTTGGCCTCTACGTCTCCGTGGAACCTTCATAAACATCAATAACGTAATATAACCTAACCTAACCCAACCTATCATCTCGGCGGTAATATTTGACAACATTGCTGGCGAGTTGGCCTCTACGTCTCCGTGGGACTTTTATATACATCAATAACGTAATTTAACCTATCCTAAACCTACGTAACATCTCGGCGGCAATATTTGACAACATTCCTGGCGAGTTGGCCTCTACGCCTCCGTGCGAACGTCATATACATCAATAACGTAATATAACCTAACCTGAAGCAACCTATCATCTCGGCGGTAATATTTGACAACATTCCTGGCGAGTTGAGCTCTACGTCTCCGTGGGACCTTCATATACATCAATAACGTAATATCACCTAACCTAACCCAACCTAAGATCTCGGCACTAATATTTGACAACATTCCTGGCGAGTTGGCCTCTACGTCTCCGTGGAACCTTCATATACATCAATAACGTAATATAACCTAACCTAACCCAAACCTATCATCTCGGCGGTAATATTTGACAACATTCCTGGCGAGTTGGCCTCTACGTCTCCGTGGGACTTTTATATACATCAATAACGTAATTTAACATAACCTAAACCTAAGTAACATCTCGGCGGTAATATGTGACAACATTGCTGGCGAGTTGGCCTCTACGTCTCCATGGGACTTTTATATACATCAATAACGTAATTTAACCTATCCTAAACCTACGTAACATCTCGGCGGCAATATTTGACAACATTCCTGGCGAGTTGGCCTCTACGCCTCCGTGCGAACGTCATATACATCAATAACGTAATATAACCTAACCTGAAGCAACCTATCATCTCGGCGGTAATATTTGACAACATTCCTGGCGAGTTGAGCTCTACGTCTCCGTGGGACCTTCATATACATCAATAACGTAATATCACCTAACCTAACCCAACCTAAGATCTCGGCACTAATATTTGACAACATTCCTGGGGAGTTGGCCTCTACGTCTCCGTGGAACCTTCATATACATCAATAACGTAATATAACCTAACCTAACCCAAACCTATCATCTCGGCGGTAATATTTGACAACATGCCTGGCGAGTTGGCCTCTACGTCTCCGTGGGACTTTTATATACATCAATAACGTAATTTAACATAACCTAAACCTACGTAACATCTCGGCGGTAATATGTGACAACATTCCTGGCGAGTTGGCCTCTACGTCTCCGTGACACCTTCGTATACATCAATAACGTAATATAACGTAACCTAACCCAACCAATCATCTCGGCGGTAATATTTGGCAACATTCCTGGCGAGTTGGCCTCTACGTCTCCGTGGGATCTTCATATACATCAATAACGTAATATAACCTAACCTAAACCGACGTAACATCTCGGCGGTAATATTTGACAATATTCCTGGCGAGTTGGCCTCTACGTCTCCGTGGGACCTTCGTATACATCAATAACGTAATTTAACCTAACCTAAACCAACGTAACATCTCGGTGTTAATATTTGACAACATTCCTGGCTTGTTGGCCTCTACGTCTTCGTGGGACCTTCATATTCATCAATAACGCAATATAACGTAACCTAAACCAACCTATCATATCGGCGGTAATATTTGAAAACATTCCTGGCGAGTTGGCCTCTACGTCTCTGTGGGAAATTTATATACATCAATAACGTAATATAACCTAACCTAACCCAACCTAACATCTCGGCACTAATATTTGACAACATTCCTGGCGAGTTGGCCTCTACGTCTCCGTGGGACTTTTATATACATCAATAACGTAATATAACGTAACCTAACCCAACCTATCATCTCGGCGGTAATATTTGACAACATTCCTGGCGAGTTGGACTCTACGTCTCCGTGGGACATTCATATACATCAGTAACATAATATTACCTAATCTAACCCAACCTATCATCTCGGCGGTAATATTTGACAACATTCGTGGCGAGTTGGCCTCTACGTCTCCGTGGGACTTTTATATACATCAATAACGTAATTTAACATAACCTAAACCTACGTAACATCTCGGCGGTAATATTTGACAACATTCCTGGCGAGTTGGCCTCTACGCCTCCGTGCGACCTTCATATACATCAATAACGTAATATAACCTAACCTGAAGCAATCTATCATATCGGCGGTAATATTTGACAATATTCCTGGCGAGTTGGCCTCTACGTCTCCGTGGGATCTTCATATACATCAATAACGTAATTTAACCTAACCTAAACCTACGTAACATCTCGGCGGTAATATGTGACAACATTCCTGGCTTGATGGCCTCTACGTCTCCGTGGGACCCTCATATGCATCAATAACGTAATTTAACCTAACCTAACCCAACATAACATCTCGGCACTAATATTTGACAACATTCCTGGCGAGTTGGCCTCTACCTCTCCATGGGACCTTCATATACATCAATAACGTAATATAATCTAACCTAACCCAACCTATCATCTCGGCGGTAATATTTGAAAACATTCCTGGTCAGTTGGCCTCTACGTCTCCGTGGAACCTTCATATACATCAATAACGTAATATAACTTAACCTAATCCAACCTATAATCTCGGCGGTAATATTTGACAACATTCCTGGCGAGTTGGACTCTACGCCTCCGTTCGACCTTCATATACATCAATAACGTAATATAACCTAACCTGAACCAACCTATCATCTCGGCGGTAATATTTGACAACATTCGTGACGAGTTAGCCTCTACGTCTCCGTGGGACTTTTATATACATCAATAACGTAATTTAACCTAACCTAAACCGACGTAACATCTCGGCGGTAATATTTGACAATATTCCTGGCGAGTTGGCCTCTGCGTCTCCGTGGGACCTTCGTATACATCAATAACGTAATTTAACCTAACCAAAACCATCGTAACATCTCGGTGGTAATATTTGACAACATTCCTGAATTGTTGGCCTCTACGTCTCCGTGGGACCTTCATATACATCAATAACGTAATTTAACCTAACCTAAACCAACGTAACATCTCGGTGGTAATATTTGACAACATTCCTGGCTTGTTGGCTTCTATGTTTCCGTGGGTCCTGTATATACATCAATAACGTAATATAACCTATCCTATCCCAACCTATCATCTCGGCGGTAATATTTGACAACATTCCTGGCGAGTTGGCCTCTATGCCTCCGTGCGACCTTCATATACATCAATAACGTAATATAACCTAACCTGAACCAACCTATCATCGCGGCGTTAATATTTGACAACATTCCTGGCGAGTTGAGCTCTACGTCTCCGTGGGACCTTCATATACATCAATAACGTAATATCACATAACCTAACCCAACCTACCATATCGGCGGTAATATTTGACAACATTCCTGGCGAGTTGGCCTCTACGTCTCCGTGGGACCTTCATATACATCAATAACTTAATATAACCTAACCTAACCCAACCAATCATCTCGGCGGTAATATTTGGCAACATTCCTGGCGAGTTGGCCTCTACGTCTCCGTGGGATCTTCATATACATCAATAACGTAATATAACCTAACGTAACACAACTTATCCTCTCGGCAGTAATATTTGACAACATTCCTGTCGAGTTGGCCTCTACGTCTCCGTGGGACTTTTATATACATCAATAACGTAATTTAACCTAACCTAACCCAACATAACATCTCGGCACTAATATTTGACAACATTCCTGGCGAGTTGGCCTCTACCTCTCCATGGGACCTTCATATACATCAATAACGTAATATAATCTAACCTAACCCAACCTATCATCTCGGCGGTAATATTTGAAAACATTCCTGGTCAGTTGGCCTCTACGTCTCCGTGGAACCTTCATATACATCAATAACGTAATATAACTTAACCTAATCCAACCTATAATCTCGGCGGTAATATTTGACAACATTCCTGGCGAGTTGGACTCTACGCCTCCGTTCGACCTTCATATACATCAATAACGTAATATAACCTAACCTGAACCAACCTATCATCTCCGCGGTAATATTTGACAACATTCCTGGCGAGTTGGCCTCTACGTCTCCGTGGGACTTTTATATACATCAATAACGTAATTTAACATAACCTAAACCTACGTAACATCTCGGCGGTAATATGTGACAACATTCCTGGCTTGATGGCCTCTACGTCTCCGTGGGACCTTCATATACATCAATAACGTAATATAACGTAACCTAAACCAACCTATCATATCGGCGGTAATATTTGACAATATTCCTGGCGAGTTGGCCACTACGTCTCCGTGGGACCTTCATATACATCAATAACGTAATATCACCTAACCTAACCCAACCTAAGATCTCGGCACTAATATTTGACAACATTCCTGGCGAGTTGGCCTCTACGTCTCTGTGGGAATTTTATATACATCAATAACGTAGTATAACCTAATCTAACCCAACCTAACATCTCGGCACTAATATTTGACAACCTTCCTGACGAGTTGGCCTCTGCCTGTCCGTGGGACTTTCATATACGTCAATAACGTAATATAACTTAACCTAACCCAAGCTATCATCTCGGCGGTAATATTTGACAACATTCCTGGTCAGTTGGCCTCTACGTCTCCGTGGAACCTTCATATACATCAATAACGTAATATAACCTAACCTAACCCAAGCTATCATCTCGTCGGTAATATTTGACAACATTCCTGGCGAGTTGGCCTCTACGTCTCCGTGGGACTTTTATATACATCAATAACGTAATTTAACATAACCTAAACCTACGTAACATCTCGGCGGTAATATGTGACAACATTCCTGGCTTGATGGCCTCTACGTCTCCGTGGGACCTTCGTATACATCAATAACGTAATTTAACTTAACCTAAACCAACGTAACATCTCGGTGGTAATATTTGACAACATTCCTGGCTTGTTGGCCTCTACGTCTCCGTGGGACCTTCATATACATCCATAACGTAATTTAACCTAACCTAAACCAACGTAACATCTCGGTGGTAATATTTGACAACATTCCTGGCTTGTTGGCCTCTATGTTTCCGTGGGACCTTTATATACATCAATAACGTAATATAACCTAACCTAGCCCAACCTATCATCTCGGCGGTAATATTTGACAACATTCCTGGCGAGTTGGCCTCTACGTCTCCGTGCGACCTTCATATACATCAATAACGTAATATAACCTAACGTAACACAACTTATCCTCTCGGCAGTAATATTTGACAACATTCCTGGCTTGTTGGCCTCTATCTTTCCGTGGGACCTTTATATACATCAATAACGTAATATAACCTAACCTAACCCAACCTATCATATCGGCGGTAATATTTGACAATATTCCTGGCGAGTTGGCCTCTACGTCTCCGTGGGACCTTTATATACATCAATAACGTAATATAACCTAACCTAACCCAACCTGTCATCTCGGCGGTAATATTTGACAATATTCCTGGCGAGTTGGCCTCTACGTCTCCGTGGGACCTTCATATTCATCAATAACGCAATATAACGTAACCTAAACCAACCTATCATATCGGCGGTAATATTTGAAAACATTCCTGGCGAGTTGGCCTCTACGTCTCTGTGGGAAATTTATATACATCAATAGCGTAATATAACCTCACCTAACCCAACCTAACATCTCGGCACTAATATTTGACAACATTCCTGGCGAATTGGCCTCTACCTCTCCGTGGGACCTTCATATACGTCAATAACGTAATATAATCTAACCTAACCCAACCTATCATCTCGGCGGAAATATTTGACAACATTCCTGGTCAGTTGGCCTCTACGTCTCCGTGGAACCTTCATAAACATCAATAACGTAATATAACCTAACCTAACCCAACCTATCATCTCGGCGGTAATATTTGACAACATTGCTGGCGAGTTGGCCTCTACGTCTCCGTGGGACTTTTATATACATCAATAACGTAATTTAACCTATCCTAAACCTACGTAACATCTCGGCGGCAATATTTGACAACATTCCTGGCGAGTTGGCCTCTACGCCTCCGTGCGAACGTCATATACATCAATAACGTAATATAACCTAACCTGAAGCAACCTATCATCTCGGCGGTAATATTTGACAACATTCCTGGCGAGTTGAGCTCTACGTCTCCGTGGGACCTTCATATACATCAATAACGTAATATCACCTAACCTAACCCAACCTAAGATCTCGGCACTAATATTTGACAACATTCCTGGCGAGTTGGCCTCTACGTCTCCGTGGAACCTTCATATACATCAATAACGTAATATAACCTAACCTAACCCAAACCTATCATCTCGGCGGTAATATTTGACAACATTCCTGGCGAGTTGGCCTCTACGTCTCCGTGGGACTTTTATATACATCAATAACGTAATTTAACATAACCTAAACCTAAGTAACATCTCGGCGGTAATATGTGACAACATTGCTGGCGAGTTGGCCTCTACGTCTCCGTGGGACTTTTATATACATCAATAACGTAATTTAACCTATCCTAAACCTACGTAACATCTCGGCGGCAATATTTGACAACATTCCTGGCGAGTTGGCCTCTACGCCTCCGTGCGAACGTCATATACATCAATAACGTAATATAACCTAACCTGAAGCAACCTATCATCTCGGCGGTAATATTTGACAACATTCCTGGCGAGTTGAGCTCTACGTCTCCGTGGGACCTTCATATACATCAATAACGTAATATCACCTAACCTAACCCAACCTAAGATCTCGGCACTAATATTTGACAACATTCCTGGCGAGTTGGCCTCTACGTCTCCGTGGAACCTTCATATACATCAATAACGTAATATAACCTAACCTAACCCAAACCTATCATCTCGGCGGTAATATTTGACAACATGCCTGGCGAGTTGGCCTCTACGTCTCCGTGGGACTTTTATATACATCAATAACGTAATTTAACATAACCTAAACCTACGTAACATCTCGGCGGTAATATGTGACAACATTCCTGGCGAGTTGGCCTCTACGTCTCCGTGACACCTTCGTATACATCAATAACGTAATATAACGTAACCTAACCCAACCAATCATCTCGGCGGTAATATTTGGCAACATTCCTGGCGAGTTGGCCTCTACGTCTCCGTGGGATCTTCATATACATCAATAACGTAATATAACCTAACCTAAACCGACGTAACATCTCGGCGGTAATATTTGACAATATTCCTGGCGAGTTGGCCTCTACGTCTCCGTGGGACCTTCGTATACATCAATAACGTAATTTAACCTAACCTAAACCAACGTAACATCTCGGTGTTAATATTTGACAACATTCCTGGCTTGTTGGCCTCTACGTCTTCGTGGGACCTTCATATTCATCAATAACGCAATATAACGTAACCTAAACCAACCTATCATATCGGCGATAATATTTGAAAACATTCCTGGCGAGTTGGCCTCTACGTCTCTGTGGGAAATTTATATACATCAATAACGTAATATAACCTAACCTAACCCAACCTAACATCTCGGCACTAATATTTGACAACATTCCTGGCGAGTTGGCCTCTACGTCTCCGTGGGACTTTTATATACATCAATAACGTAATATAACGTAACCTAACCCAACCTATCATCTCGGCGGTAATATTTGACAACATTCCTGGCGAGTTGGACTCTACGTCTCCGTGGGACCTTCATATACATCAGTAACATAATATTACCTAATCTAACCCAACCTATCATCTCGGCGGTAATATTTGACAACATTCGTGGCGAGTTGGCCTCTACGTCTCCGTGGGACTTTTATATACATCAATAACGTAATTTAACATAACCTAAACCTACGTAACATCTCGGCGGTAATATTTGACAACATTCCTGGCGAGTTGGCCTCTACGCCTCCGTGCGACCTTCATATACATCAATAACGTAATATAACCTAACCTGAAGCAATCTATCATATCGGCGGTAATATTTGACAATATTCCTGGCGAGTTGGCCTCTACGTCTCCGTGGGATCTTCATATACATCAATAACGTAATTTAACCTAACCTAAACCTACGTAACATCTCGGCGGTAATATGTGACAACATTCCTGGCTTGATGGCCTCTACGTCTCCGTGGGACCCTCATATGCATCAATAACGTAATTTAACCTAACCTAACCCAACATAACATCTCGGCACTAATATTTGACAACATTCCTGGCGAGTTGGCCTCTACCTCTCCATGGGACCTTCATATACATCAATAACGTAATATAATCTAACCTAACCCAACCTATCATCTCGGCGGTAATATTTGAAAACATTCCTGGTCAGTTGGCCTCTACGTCTCCGTGGAACCTTCATATACATCAATAACGTAATATAACTTAACCTAATCCAACCTATAATCTCGGCGGTAATATTTGACAACATTCCTGGCGAGTTGGACTCTACGCCTCCGTTCGACCTTCATATACATCAATAACGTAATATAACCTAACCTGAACCAACCTATCATCTCGGCGGTAATATTTGACAACATTCGTGACGAGTTAGCCTCTACGTCTCCGTGGGACTTTTATATACATCAATAACGTAATTTAACCTAACCTAAACCGACGTAACATCTCGGCGGTAATATTTGACAATATTCCTGGCGAGTTGGCCTCTGCGTCTCCGTGGGACCTTCGTATACATCAATAACGTAATTTAACCTAACCAAAACCATCGTAACATCTCGGTGGTAATATTTGACAACATTCCTGAATTGTTGGCCTCTACGTCTCCGTGGGACCTTCATATACATCAATAACGTAATTTAACCTAACCTAAACCAACGTAACATCTCGGTGGTAATATTTGACAACATTCCTGGCTTGTTGGCCTCTATGTTTCCGTGGGTCCTGTATATACGTCAATAACGTAATATAACCTAACCTATCCCAACCTATCATCTCGGCGGTAATATTTGACAACATTCCTGGCGAGTTGGCCTCTATGCCTCCGTGCGACCTTCATATACATCAATAACGTAATATAACCTAACCTGAACCAACCTATCATCGCGGCGTTAATATTTGACAACATTCCTGGCGAGTTGAGCTCTACGTCTCCGTGGGACCTTCATATACATCAATAACGTAATATCACATAACCTAACCCAACCTACCATATCGGCGGTAATATTTGACAACATTCCTGGCGAGTTGGCCTCTACGTCTCCGTGGGACCTTCATATACATCAATAACTTAATATAACCTAACCTAACCCAACCAATCATCTCGGCGGTAATATTTGGCAACATTCCTGGCGAGTTGGCCTCTACGTCTCCGTGGGATCTTCATATACATCAATAACGTAATATAACCTAACGTAACACAACTTATCCTCTCGGCAGTAATATTTGACAACATTCCTGTCGAGTTGGCCTCTACGTCTCCGTGGGACTTTTATATACATCAATAACGTAATTTAACCTAACCTAACCCAACATAACATCTCGGCACTAATATTTGACAACATTCCTGGCGAGTTGGCCTCTACCTCTCCATGGGACCTTCATATACATCAATAACGTAATATAATCTAACCTAACCCAACCTATCATCTCGGCGGTAATATTTGAAAACATTCCTGGTCAGTTGGCCTCTACGTCTCCGTGGAACCTTCATATACATCAATAACGTAATATAACTTAACCTAATCCAACCTATAATCTCGGCGGTAATATTTGACAACATTCCTGGCGAGTTGGACTCTACGCCTCCGTTCGACCTTCATATACATCAATAACGTAATATAACCTAACCTGAACCAACCTATCATCTCCGCGGTAATATTTGACAACATTCCTGGCGAGTTGGCCTCTACGTCTCCGTGGGACTTTTATATACATCAATAACGTAATTTAACATAACCTAAACCTACGTAACATCTCGGCGGTAATATGTGACAACATTCCTGGCTTGATGGCCTCTACGTCTCCGTGGGACCTTCATATACATCAATAACGTAATATAACGTAACCTAAACCAACCTATCATATCGGCGGTAATATTTGACAATATTCCTGGCGAGTTGGCCACTACGTCTCCGTGGGACCTTCATATACATCAATAACGTAATATCACCTAACCTAACCCAACCTAAGATCTCGGCACTAATATTTGACAACATTCCTGGCGAGTTGGCCTCTACGTCTCTGTGGGAATTTTATATACATCAATAACGTAGTATAACCTAATCTAACCCAACCTAACATCTCGGCACTAATATTTGACAACCTTCCTGACGAGTTGGCCTCTGCCTGTCCGTGGGACTTTCATATACGTCAATAACGTAATATAACTTAACCTAACCCAAGCTATCATCTCGGCGGTAATATTTGACAACATTCCTGGTCAGTTGGCCTCTACGTCTCCGTGGAACCTTCATATACATCAATAACGTAATATAACCTAACCTAACCCAAGCTATCATCTCGTCGGTAATATTTGACAACATTCCTGGCGAGTTGGCCTCTACGTCTCCGTGGGACTTTTATATACATCAATAACGTAATTTAACATAACCTAAACCTACGTAACATCTCGGCGGTAATATGTGACAACATTCCTGGCTTGATGGCCTCTACGTCTCCGTGGGACCTTCGTATACATCAATAACGTAATTTAACTTAACCTAAACCAACGTAACATCTCGGTGGTAATATTTGACAACATTCCTGGCTTGTTGGCCTCTACGTCTCCGTGGGACCTTCATATACATCCATAACGTAATTTAACCTAACCTAAACCAACGTAACATCTCGGTGGTAATATTTGACAACATTCCTGGCTTGTTGGCCTCTATGTTTCCGTGGGACCTTTATATACATCAATAACGTAATATAACCTAACCTAGCCCAACCTATCATCTCGGCGGTAATATTTGACAACATTCCTGGCGAGTTGGCCTCTACGTCTCCGTGCGACCTTCATATACATCAATAACGTAATATAACCTAACGTAACACAACTTATCCTCTCGGCAGTAATATTTGACAACATTCCTGGCTTGTTGGCCTCTATCTTTCCGTGGGACCTTTATATACATCAATAACGTAATATAACCTAACCTAACCCAACCTATCATATCGGCGGTAATATTTGACAATATTCCTGGCGAGTTGGCCTCTACGTCTCCGTGGGACCTTTATATACATCAATAACGTAATATAACCTAACCTAACCCAACCTGTCATCTCGGCGGTAATATTTGACAATATTCCTGGCGAGTTGGCCTCTACGTCTCCGTGGGACCTTCATATTCATCAATAACGCAATATAACGTAACCTAAACCAACCTATCATATCGGCGGTAATATTTGAAAACATTCCTGGCGAGTTGGCCTCTACGTCTCTGTGGGAAATTTATATACATCAATAGCGTAATATAACCTCACCTAACCCAACCTAACATCTCGGCACTAATATGTGACAACATTCCTGGCGAATTGGCCTCTACCTCTCCGTGGGACCTTCATATACGTCAATAACGTAATATAACCTAACCTAACCCAACCTATCATCTCGGCGGTAATATTTGACAACGTTCCTGGCGAATTGGCCTCTACGTCTCCGTGGGACCTTCATATACATCAATAACATAATATTACCTAACCTAACCCAACCTATCATCTCGGCGGTAATATTTGACAACATTCGTGGCGAGTTGGCCTCTACGTCTCCGTGGAACCTTCATATACATCAATAACGTAATATAACCTAACCTAACCCAAACCTATCATCTCGGCGGTAATATTTGACAACATTCCTGGCGAGTTGGCCTCTACGTCTCCGTGGGACTTTTATATACATCAATAACGTAATTTAACATAACCTAAACCTACGTAACATCTCGGCGGTAATATGTGACAACATTGCTGGCGAGTTGGCCTCTACGTCTCCGTGGGACTTTTATATACATCAATAACGTAATTTAACCTATCCTAAACCTACGTAACATCTCGACGGCAATATTTGACAACATTCCTGGCGATGTTGGCCTCTACGTCTCTGTGGGACCTTCATATACATCAATAACGTAATATTACCTAACCTAACCCAACTTAACATCTCGGCACTAATATTTGAAAACATTCCTGGCGAGTTGGCCTCTACGTCTCTGTGGGAATTTTATATACATCAATAACGTAATATAACCTAACCTAACCCAACCTAACATCTCGGCACTAATATTTGACAACATTCCTGGCGAGTTGGCCTCTGCCTCTCCGTGGGACCTTCATATACGTCAATAACGTAATATAACCTAACCTAACCCAACCTATCATCTCGGCGGTAATATTTGACAACGTTCCTGGCGAATTGGCCTCTACGTCTCCGTGGGACCTTCATATACATCAATAACATAATATTACCTAACCTAACCCAACCTATCATCTCGGCGGTAATATTTGACAACATTCGTGGCGAGTTGGCCTCTACGTCTCCGTGGGACTTTTATATACATCAATAACGTAATTTAACCTAACCTAAACCGACGTAACATCTCGGCGGTAATATTTGACAATATTCCTGGCGAGTTGGCCTCTACGTCTCCGTGGGACCTTCGTATACATCAATAACGTAATTTAACCTAACCTAAACCAACGTAACATCTCGGTGTTAATATTTGACAACATTCCTGGCTTGTTGGCCTCTACGTCTCCGTGGGACCTTCATATTCATCAATAACGCAATATAACGTAACCTAAACCAACCTATCATATCGGCGGTAATATTTGAAAACATTCCTGGCGAGTTGGCCTCTACGTCTCTGTGGGAAATTTATATACATCAATAACGTAATCTAACCTAACCTAACCCAACCTAACATCTCGGCGGTAATATTTGACAATATTCCTGGCGAGTTGGCCTCTACGTCTCCGTGGGACCTTCGTATACATCAATAACGTAATTTAACCTAACCTAAACCAACCTATCATCTCGGCGGTAATATTTGACAACATTCCTGGCGAGTTGGACTCTACGTCTCCGTGGGACCTTCATATACATCAGTAACATAATATTACCTAACCTAACACAACCTATCATCTCGGCGGTAATATTTGACAACATTCGTGGCGAGTTGGCCTCTACGTCTCCGTGGGACTTTTATATACATCAATAACGTAATTTAACATAACCTAAACCTACGTAACATCTCGGCGGTAATATTTGACAACATTCCTGGCGAGTTGGCCTCTACGCCTCCGTGCGACCTTCATATACATCAATAACGTAATATAACCTAACCTGAAGCAATCTATCATATCGGCGGTAATATTTGACAATATTCCTGGCGAGTTGGCCTCTACGTCTCCGTGGGATTTTCATATACATCAATAACGTAATTTAACCTAACCTAAACCTACGTAACATCTCGGCGGTAATATGTGACAACATTCCTGGCTTGATGGCCTCTACGTCTCCGTGGGACCCTCATATGCATCAATAACGTAATATAACCTAACCTAACCCAACCTAACATCTCGGCACTAATATTTGAAAACATTCCTGGCGAGTTGGCCTCTACCTCTACGTGCGACCTTCATATACATCAATAACGTAATATAACGTAACCTAACCCAACCTATCATATCGGCGATTATATTTGACAACATTCCTGGCGAGTTGGCCTCTACGTCTCCGTGGGACCTTTATATACATCAATAACGTAATATAACCTAACCTAACCCAACCTATCATCTCGGCGGTAATATTTGACAACATTCCTGGAGAGTTGGCCTCTACGTCTCCGTGGGACCTTCATATACATCAATAACATAATATTACCTAACCTAACCCAACCTATCATCTCGGCGGTAATATTTGACAACATTCGTGGCGAGTTGGCCTCTACGTCTCCGTGGGACTTTTATATACATCAATAACGTAATTTAACCTAACCTAAACCGACGTAACATCTCGGCGGTAATATTTGACAATATTCCTGGCGAGTTGGCCTCTACGTCTCCGTGGGACCTTCGTATACATCAATAACGTAATTTAACCTAACCTAAACCAACGTAACATCTCGGTGGTAATATTTGACAACATTCCTGGCGAGTTGGCCTCTACGTCTCTGTGGGAAATTTATATACATCAATAACGTAATATAACCTAACCTAACCCAACCTAACATCTCGGCACTAATATTTGACAACATTCCTGGCGAGTTGGCCTCTACGTCTCCGTGGGACTTTTATATACATCAATAACGTAATATAACGTAACCTAAGCCAACATAACATCTCGGCGGTAATATTTGACAACATTCCTGGCGAGTTGGCCTCTACGTCTCCGTGGGGCATTCATATACATCAATAACGTAATATAACCTAACATCTCGGTGGTAATATTTGACAACATTCCTGGCGATATGGCCTCTACGTCTCCGTAGGGCCTTCATATACATCAATAACGTAATCTAACCTAACCTAACCCAACCTAACTTCTCGGCGGTAATATTTGACAACATTCCTGGCGAGTTGGCCTCTACGTCTCCGTGGGACCTTCATATACATCAATAACATAATATTACCTAACCTAACCCAACCTATCATCTCGGCGGTAATATTTGACAACATTCGTGACGAGTTAGCCTCTACGTCTCCGTGGGACTTTTATATACATCAATAACGTAATTTAACCTAACCTAAACCGACGTAACATCTCGGCGGTAATATTTGACAATATTCCTGGCGAGTTGGCCTCTGCGTCTCCGTGGGACCTTCGTATACATCAATAACGTAATTTAACCTAACCAAAACCATCGTAACATCTCGGTGGTAATATTTGACAACATTCCTGACTTGTTGGCCTCTACGTCTCCGTGGGACCTTCATATACATCCATAACGTAATTTAACCTAACCTAAACCAACGTAACATCTCGGTGGTAATATTTGACAACATTCCTGGCTTGTTGGCCTCTATGTTTCCGTGGGACCTTTATATACATCAATAACGTAATATAACCTAACCTAGCCCAACCTATCATCTCGGCGGTAATATTTGACAACATTCCTGGCGAGTTGGCCTCTACGTCTCTGTGGGAATTTTATATACATCAATAACGTAGTATAACCTAATCTAACCCAACCTAACATCTCGGCACTAATATTTGACAACCTTCCTGACGAGTTGGCCTCTGCCTCTCCGTGGGACTTTCATATACGTCAATAACGTAATATAACTTAACCTAACCCAACCTAACTTCTCGGCGGTAATATTTGACAACATTCCTGGCGAGTTGGCCTCTACGTCTCCGTGGGACCTTCATATACATCAATAACGTAATATAACCTAACCTAACCCAACCTAACATCTCGGCACTAATATGTGACAACATTCCTGGCGAATTGGCCTCTACCTCTCCGTGGGACCTTCATATACGTCAATAACGTAATATAATCTAACCTAACCCAACCTATCATCTCGGCGGAAATATTTGACAACATTCCTGGTCAGTTGGCCTCTACGTCTCCGTGGGACTTTTATATACATCAATAACGTAATTTAACCTATCCTAAACCTACGTAACATCTCGGCGGCAATATTTGACAACATTCCTGGCGAGTTGGCCTCTACGCCTCCGTGCGAACGTCATATACATCAATAACGTAATATAACCTAACCTGAAGCAACCTATCATCTCGGCGGTAATATTTGACAACATTCCTGGCGAGTTGAGCTCTACGTCTCCGTGGGACCTTCATATACATCAATAACGTAATATCACCTAACCTAACCCAACCTAAGATCTCGGCACTAATATTTGACAACATTCCTGGCGAGTTGGCCTCTACGTCTCCGTGGAACCTTCATATACATCAATAACGTAATATAACCTAACCTAACCCAAACCTATCATCTCGGCGGTAATATTTGACAACATTCCTGGCGAGTTGGCCTCTACGTCTCCGTGGGACTTTTATATACATCAATAACGTAATTTAACATAACCTAAACCTACGTAACATCTCGGCGGTAATACGTGACAACATTGCTGGCGAGTGGGCCTCTACGTCTCCGTGGGACTTTTATATACATCAATAACGTAATTTAACCTATCCTAAACCTACGTAACATCTCGGCGGCAATATTTGACAACATTCCTGGCGATGTTGGCCTCTACGTCTCTGTGGGACCTTCATATACATCAATAACGTAATATTACCTAACCTAACCCAACTTAACTTCTCGGCACTAATATTTGAAAATATTCCTGGCGAGTTGGCCTCTACGTCTCTGTGGGAATTTTATATACATCAATAACGTAATATAACCTAACCTAACCCAACCTAACATCTCGGCACTAATATTTGACAACATTCCTGGCGAGTTGGCCTCTGCCTCTCCGTGGGACCTTCATATACGTCAATAACGTAATATAATCTAACCTAACCCAACCTATCATCTCAGCGGTAATATTTGACAACATTCCTGGCGAGTTGGCCTCTACGTCTCCGTGGGATCTTCATATACATCAATAACGTAATATAACCTAACATAACACAACTTATCCTCTCTGCAGTAATATTTGACAACATTCCTGGCTTGTTGGCCTCTATCTTTCCGTGGGACCTTTATATACATCAATAACGTAATATAACCTAACCTAACCCAACCTATCATCTCGGCGGTAATATTTGACAACGTTCCTGGCGAATTGGCCTCTACGTCTCCGTGGGACCTTCATATACATCAATAACATAATATTACCTAACCTAACCCAACCTATCATCTCGGCGGTAATATTTGACAACATTCGTGGCGAGTTGGCCTCTACGTCTCCGTGGGACTTTTATATACATCAATAACGTAATTTAACCTAACCTAAACCGACGTAACATCTCGGCGGTAATATTTGACAATATTCCTGGCGAGTTGGCCTCTACGTCTCCGTGGGACCTTCGTATACATCAATAACGTAATTTAACCTAACCTAAACCAACGTAACATCTCGGTGTTAATATTTGACAACATTCCTGGCTTGTTGGCCTCTACGTCTCCGTGGGACCTTCATATTCATCAATAACGCAATATAACGTAACCTAAACCAACCTATCATATCGGCGGTAATATTTGAAAACATTCCTGGCGAGTTGGCCTCTACGTCTCTGTGGGAAATTTATATACATCAATAACGTAATATAACCTAACCTAACCCAACCTAACATCTCGGCACTAATATTTGACAACATTCCTGGCGAGTTGGCCTCTACGTCTCCGTGGGACTTTTATATACATCAATAACGTAATATAACGTAACCTAACCCAACCTATCATCTCGGCGGTAATATTTGACAACATTCCTGGCGAGTTGGACTCTACGTCTCCGTGGGACCTTCATATACATCAGTAACATAATATTACCTAACCTAACCCAACCTATCATCTCGGCGGTAATATTTGACAACACTCGTGGCGAGTTGGCCTCTACGTCTCCGTGGGACTTTTATATACATCAATAACGTAATTTAACATAACCTAAACCTACGTAACATCTCGGCGGTAATATTTGACAACATTCCTGGCGAGTTGGCCTCTACGCCTCCGTGCGACCTTCATATACATCAATAACGTAATATAACCTAACCTGAAGCAATCTATCATATCGGCGGTAATATTTGACAATATTCCTGGCGAGTTGGCCTCTACGTCTCCGTGGGACCGTTATATACATCAATAACGTAATATAACCTAACCTAACCCAACCTGTCATCTCGGCGGTAATATTTGAAAACATTCCTGGCGAGTTGGCCTCTACGTCTCCGTGGGACTTTTATATACATCAATAACGTAATATAACGTAACCTAACCGAACCTATCATATCGGCACTAATATTTGACAACATTCCTGGCGAGTTGGCCTCTGCCTCTCCGTGGGACCTTCATATACGTCAATAACGTAATATAATCTAACCTAACCCAACCTATCATCTCGGCGGTAATATTTGACAACATTCCTGGCGAGTTGGCCTCTACGTCTCCGTGGGATCTTCATATACATCAATAACGTAATATAACCTAACGTAACACAACTTATCCTCTCGGCAGTAATATTTGACAACATTCCTGGCTTGTTGGCCTCTATCTTTCCGTGGGACCTTTATATACATCAATAACGTAATATAACCTAACCTAACCCAACCTATCATCTCGGTGGTAATATTTGACAACATTCCTGGCTTGTTGGCCTCTACGTCTCCGTGGGACCTTCATATTCATCAATAACGCAATATAACGTAACCTAAACCAACCTATCATATCGGCGGTAATATTTGAAAACATTCCTGGCGAGTTGGCCTCTACGTCTCTGTGGGAAATTTATATACATCAATAACGTAATATAACCTAACCTAACCCAACCTAACATCTCGGCACTAATATTTGACAACATTCCTGGCGAGTTGGCCTCTACGTCTCCGTGGGACTTTTATATACATCAATAACGTAATATAACGTAACCTAACCCAACCAATCATCTCGGCGGTAATATTTGGCAACATTCCTGGCGAGTTGGCCTCTACGTCTCCGTGGGATCTTCATATACATCAATAACGTAATATAACCTAACGTAACACAACTTATCCTCTCGGCAGTAATATTTGACAACATTCCTGTCGAGTTGGCCTCTACGTCTCCGTGGGACTTTTATATACATCAATAACGTAATTTAACCTAACCTAACCCAACATAACATCTCGGCACTAATATTTGACAACATTCCTGGCGAGTTGGCCTCTACCTCTCCATGGGACCTTCATATACATCAATAACGTAATATTACCTAACCTAACCCAACCTATCATCTCGGCGGTAATATTTGACAACATTCGTGACGAGTTAGCCTCTACGTCTCCGTGGGACTTTTATATACATCAATAACGTAATTTAACCTAACCTAAACCGACGTAACATCTCGGCGGTAATATTTGACAATATTCCTGGCGAGTTGGCCTCTGCGTCTCCGTGGGACCTTCGTATACATCAATAACGTAATTTAACCTAACCAAAACCATCGTAACATCTCGGTGGTAATATTTGACAACATTCCTGACTTGTTGGCCTCTACGTCTCCGTGGGACCTTCATATACATCAATAACGTAATTTAACCTAACCTAAACCAACGTAACATCTCGGTGGTAATATTTGACAACATTCCTGGCTTGTTGGCCTCTATGTTTCCGTGGGTCCTGTATATACATCAATAACGTAATATAACCTAACCTATCCCAACCTATCATCTCGGCGGTAATATTTGACAACATTCCTGGCGAGTTGGCCTCTATGCCTCCGTGCGACCTTCATATACATCAATAACGTAATATAACCTAACCTGAACCAACCTATCATCGCGGCGTTAATATTTGACAACATTCCTGGCGAGTTGAGCTCTACGTCTCCGTGGGACCATCATATACATCAATAACGTAATATCACATAACCTAACCCAACCTATCATATCGGCGGTAATATTTGACAACATTCCTGGCGAGTTGGCCTCTACGTCTCCGTGGGACCTTCATATACATCAATAACTTAATATAACCTAACCTAACCCAACCAATCATCTCGGCGGTAATATTTGGCAACATTCCTGGCGAGTTGGCCTCTACGTCTCCGTGGGATCTTCATATACATCAATAACGTAATATAACCTAACGTAACACAACTTATCCTCTCGGCAGTAATATTTGACAACATTCCTGTCGAGTTGGCCTCTACGTCTCCGTGGGACTTTTATATACATCAATAACGTAATTTAACCTAACCTAACCCAACATAACATCTCGGCACTAATATTTGCCAACATTCCTGGCGAGTTGGCCTCTACCTCTCCATGGGACCTTCATATACATCAATAACGTAATATAATCTAACCTAACCCAACCTATCATCTCGGCGGTAATATTTGAAAACATTCCTGGTCAGTTGGCCTCTACGTCTCCGTGGAACCTTCATATACATCAATAACGTAATATAACTTAACCTAATCCAACCTATAATCTCGGCGGTAATATTTGACAACATTCCTGGCGAGTTGGACTCTACGCCTCCGTTCGACCTTCATATACATCAATAACGTAATATAACCTAACCTGAACCAACCTGTCATCTCCGCGGTAATATTTGACAACATTCCTGGCGAGTTGGCCTCTACGTCTCCGTGGGACTTTTATAAACATCAATAACGTAATTTAACATAACCTAAACCTACGTAACATCTCGGCGGTAATATGTGACAACATTCCTGGCTTGATGGCCTCTACGTCTCCGTGGGACCTTCATATACATCAATAACGTAATATAACGTAACCTAAACCAACCTATCATATCGGCGGTAATATTTGACAATATTCCTGGCGAGTTGGCCACTACGTCTCCGTGGGACCTTCATATACATCAATAACGTAATATCACCTAACCTAACCCAACCTAAGATCTCGGCACTAATATTTGACAACATTCCTGGCGAGTTGGCCTCTACGTCTCTGTGGGAATTTTATATACATCAATAACGTAATATAACCTAACCTAACCCAAGCTATCATCTCGCCGGTAATATTTGACAACATTCCTGGCGAGTTGGCCTCTACGTCTCCGTGGGACTTTTATATACATCAATAACGTAATTTAACATAACCTAAACCTACGTAACATCTCGGCGGTAATATGTGACAACATTCCTGGCTTGATGGCCTCTACGTCTCCGTGGGACCTTCGTATACATCAATAACGTAATTTAACTTAACCTAAACCAACGTAACATCTCGGTGGTAATATTTGACAACATTCCTGGCTTGTTGGCCTCTACGTCTCCGTGGGACCTTCATATACATCCATAACGTAATTTAACCTAACCTAAACCAACGTAACATCTCGGTGGTAATATTTGACAACATTCCTGGCTTGTTGGCCTCTATGTTTCCGTGGGACCTTTATATACATCAATAACGTAATATAACCTAACCTAGCCCAACCTATCATCTCGGCGGTAATATTTGACAACATTCCTGGCGAGTTGGCCTCTACGTCTCCGTGCGACCTTCATATACATCAATAACGTAATATAACCTAACGTAACACAACTTATCCTCTCGGCAGTAATATTTGACAACATTCCTGGCTTGTTGGCCTCTATCTTTCCGTGGGACCTTTATATACATCAATAACGTAATATAACCTAACCTAACCCAACCTATCATATCGGCGGTAATATTTGACAATATTCCTGGCGAGTTGGCCTCTACGTCTCCGTGGGACCTTTATATACATCAATAACGTAATATAACCTAACCTAACCCAACCTGTCATCTCGGCGGTAATATTTGACAATATTCCTGGCGAGTTGGCCTCTACGTCTCCGTGGGACCTTCATATTCATCAATAACGCAATATAACGTAACCTAAACCAACCTATCATATCGGCGGTAATATTTGAAAACATTCCTGGCGAGTTGGCCTCTACGTCTCTGTGGGAAATTTATATACATCAATAGCGTAATATAACCTCACCTAACCCAACCTAACATCTCGGCACTAATATGTGACAACATTCCGGGCGAATTGGCCTCTACGCCTCCGTGCGAACGTCATATACATCAATAACGTAATATAACCTAACCTGAAGCAACCTATCATCTCGGCGGTAATATTTGACAACATTCCTGGCGAGTTGAGCTCTACGTCTCCGTGGGACCTTCATATACATCAATAACGTAATATCACCTAACCTAACCCAACCTAAGATCTCGGCACTAATATTTGACAACATTCCTGGCGAGTTGGCCTCTACGTCTCCGTGGAACCTTCATATACATCAATAACGTAATATAACCTAACCTAACCCAAACCTATCATCTCGGCGGTAATATTTGACAACATTCCTGGCGAGTTGGCCTCTACGTCTCCGTGGGACTTTTATATACATCAATAACGTAATTTAACATAACCTAAACCTACGTAACATCTCGGCGGTAATATGTGACAACATTGCTGGCGAGTTGGCCTCTACGTCTCCGTGGGACTTTTATATACATCAATAACGTAATTTAACCTATCCTAAACCTACGTAACATCTCGGCGGCAATATTTGACAACATTCCTGGCGATGTTGGCCTCTACGTCTCTGTGGGACCTTCATATACATCAATAACGTAATATTACCTAACCTAACCCAACTTAACATCTCGGCACTAATATTTGAAAACATTCCTGGCGAGTTGGCCTCTACGTCTCTGTGGGAATTTTATATACATCAATAACGTAATATAACCTAACCTAACCCAACCTAACATCTCGGCACGAATATTTGACAACATTCCTGGCGAGTTGGCCTCTGCCTCTCCGTGGGACCTTCATATACGTCAATAACGTAATATAATCTAACCTAACCCAACCTATCATCTCAGCGGTAATATTTGACAACATTCCTGGCGAGTTGGCCTCTACGTCTCCGTGGGATCTTCATATACATCAATAACGTAATATAACCTAACATAACACAACTTATCCTCTCTGCAGTAATATTTGACAACATTCCTGGCTTGTTGGCCTCTATCTTTCCGTGGGACCTTTATATACATCAATAACGTAATATAACCTAACCTAACCCAACCTATCATCTCGGCGGTAATATTTGACAACGTTCCTGGCGAATTGGCCTCTACGTCTCCGTGGGACCTTCATATACATCAATAACATAGTATTACCTAACCTAACCCAACCTATCATCTCGGCGGTAATATTTGACAACATTCGTGGCGAGTTGGCCTCTACGTCTCCGTGGGACTTTTATATACATCAATAACGTAATTTAACCTAACCTAAACCGACGTAACATCTCGGCGGTAATATTTGACAATATTCCTGGCGAGTTGGCCTCTACGTCTCCGTGGGACTTTTATAAACATCAATAACGTAATTTAACATAACCTAAACCTACGTAACATCTCGGCGGTAATATGTGACAACATTCCTGGCTTGATGGCCTCTACGTCTCCGTGGGACCTTCATATACATCAATAACGTAATATAACGTAACCTAAACCAACCTATCATATCGGCGGTAATATTTGACAATATTCCTGGCGAGTTGGCCACTACGTCTCCGTGGGACCTTCATATACATCAATAACGTAATATCACCTAACCTAACCCAACCTAAGATCTCGGCACTAATATTTGACAACATTCCTGGCGAGTTGGCCTCTACGTCTCTGTGGGAATTTTATATACATCAATAACGTAATATAACCTAACCTAACCCAAGCTATCATCTCGCCGGTAATATTTGACAACATTCCTGGCGAGTTGGCCTCTACGTCTCCGTGGGACTTTTATATACATCAATAACGTAATTTAACATAACCTAAACCTACGTAACATCTCGGCGGTAATATGTGACAACATTCCTGGCTTGATGGCCTCTACGTCTCCGTGGGACCTTCGTATACATCAATAACGTAATTTAACTTAACCTAAACCAACGTAACATCTCGGTGGTAATATTTGACAACATTCCTGGCTTGTTGGCCTCTACGTCTCCGTGGGACCTTCATATACATCCATAACGTAATTTAACCTAACCTAAACCAACGTAACATCTCGGTGGTAATATTTGACAACATTCCTGGCTTGTTGGCCTCTATGTTTCCGTGGGACCTTTATATACATCAATAACGTAATATAACCTAACCTAGCCCAACCTATCATCTCGGCGGTAATATTTGACAACATTCCTGGCGAGTTGGCCTCTACGTCTCCGTGCGACCTTCATATACATCAATAACGTAATATAACCTAACGTAACACAACTTATCCTCTCGGCAGTAATATTTGACAACATTCCTGGCTTGTTGGCCTCTATCTTTCCGTGGGACCTTTATATACATCAATAACGTAATATAACCTAACCTAACCCAACCTATCATATCGGCGGTAATATTTGACAATATTCCTGGCGAGTTGGCCTCTACGTCTCCGTGGGACCTTTATATACATCAATAACGTAATATAACCTAACCTAACCCAACCTGTCATCTCGGCGGTAATATTTGACAATATTCCTGGCGAGTTGGCCTCTACGTCTCCGTGGGACCTTCATATTCATCAATAACGCAATATAACGTAACCTAAACCAACCTATCATATCGGCGGTAATATTTGAAAACATTCCTGGCGAGTTGGCCTCTACGTCTCTGTGGGAAATTTATATACATCAATAGCGTAATATAACCTCACCTAACCCAACCTAACATCTCGGCACTAATATGTGACAACATTCCTGGCGAATTGGCCTCTACGCCTCCGTGCGAACGTCATATACATCAATAACGTAATATAACCTAACCTGAAGCAACCTATCATCTCGGCGGTAATATTTGACAACATTCCTGGCGAGTTGAGCTCTACGTCTCCGTGGGACCTTCATATACATCAATAACGTAATATCACCTAACCTAACCCAACCTAAGATCTCGGCACTAATATTTGACAACATTCCTGGCGAGTTGGCCTCTACGTCTCCGTGGAACCTTCATATACATCAATAACGTAATATAACCTAACCTAACCCAAACCTATCATCTCGGCGGTAATATTTGACAACATTCCTGGCGAGTTGGCCTCTACGTCTCCGTGGGACTTTTATATACATCAATAACGTAATTTAACATAACCTAAACCTACGTAACATCTCGGCGGTAATATGTGACAACATTGCTGGCGAGTTGGCCTCTACGTCTCCGTGGGACTTTTATATACATCAATAACGTAATTTAACCTATCCTAAACCTACGTAACATCTCGGCGGCAATATTTGACAACATTCCTGGCGATGTTGGCCTCTACGTCTCTGTGGGACCTTCATATACATCAATAACGTAATATTACCTAACCTAACCCAACTTAACATCTCGGCACTAATATTTGAAAACATTCCTGGCGAGTTGGCCTCTACGTCTCTGTGGGAATTTTATATACATCAATAACGTAATATAACCTAACCTAACCCAACCTAACATCTCGGCACGAATATTTGACAACATTCCTGGCGAGTTGGCCTCTGCCTCTCCGTGGGACCTTCATATACGTCAATAACGTAATATAATCTAACCTAACCCAACCTATCATCTCAGCGGTAATATTTGACAACATTCCTGGCGAGTTGGCCTCTACGTCTCCGTGGGATCTTCATATACATCAATAACGTAATATAACCTAACATAACACAACTTATCCTCTCTGCAGTAATATTTGACAACATTCCTGGCTTGTTGGCCTCTATCTTTCCGTGGGACCTTTATATACATCAATAACGTAATATAACCTAACCTAACCCAACCTATCATCTCGGCGGTAATATTTGACAACGTTCCTGGCGAATTGGCCTCTACGTCTCCGTGGGACCTTCATATACATCAATAACATAGTATTACCTAACCTAACCCAACCTATCATCTCGGCGGTAATATTTGACAACATTCGTGGCGAGTTGGCCTCTACGTCTCCGTGGGACTTTTATATACATCAATAACGTAATTTAACCTAACCTAAACCGACGTAACATCTCGGCGGTAATATTTGACAATATTCCTGGCGAGTTGGCCTCTACGTCTCCGTGGGACCTTCGTATACATCAATAACGTAATTTAACCTAACCTAAACCAACGTAACATCTCGGTGTTAATATTTGACAACATTCCTGGCTTGTTGGCCTCTACGTCTCCGTGGGACCTTCATATTCGTCAATAACGCAATATAACGTAACCTAAACCAACCTATCATATCGGCGGTAATATTTGAAAACATTCCTGGCGAGTTGGCCTCTACGTCTCTGTGGGAAATTTATATACATCAATAACGTAATATAACCTAACCTAACCCAACCTAACATCTCGGCACTAATATTTGACAACATTCCTGGCGAGTTGGCCTCTACGTCTCCGTGGGACTTTTATATACATCAATAACGTAATATAACGTAACCTAACCCAACCTATCATCTCGGCGGTAATATTTGACAACATTCCTGGCGAGTTGGACTCTACGTCTCCGTGGGACCTTCATATACATCAGTAACATAATATTACCTAACCTAACCCAACCTATCATCTCGGCGGTAATATTTGACAACACTCGTGGCGAGTTGGCCTCTACGTCTCCGTGGGACTTTTATATACATCAATAACGTAATTTAACATAACCTAAACCTACGTAACATCTCGGCGGTAATATTTGACAACATTCCTGGCGAGTTGGCCTCTACGCCTCCGTGCGACCTTCATATACATCAATAACGTAATATAACCTAACCTGAAGCAATCTATCATATCGGCGGTAATATTTGACAATATTCCTGGCGAGTTGGCCTCTACGTCTCCGTGGGACCTTTATATACATCAATAACGTAATATAACATAACCTAACCCAACCTATCATCTCGGTGGTAATATTTGACAACATTCCTGGCTTGTTGGCCTCTACGTCTCCGTGGGACCTTCATATTCATCAATAACGCAATATAACGTAACCTAAACCAACCTATCATATCGGCGGTAATATTTGAAAACATTCCTGGCGAGTTGGCCTCTACGTCTCTGTGGGAAATTTATATACATCAATAACGTAATATAACCTAACCTAACCCAACCTAACATCTCGGCACTAATATTTGACAACATTCCTGGCGAGTTGGCCTCTACGTCTCCGTGGGACTTTTATATACATCAATAACGTAATATAACGTAACCTAACCCAACCTATCATCTCGGCGGTAATATTTGACAACATTCCTGGCGAGTTGGACTCTACGTCTCCGTGGGACCTTCATATACATCAATAACATAATATTACCTAACCTAACCCAACCTATCATCTCGGCGGTAATATTTGACAACATTCGTGGCGAGTTGGCCTCTACGTCTCCGTGGAACCTTCATATACATCAATAACGTAATATAACCTAACCTAACCCAACCTATCATCTCGGCGGTAATATTTGACAACATTCCTGGCGAGGTGGCCTCTACGCCTCCGTGCGACCTTCATATACATCAATAACGTAATATAACCTAACCTGAAGCAACCTATCATCTCGGCGGTAATATTTGACAACATTCCTGGCGAGTTGAGCTCTACGTCTCCGTGGGACCTTCATATACATCAATAACGTAATATCACCTAACCTAACCCAACCTAAGATCTCGGCACTAATATTTGACAACATTCCTGGCGAGTTGGCCTCTACGTCTCCGTGGAACCTTCATATACATCAATAACGTAATATAACCTAACCTAACCCAACCTATCATCTCGGCGGTAATATTTGACAACATTCCTGGCGAGTTGGCCTCTACGTCTCCGTGGGACTTTTATATACATCAATAACGTAATTTAACATAACCTAAACCTACGTAACATCTGGGCGGTAATATGTGACAACATTCCTGGCGAGTTGGCCTCTACGTCTCCGTGGGACCTTCGTATACATCAATAACGTAATATAACGTAACCTAAACCAACCTATCATATCGGCGGTAATATTTGACAATATTCCTGGCGAGTTGGCCTCTACGTCTCCGTGGGACCTTTATATACATCAATAACGTAATATAACCTAACCTAACCCAACCTGTCATCTCGGCGGTAATATTTGAAAACATGTCTGGCGAGTTGGCCTCTACGTCTCCGTGGGACTTTTATATACATCAATAACGTAATATAACGTAACCTAACCCAACCTATCATATCGGCGGTAATATTTGACAACATTCCTGGCGAGTTGACCTCTACGTCTCCGTGGGACCTTCATATACATCAAAAATGTAATATAACGTAACCTAAACCAACCTATCATATCGGCGGTAATATTTGAAAACATTCTTGTCGATGTTGGCCTCTACGTCTCTGTGGGACCTTCATATACATCAATAACGTAATATAACCTAACCTAAACCAAACCTATCATCTCGGCGGTAATATTTGACAACATTCCTGGCGAGTTGGCCTCTACGTCTCCGTGGGACTTTTATATACATCAATAACGTAATTTAACATAACCTAAACCTACGTAACATCTCGGCGGTAATATGTGACAACATTCCTGGCGAGTTGGCCTCTACGTCTCCGTGGGACCTTCGTATACATCAATAACGTAATATAACGTAACCTAAACCAACCTATCATATCGGCGGTAATATTTGACAATATTCCTGGCGAGTTGGCCTCTACGTCTCCGTGGAACCTTCATATACATCAATAACGTAATATAACCTAACCTAACCCAACCTATCATCTCGGCGGTAATATTTGACAACATTCCTGGCGAGGTGGCCTCTACGCCTCCGTGCGACCTTCATATACATCAATAACGTAATATAACCTAACCTGAAGCAACCTATCATCTCGGCGGTAATATTTGACAACATTCCTGGCGAGTTGATCTCTACGTCTCCGTGGGACCTTCATATACATCAATAACGTAATATCACCTAACCTAACCCAACCTAAGATCTCGGCACTAATATTTGACAACATTCCTGGCGAGTTGGCCTCTACGTCTCCGTGGAACCTTCATATACATCAATAACGTAATATAACGTAACCTAACCCAACCTATCATCTCGGCGGTAATATTTGACAACATTCCTGGCGAGTTGGCCTCTACGTCTCCGTGGGACTTTTATATACATCAATAACGTAATTTAACATAACCTAAACCTACGTAACATCTCGGCGGTAATATGTGACAACATTCCTGGCGAGTTGGCCTCTACGTCTCCGTGGGACCTTCGTATACATCAATAACGTAATATAACGTAACCTAAACCAACCTATCATATCGGCGGTAATATTTGACAATATTCCTGGCGAGTTGGCCTCTACGTCTCCGTGGGACCTTTATATACATCAATAACGTAATATAACCTAACCTAACCCAACCTGTCATCTCGGCGGTAATATTTGAAAACATGTCTGGCGAGTTGGCCTCTACGTCTCCGTGGGACTTTTATATACATCAATAACGTAATATAACGTAACCTAACCCAACCTATCATATCGGCGGTAATATTTGACAACATTCCTGGCGAGTTGACCTCTACGTCTCCGTGGGACCTTCATATACATCAAAAATGTAATATAACGTAACCTAAACCAACCTATCATATCGGCGGTAATATTTGAAAACATTCTTGTCGATGTTGGCCTCTACGTCTCTGTGGGACCTTCATATACATCAATAACGTAATATTACCTAACCTAACCCAACTTAACATCTCGGCACTAATATTTGAAAACATTCCTGGCGAGTTGGCCTCTACGTCTCTGTGGGAATTTTATATACATCAATAACGTAATATAACCTAACCTAACCCAACCTAACATCTCGGCACTAATATTTGACAACATTCCTGGCGAGTTGGCCTCTGCCTCTCCGTGGGACCTTCATATACGTCAATAACGTAATATAATCTAACCTAACCCAACCTATCATCTCAGCGGTAATATTTGACAACATTCCTGGCGAGTTGGCCTCTACGTCTCCGTGGGATCTTCATATACATCAATACCGTAATATAACCTAACGTAACACAACTTATCCTCTCGGCAGTAATATTTGACAACATTCCTGGCTTGTTGGCCTCTATCTTTCCGTGGGACCTTTATATACATCAATAACGTAATATAACCTGACCTAACCCAACCTATCATCTCGGCGGTAATATTTGACAACATTCCTGGCGAATTGGCCTCTACGTCTCCGTGGGACCTTCATATACATCAATAACATAATATTACCTAACCTAACCCAACCTATCATATCGGCGGTAATATTTGAAAACATTCCTGGCGAGTTGGCCTCTACGTCTCTGTGGGAAATTTATATACATCAATAACGTAATATAACCTAACCTAACCCAACCTAACATCTCGGCACTAATATTTGACAACATTCCTGACGAGTTGGCCTCTACGTCTCCGTGGGACTTTTATATACATCAATAACGTAATATAACGTAACCTAACCCAACCTATCATCTCGGCGGTAATATTTGACAACATTCCTGGCGAGTTGGACTCTACGTCTCCGTGGGACCTTCATATACATCAATAACATAATATTACCTAACCTAACCCAACCTATCATCTCGGCGGTAATATTTGACAACATTCGTGGCGAGTTGGCCTCTACGTCTCCGTGGAACCTTCATATACATCAATAACGTAATATAAC
This sequence comes from Xylocopa violacea, assembly GCA_963969225.1. NCBI lineage: Eukaryota > Metazoa > Arthropoda > Insecta > Hymenoptera > Apidae > Xylocopa > Xylocopa violacea. The sequence continues at coordinate 361,412 of CAXAJV010000839.1, read as the reverse complement.
CTAACCTAACCCAACCTATCATCTCGGCGGTAATATTTGACAACATTCCTGGCGAGTTGGCCTCTACGCCTCCGTGCGACCTTCATATACATCAATAACGTAATATTACCTAACCTAACCCAACTTAACATCTCGGCACTAATATTTGAAAACATTCCTGGCGAGTTGGCCTCTACGTCTCTGTGGGAATTTTATATACATCAATAACGTAATATAACCTAACCTAACCCAACCTAACATCTCGGCACTAATATTTGACAACATTCCTGGCGAGTTGGCCTCTGCCTCTCCGTGGGACCTTCATATACGTCAATAACGTAATATAATCTAACCTAACCCAACCTATCATCTCAGCGGTAATATTTGACAACATTCCTGGCGAGTTGGCCTCTACGTCTCCGTGGGAACTTCATATAAATCAATAACGTAATATAACCTAACGTAACACAACTTATCCTCTCGGCAGTAATATTTGACAACATTCCTGGCTTGTTGGCCTCTATCTTTCCGTGGGACCTTTATATACATCAATAACGTAATATAACCTAACTTGAAGCAACCTATCATCTCGGCGGTAATATTTGACAACATTCCTGGCGAGTTGAACTCTACGTCTCCGTGGGACCTTCATATACATCAATAACGTAATATCACCTAACCTAACCCAAACCTATCATCTCGGCGGTAATATTTGACAACATTCCTGGCTAGTTGGCCTCTACGTCTCCGTGAGACTTTTATATACATCAATAACGTAATTTAACATAACCTAAACCTACGTAACATCTCGGCGGTAATATGTTACAACATTCCTGGCGAGTTGGCCTCTATGTCTCCGTGAGACCTTCGTATACATCAATAACGTAATATAACGTAACCTAAACCAACCTATCATATCGGCGGTAATATTTGACAATATTCCTGGCGAGTTGGCCTCTACGTCTCCGTGGGACCTTTATATACATCAATAACGTAATATAACCTAACCTAACCCAACCTGTCATCTCGGCGGTAATATTTGAAAACATTCCTGGCGAGTTGGCCTCTACGTCTCCGTGGGACTTTTATATACATCAATAACGTAATATAACGTAACCTAACCCAACCTATCATATCGGCGGTAATATTTGACAACATTCCTGGCGAGTTGACCTCTACGTCTCCGTGGGACCTTCATATACATCAATAATGTAATATAACGTAACCTAAACCAACCTATCATATCGGCGGTAATATTTGAAAACATTCTTGTCGATGTTGGCCTCTAAGTCTCTGTGGGACCTTCATATACATCAATAACGTAATATTACCTAACCTAACCCAACTTAACATCTCGGCACTAATATTTGAAAACATTCCTGGCGAGTTGGCCTCTACGTCTCTGTGGGAATTTTATATACATCAATAACGTAATATAACCTAACCTAACCCAACCTAACATCTCGGCACTAATATTTGACAACATTCCTGGCGAGTTGGCCTCTGCCTCTCCGTGGGACCTTCATATACGTCAATAACGTAATATAATCTAACCTAACCCAACCTATCATCTCAGCGGTAATATTTGACAACATTCCTGGCGAGTTGGACTCTACGTCTCCGTGGGATCTTCATATACATCAATAACGTAATATAACCTAACCTAACCCAACCTATCATCTCGGCGGTAATATTTGACAACATTCCTGGCGAATTGGCCTCTACGTCTCCGTGGGACCTTCATATACATCAATAACATAATATTACCTAACCTAACCCAACCTATCATCTCGGCGGTAATATTTGACAACATTCCTGGCGAGTTGGACTCTACGTCTCCGTGGGACCTTCATATACATCAATAACATAATATTACCTAACCTAACCCAACCTATCATCTCGGCGGTAATATTTGACAACATTCGTGGCGAGTTGGCCTCTACGTCTCCGTGGAACCTTCATATACATCAATAACGTAATATAACCTAACCTAACCCAACCTATCATCTCGGCGGTAATATTTGACAACATTCCTGGCGAGTTGGCCTCTACGTCTCCGTGGAACCTTCATATACATCAATAACGTAATATAACCTAACCTAACCCAACCTATCATATCGGCGGTAATATTTGAAAACATTCTTGTCGATGTTGGCCTCTACGTCTCTGTGGGACCTTCATATACATCAATAACGTAATATTACCTAACCTAACCCAACTTAACATCTCGGCACTAATATTTGAAAACATTCCTGGCGAGTTGGCCTCTACGTCTCTGTGGGAATTTTATATACATCAATAACGTAATATAACCTAACCTAACCCAACTTAACATCTCGGCACTAATATTTGAAAACATTCCTGGCGAGTTGGCCTCTACGTCTCTGTGGGAATTTTATATACATCAATAACGTAATATAACCTAACCTAACCCAACCTAACATCTCGGCACTAATATTTGACAACATTCCTGGCGAGTTGGCCTCTGCCTCTCCGTGGGACCTTCATATACGTCAATAACGTAATATAATCTAACCTAACCCAACCTATCATCTCAGCGGTAATATTTGACAACATTCCTGGCGAGTTGGCCTCTACGTCTCCGTGGGATCTTCATATACATCAATACCGTAATATAACCTAACGTAACACAACTTATCCTCTCGGCAGTAATATTTGACAACATTCCTGGCTTGTTGGCCTCTATCTTTCCGTGGGACCTTTATATACATCAATAACGTAATATAACCTAACCTAACCCAACCTATCATCTCGGCGGTAATATTTGACAACATTCCTGGCGAATTGGCCTCTACGTCTCCGTGGGACCTTCATATACATCAATAACATAATATTACCTAACCTAACCCAACCTATCATATCGGCGGTAATATTTGAAAACATTCCTGGCGAGTTGGCCTCTACGTCTCTGTGGGAAATTTATATACATCAATAACGTAATATAACCTAACCTAACCCAACCTAACATCTCGGCACTAATATTTGACAACATTCCTGACGAGTTGGCCTCTACGTCTCCGTGGGACTTTCATATACATCAATAACGTAATATAACGTAACCTAACCCAACCTATCATCTCGGCGGTAATATTTGACAACATTCCTGGCGAGTTGGACTCTACGTCTCCGTGGGACCTTCATATACATCAATAACATAATATTACCTAACCTAACCCAACCTATCATCTCGGCGGTAATATTTGACAACATTCGTGGCGAGTTGGCCTCTACGTCTCCGTGGAACCTTCATATACATCAATAACGTAATATAACCTAACCTAACCCAACCTATCATCTCGGCGGTAATATTTGACAACATTCCTGGCGAGTTGGCCTCTACGCCTCCGTGCGACCTTCATATACATCAATAACGTAATATTACCTAACCTAACCCAACTTAACATCTCGGCACTAATATTTGAAAACATTCCTGGCGAGTTGGCCTCTACGTCTCTGTGGGAATTTTATATACATCAATAACGTAATATAACCTAACCTAACCCAACCTAACATCTCGGCACTAATATTTGACAACATTCCTGGCGAGTTGGCCTCTGCCTCTCCGTGGGACCTTCATATACGTCAATAACGTAATATAATCTAACCTAACCCAACCTATCATCTCAGCGGTAATATTTGACAACATTCCTGGCGAGTTGGCCTCTACGTCTCCGTGGGAACTTCATATAAATCAATAACGTAATATAACCTAACGTAACACAACTTATCCTCTCGGCAGTAATATTTGACAACATTCCTGGCTTGTTGGCCTCTATCTTTCCGTGGGACCTTTATATACATCAATAACGTAATATAACCTAACCTAACCCAACCTAACATCTCGGCACTAATATTTGACAACATTCCTGGCGAATTGGCCTCTACCTCTCCGTGGGACCTTCATATACGTCAATAACGTAATATAATCTAACCTAACCCAACCTATCATCTCGGCGGAAATATTTGACAACATTCCTGGTCAGTTGGCCTCTACGTCTCCGTGGAACCTTCATAAACATCAATAACGTAATATAACCTAACCTAACCCAACCTATCATCTCGGCGGTAATATTTGACAACATTGCTGGCGAGTTGGCCTCTACGTCTCCGTGGGACTTTTATATACATCAATAACGTAATTTAACCAATCCTAAACCTACGTAACATCTCGGCGGCAATATTTGACAACATTCCTGGCGAGTTGGCCTCTACGCCTCCGTGCGAACGTCATATACATCAATAACGTAATATAACCTAACTTGAAGCAACCTATCATCTCGGCGGTAATATTTGACAACATTCCTGGCGAGTTGAACTCTACGTCTCCGTGGGACCTTCATATACATCAATAACGTAATATCACCTAACCTAACCCAAACCTATCATCTCGGCGGTAATATTTGACAACATTCCTGGCTAGTTGGCCTCTACGTCTCCGTGAGACTTTTATATACATCAATAACGTAATTTAACATAACCTAAACCTACGTAACATCTCGGCGGTAATATGTTACAACATTCCTGGCGAGTTGGCCTCTACGTCTCCGTGAGACCTTCGTATACATCAATAACGTAATATAACGTAACCTAAACCAACCTATCATATCGGCGGTAATATTTGAAAACATTCTTGTCGATGTTGGCCTCTAAGTCTCTGTGGGACCTTCATATACATCAATAACGTAATATTACCTAACCTAACCCAACTTAACATCTCGGCACTAATATTTGAAAACATTCCTGGCGAGTTGGCCTCTACGTCTCTGTGGGAATTTTATATACATCAATAACGTAATATAACCTAACCTAACCCAACCTAACATCTCGGCACTAATATTTGACAACATTCCTGGCGAGTTGGCCTCTGCCTCTCCGTGGGACCTTCATATACGTCAATAACGTAATATAATCTAACCTAACCCAACCTATCATCTCAGCGGTAATATTTGACAACATTCCTGGCGAGTTGGCCTCTACGTCTCCGTGGGATCTTCATATACATCAATAACGTAATATAACCTAACCTAACCCAACCTATCATCTCGGCGGTAATATTTGACAACATTCCTGGCGAATTGGCCTCTACGTCTCCGTGGGACCTTCATATACATCAATAACATAATATTACCTAACCTAACCCAACCTATCATCTCGGCGGTAATATTTGACAACATTCCTGGCGAGTTGGACTCTACGTCTCCGTGGGACCTTCATATACATCAATAACATAATATTACCTAACCTAACCCAACCTATCATCTCGGCGGTAATATTTGACAACATTCGTGGCGAGTTGGCCTCTACGTCTCCGTGGGACCTTCATATACATCAATAACATAATATTACCTAACCTAACCCAACCTATCATCTCGGCGGTAATATTTGACAACATTCCTGGCGAGTTGGCCTCTACGCCTCCGTGCGACCTTCATATACATCAATAACGTAATATAACCTAACCTGAAGCAACCTATCATCTCGGCGGTAATATTTGACAACATTCCTGGCGAGTTGAGCTCTACGTCTCCGTGGGACCTTCATATACATCAATAACGTAATATCACCTAACCTAACCCAACCTAAGATCTCGGCACTAATATTTGACAACATTCCTGGCGAGTTGGCCTCTACGTCTCCGTGGAACCTTCATATACATCAATAACGTAATATAACCTAACCTAACCCAACCTATCATATCGGCGGTAATATTTGAAAACATTCTTGTCGATGTTGGCCTCTACGTCTCTGTGGGACCTTCATATACATCAATAACGTAATATTACCTAACCTAACCCAACTTAACATCTCGGCACTAATATTTGAAAACATTCCTGGCGAGTTGGCCTCTACGTCTCTGTGGGAATTTTATATACATCAATAACGTAATATAACCTAACCTAACCCAACCTAACATCTCGGCACTAATATTTGACAACATTCCTGGCGAGTTGGCCTCTACGTCTCTGTGGGAATTTTATATACATCAATAACGTAATATAACCTAACCTAACCCAACCTAACATCTCGGCACTAATATTTGACAACATTCCTGGCGAGTTGGCCTCTGCCTCTCCGTGGGACCTTCATATACGTCAATAACGTAATATAATCTAACCTAACCCAACCTATCATCTCAGCGGTAATATTTGACAACATTCCTGGCGAGTTGGCCTCTACGTCTCCGTGGGAACTTCATATAAATCAATAACGTAATATAACCTAACGTAACACAACTTATCCTCTCGGCAGTAATATTTGACAACATTCCTGGCTTGTTGGCCTCTATCTTTCCGTGGGACCTTTATATACATCAATAACGTAATATAACCTAACCTAACCCAACCTAACATCTCGGCACTAATATTTGACAACATTCCTGGCGAATTGGCCTCTACCTCTCCGTGGGACCTTCATATACGTCAATAACGTAATATAATCTAACCTAACCCTACCTATCATCTCGGCGGAAATATTTGACAACATTCCTGGTCAGTTGGCCTCTACGTCTCCGTGGAACCTTCATAAACATCAATAACGTAATATAACCTAACCTAAGCCAACCTATCATCTCGGCGGTAATATTTGACAACATTGCTGGCGAGTTGGCCTCTACGTCTCCGTGGGACTTTTATATACATCAATAACGTAATTTAACCAATCCTAAACCTACGTAACATCTCGGCGGCAATATTTGACAACATTCCTGGCGAGTTGGCCTCTACGCCTCCGTGCAAACGTCATATACATCAATAACGTAATATAACCTAACTTGAAGCAACCTATCATCTCGGCGGTAATATTTGACAACATTCCTGGCGAGTTGAACTCTACGTCTCCGTGGGACCTTCATATACATCAATAACGTAATATCACCTAACCTAACCCAAACCTATCATCTCGGCGGTAATATTTGACAACATTCCTGGCTAGTTGGCCTCTACGTCTCCGTGAGACTTTTATATACATCAATAACGTAATTTAACATAACCTAAACCTACGTAACATCTCGGCGGTAATATGTTACAACATTCCTGGCGAGTTGGCCTCTACGTCTCCGTGAGACCTTCGTATACATCAATAACGTAATATAACGTAACCTAAACCAACCTATCATATCGGCGGTAATATTTGACAATATTCCTGGCGAGTTGGCCTCTACGTCTCCGTGGGACCTTTATATACATCAATAACGTAATATAACCTAACCTAACCCAACCTGTCATCTCGGCGGTAATATTTGAAAACATTCGTGGCGAGTTGGCCTCTACGTCTCCGTGGGACTTTTATATACATCAATAACGTAATATAACGTAACCTAACCCAACCTATCATATCGGCGGTAATATTTGACAACATTCCTGGCGAGTTGACCTCTACGTCTCCGTGGGACCTTCATATACATCAATAATGTAATATAACGTAACCTAACCCAACCTATCATCTCAGCGGTAATATTTGACAACATTCCTGGCGAGTTGGCCTCTACGTCTCCGTGGGATCTTCATATACATCAATAACGTAATATAACCTAACCTAACCCAACCTATCATCTCGGCGGTAATATTTGACAACATTCCTGGCGAATTGGCCTCTACGTCTCCGTGGGACCTTCATATACATCAATAACATAATATTACCTAACCTAACCCAACCTATCATCTCGGCGGTAATATTTGACAACATTCCTGGCGAGTTGGACTCTACGTCTCCGTGGGACCTTCATATACATCAATAACATAATATTACCTAACCTAACCCAACCTATCATCTCGGCGGTAATATTTGACAACATTCGTGGCGAGTTGGCCTCTACGTCTCCGTGGGACTTTTATATACATCAATAACGTAATTTAACCAATCCTAAACCTACGTAACATCTCGGCGGCAATATTTGACAACATTCCTGGCGAGTTGGCCTCTACGCCTCCGTGCAAACGTCATATACATCAATAACGTAATATAACCTAACTTGAAGCAACCTATCATCTCGGCGGTAATATTTGACAACATTCCTGGCGAGTTGAACTCTACGTCTCCGTGGGACCTTCATATACATCAATAACGTAATATCACCTAACCTAACCCAAACCTATCATCTCGGCGGTAATATTTGACAACATTGCTGGCTAGTTGGCCTCTACGTCTCCGTGAGACTTTTATATACATCAATAACGTAATTTAACATAACCTAAACCTACGTAACATCTCGGCGGTAATATGTTACAACATTCCTGGCGAGTTGGCCTCTACGTCTCCGTGAGACCTTCGTATACATCAATAACGTAATATAACGTAACCTAAACCAACCTATCATATCGGCGGTAATATTTGACAATATTCCTGGCGAGTTGGCCTCTACGTCTCCGTGGGACCTTTATATACATCAATAACGTAATATAACCTAACCTAACCCAACCTGTCATCTCGGCGGTAATATTTGAAAACATTCGTGGCGAGTTGGCCTCTACGTCTCCGTGGGACTTTTATATACATCAATAACGTAATATAACGTAACCTAACCCAACCTATCATATCGGCGGTAATATTTGACAACATTCCTGGCGAGTTGACCTCTACGTCTCCGTGGGACCTTCATATACATCAATAATGTAATATAACGTAACCTAACCCAACCTATCATCTCAGCGGTAATATTTGACAACATTCCTGGCGAGTTGGCCTCTACGTCTCCGTGGGATCTTCATATACATCAATAACGTAATATAACCTAACCTAACCCAACCTATCATCTCGGCGGTAATATTTGACAACATTCCTGGCGAATTGGCCTCTACGTCTCCGTGGGACCTTCATATACATCAATAACATAATATTACCTAACCTAACCCAACCTATCATCTCGGCGGTAATATTTGACAACATTCCTGGCGAGTTGGCCTCTACGTCTCTGTGGGACCTTCATATACATCAATAACGTAATATTACCTAACCCAACCCAACTTAACATCTCGGCACTAATATTTGAAAACATTCCTGGCGAGTTGGCCTCTACGTCTCTGTGGGAATTTTATATACATCAATAACGTAATATAACCTAACCTAACCCAACCTAACATCTCGGCACTAATATTTGACAACATTCCTGGCGAGTTGGCCTCTGCCTCTCCGTGGGACCTTCATATACGTCAATAACGTAATATAATCTAACCTAACCCAACCTATCATCTCAGCGGTAATATTTGACAACATTCCTGGCGAGTTGGCCTCTACGTCACCGTGGGAACTTCATATAAATCAATAACGTAATATAACCTAACGTAACACAACTTATCCTCTCGGCAGTAATATTTGACAACATTCCTGGCTTGTTGGCCTCTATCTTTCCGTGGGACCTTTATATACATCAATAACGTAATATAACCTAACCTAACCCAACCTAACATCTCGGCACTAATATTTGACAACATTCCTGGCGAATTGGCCTCTACCTCTCCGTGGGACCTTCATATACGTCAATAACGTAATATAATCTAACCTAACCCAACCTATCATCTCGGCGGAAATATTTGACAACATTCCTGGTCAGTTGGCCTCTACGTCTCCGTGGAACCTTCATAAACATCAATAACGTAATATAACCTAACCTAACCCAACCTATCATCTCGGCGGTAATATTTGACAACATTGCTGGCGAGTTGGCCTCTACGTCTCCGTGGGACTTTTATATACATCAATAACGTAATTTAACCAATCCTAAACCTACGTAACATCTCGGCGGCAATATTTGACAACATTCCTGGCGAGTTGGCCTCTACGCCTCCGTGCGAACGTCATATACATCAATAACGTAATATAACCTAACTTGAAGCAACCTATCATCTCGGCGGTAATATTTGACAACATTCCTGGCGAGTTGGACTCTACGTCTCCGTGGGACCTTCATATACATCAATAACGTAATATCACCTAACCTAACCCAAACCTATCATCTCGGCGGTAATATTTGACAACATTCCTGGCTAGTTGGCCTCTACGTCTCCGTGAGACTTTTATATACATCAATAACGTAATTTAACATAACCTAAACCTACGTAACATCTCGGCGGTAATATGTTACAACATTCCTGGCGAGTTGGCCTCTACGTCTCCGTGAGACCTTCGTATACATCAATAACGTAATATAACGTAACCTAAACCAACCTATCATATCGGCGGTAATATTTGACAATATTCCTGGCGAGTTGGCCTCTACGTCTCCGTGGGACCTTTATATACATCAATAACGTAATATAACCTAACCTAACCCAACCTGTCATCTCGGCGGTAATATTTGAAAACATTCCTGGCGAGTTGGCCTCTACGTCTCCGTGGGACTTTTATATACATCAATAACGTAATATAACGTAACCTAACCCAACCTATCATATCGGCGGTAATATTTGACAACATTCCTGGCGAGTTGACCTCTACGTCTCCGTGGGACCTTCATATACATCAATAATGTAATATAACGTAACCTAAACCAACCTATCATATCGGCGGTAATATTTGAAAACATTCTTGTCGATGTTGGCCTCTAAGTCTCTGTGGGACCTTCATATACATCAATAACGTAATATTACCTAACCTAACCCAACTTAACATCTCGGCACTAATATTTGAAAACATTCCTGGCGAGTTGGCCTCTACGTCTCTGTGGGAATTTTATATACATCAATAACGTAATATAACCTAACCTAACCCAACCTAACATCTCGGCACTAATATTTGACAACATTCCTGGCGAGTTGGCCTCTGCCTCTCCGTGGGACCTTCATATACGTCAATAACGTAATATAATCTAACCTAACCCAACCTATCATCTCAGCGGTAATATTTGACAACATTCCTGGCGAGTTGGCCTCTACGTCTCCGTGGGACTTTTATATACATCAATAACGTAGTTTAACCTAACCTAAACCGACGTAACATCTCGGCGGTAATATTTGACAATATTCCTGGCGAGTTGGCCTCTACGTCTCCGTGGGACCTTCGTATACATCAATAACGTAATTTAACCTAACCTAAACCAACGTAACATCTCGGTGTTAATATTTGACAACATTCCTGGCTTGTTGGCCTCTACGTCTCCGTGGGACCTTCATATTCATCAATAACGCAATATAACGTAACCTAAACCAACCTATCATATCGGCGGTAATATTTGAAAACATTCCTGGCCAGTTGGCCTCTACGTCTCTGTGGGAAATTTATATACATCAATAACGTAATATAACCTAACCTAACCCAACCTAACATCTCGGCACTAATATTTGACAACATTCCTGGCGAGTTGGCCTCTACGTCTCCGTGGGACTTTTATATACATCAATAACGTAATATAACGTAACCTAACCCAACCTATCATCTCGGCGGTAATATTTGACAACATTCCTGGCGAGTTGGACTCTACGTCTCCGTGGGACCTTCATATACATCAATAACATAATATTGCCTAACCTAACCCAACCTATCATCTCGGCGGTAATATTTGACAACATTCGTGGCGAGATGGCCTCTACGTCTCCGTGGAATCTTCATATACATCAATAACGTAATATAACGTAACCTAAACCAACCTATCATATCGGCGGTAATATTTGACAATATTCCTGGCGAGTTGGCCTCTACGTCTCCGTGGGACCTTTATATACATCAATAACGTAATATAACCTAACCTAACCCAACCTATCATCTCGGCGGTAATATTTGACAACATTCCTGGCGAATTGGCCTCTACGTCTCCGTGGGACCTTCATATACATCAATAACATAATATTACCTAACCTAACCCAACCTATCATCTCGGCGGTAATATTTGACAACATTCGTGGCGAGTTGGCCTCTACGTCTCCGTGGGACTTTTATATACATCAATAACGTAATTTAACCTAACCTAAACCGACGTAACATCTCGGCGGTAATATTTGACAATATTCCTGGCGAGTTGGCCTCTACGTCTCCGTGGGACCTTCGTATACATCAATAACGTAATTTAACCTAACCTAAACCAACGTAACATCTCGGTGGTAATATTTGACAACATTCCTGGCTTGTTGGCCTCTACGTCTCCGTGGGACCTCCATATTCATCAATAACGCAATATAACGTAACCTAAACCAACCTATCATATCGGCGGTAATATTTGAAAACATTCCTGGCGAGTTGGCCTCTACGTCTCCGTGGGAAAGTTATATACATCAATAACGTAATATAACCTAACCTAACCCAACCTAACATCTCGGCACTAATATTTGACAACATTCCTGGCGAGTTGGCCTCTACGTCTCCGTGGGACTTTTATATACATCAATAACGTAATATAACGTAACCTAACCCAACGTAACATCTCGGCGGTAATATTTGACAACATTCCTGGCGATTTGGCCTCTACGTCTCCGTGGGGCCTTCATATACATCAATAACGTAATCTAACCTAACCTAACCCAACCTAACTTCTCGGCGGTAATATTTGACAACATTCCTGGTGAGTTGGCCTCTACGTCTCCGTGGGACCTTCATATACATCAATAACATAATATTACCTAACCTAACCCAACCTATCATCTCGGCGGTAATATTTGACAACATTCGTGGCGAGTTGGCCTCTACGACTCCGTGGGACTTTTATATACATCAATAACGTAATTTAACCTAACCTAAACCGACGTAACATCTCGGCGGTAATATTTGACAATATTCCTGGCGAGTTGGCCTCTACGTCTCCGTGGGACTTTTATATACATCAATAACGTAATATAACGTAACCTAACCCAACGTAACATCTCGGCGGTAATATTTGACAACATTCCTGGCGCGTTGGCCTCTACGTCTCCGTGGGGCATTCATATACATCAATAACGTAATATAACCTAACATCTCGGCGGTAATATTTGACAACATTCCTGGGGATTTGGCCTCTACGTCTCCGTGGGGCCTTCATATACATCAATAACGTAATCTAACCTAACCTAACCCAACCTAACTTCTCGGCGGTAATATTTGACAACATTCCTGGCGAGTTGGCCTCTACGTCTCCGTGGGACCTTCATATACATCAATAACATAATATTACCTAACCTAACCCAACCTATCATCTCGGCGGTAATATTTGACAACATTCGTGGCGAGTTGGCCTCTACGACTCCGTGGGACTTTTATATACATCAATAACGTAATTTAACCTAACCTAAACCGACGTAACATCTCGGCGGTAATATTTGACAATATTCCTGGCGAGTTGGCCTCTACGTCTCCGTGGGACCTTCGTATACATCAATAACGTAATTTAACCTAACCTAAACCAACGAAACATCTCGGTGGTAATATTTGACAACATTCCTGGCTTGTTGGCCTCTACGTCTCCGTGGGACCTTCATATTCATCAATAACGCAATATAACGTAACCTAAACCAACCTATCATATCGGCGGTAATATTTGAAAACATTCCTGGCGAGTTGGCCTCTACGTCTCCGTGGGAAATTTATATACATCAATAACGTAATATAACCTAACCTAACCCAACCTAACATCTCGGCACTAATATTTGACAACATTCCTGGCGAGTTGGCCTCTACGTCTCCGTGGGACTTTTATATACATCAATAACGTAATATAACGTAACCTAACCCAACATAACATCTCGGCGGTAATATTTGACAACATTCCTGGCGAGTTGGCCTCTACGTCTCCGTGGGGCATTCATATACATCAATAACGTAATATAACCTGACATCTCGGCGGTAATATTTGACAACATTCCTGGCGATTTGGCCTCTACGTCTCCGTGGGGGCTTCATATACATCAATAACGTAATCTAACCTAACCTAACCCAACCTATCATCTCGGCGGTAATATTTGACAACATTCCTGGCGAGTTGGCCTCTACGTCTCCGTGGGACCTTCATATACATCAATAACATAATATTACCTAACCTAACCCAACCTATCATCTCGGCGGTAATATTTGACAACATTTGTGGCGAGTTGGCCTCTACGTCTCCGTGGGACTTTTATATACAACAATAACGTAATTTAGCCTAACCTAAACCGACGTAACATCTCGGCGGTAATATTTGACAACATTCCTGGCGATTTGGCCTCTACGTCTCCGTGGGGCCTTCATATACATCAATAACGTAATCTAACCTAACCTAACCCAACCTATCATCTCAGCGGTAATATTTGACAACATTCCTGGCGAGTTGGCCTCTACGTCTCCGTGGAACCTTCATATACATCAATAACGTAATATAACCTAACCTAACCCAACCTATCATCTCGGCGGTAATATTTGACAACATTCCTGGCGAGTTGGCCTCTACGTCTCCGTGGGGCATTCATATACATCAATAACGTAATATAACCTAACATCTCGGCGGTAATATTTGATAACATTCCTGGCGATTTGGCCTCTACGTCTCCGTGGGGCCTTCATATACATCAATAACGTAATCTAACCTAACCTAACCCAACCTAACTTCTCGGCGGTAATATTTGACAACATTCCTGGCGAGTTGGCCTCTACGTCTCCGTGGGACCTTCATATACATCAATAACATAATATTACCTAACCTAACCCAACCTATCATCTCGGCGGTAATATTTGACAACATTCGTGGCGAGTTGGCCTCTACGTCTGCGTGGGACTTTTATATACATCACTAACGTAATATAACCTAACCTGAAGCAACCTATCATCTCGGCGGTAATATTTGACAACATTTGTGGCGAGTTGGCCTCTACGTCTCCGTGGGACTTTTATATACAACAATAACGTAATTTAACCTAACCTAAACCGACGTAACATCTCGGTGGTAATATTTGACAACATTCCTGGCTTGTTGTCCTCTACGTCTCCGTGGGACCTTCATATACATCAATAACGTAATTTAACCTAACCTAAACCAACGTAACATCTCGGTGTTAATATTTGACAACATTCCTGGCTTGTTGGCCTCTACGTCTCCGTGGGACCTTCATATTCATCAATAACGCAATATAACGTAACCTAAACCAACCTATCATATCGGCGGTAATATTTGAAAACATTCCTGCCGAGTTGGCCTCTACGACTCTGTGGGAAATTTATATACATCAATAACGTAATATAACCTAACCTAACCCAACCTAACATCTCGGCACTAATATTTGACAACATTCCTGGCGAGTTGGCTTCTACGTCTCCGTGGGACTTTTATATACATCAATAACGTAATATAACGTAACCTAACCCAACATAACATCTCGGCGGTAATATTTGACAACATTCCTGGCGATTTGGCCTCTACGTCTCCGTGGGGCCTTCATATACATCAATAACGTAATCTAACCTAACCTAACCCAACCTATCATCTCGGCGGTAATATTTGACAACATTGCTGGCGAGTTGGCCTCTACGTCTCCGTGGGACTTTTATATACATCAATAACGTAATTTAACCTAAACTAAACCTACGTAACATCTCGGCGGTAATATTTGACAACATTCCTGGCGAGTTGGCCTCTGCCTCTCCGTGGGACCTTCATATACGTCAATACCGTAATATAATCTAACCTAACCCAACCTATCATCTCAGCGGTAATATTGGACAATATTCCTGGCGAGTTGGCCTCCTACGTCTCCGTGGAACCTTCATATACATCAATAACGTAATATAACCTAACCTAACCCAACCTATCATCTCGGCGGTAATATTTGACAACATTCCTGGCGAGTTGGCCTCTACGCCTCCGTGCGACCTTCATATACATCACTAACGTAATATAACCTAACCTGAAGCAACCTATCATCTCGGCGGTAATATTTGACAACATTTGTGGCGAGTTGGCCTCTACGTCTCCGTGGGACTTTTATATACAACAATAACGTAATTTAACCTAACCTAAACCGACGTAACATCTCGGCGGTAATATTTGACCACATTCCTGGCGATTTGGCCTCTACGTCTCCGTGGGGCCTTCATATACATCAATAACGTAATCTAACCTAACCTAACCCAACCTAACTTCTCGGCGGTAATATTTGACAACATTCCTGGCGAGTTGGCCTCTACGTCTCCGTGGGGCATTCATATACATCAATAACGTAATATAACCTAACATCTCGGCGGTAATATTTGACAACATTCCTGGCGATTTGGCCTCTACGTCTCCGTGGGGCCTTCATATACATCAATAACGTAATCTAACCTAACCTAACCCAATCTAACTTCTCGGCGGTAATATTTGACAACATTCCTGGCGAGTTGGCCTCTACGTCTCCGTGGGACCTTCATATACATCAATAACATAATATTACCTAACCTAACCCAACCTATCATCTCGGCGGTAATATTTGACAACATTCGTGGCGAGTTGGCCTCTACGTCTGCGTGGGACTTTTATATACATCAATAACGTAATTTAACCTAACCTAAACCGACGTAACATCTCGGCGGTAATATTTGACAATATTCCTGGCGAGTTGGCCTCTACGTCTCCGTGGGACCTTCGTATACATCAATAACGTAATTTAACCTAACCAAAACCAACGTAACATCTCGGTGGTAATATTTGACAACATTCCTGGCTTGTTGTCCTCTACGTCTCCGTGGGACCTTCATATACATCAATAACGTAATTTAACCTAACCTAAACCAACGTAACATCTCGGTGTTAATATTTGACAACATTCCTGGCTTGTTGGCCTCTACGTGTCCGTGGGACCTTCATATTCATCAATAACGCAATATAACGTAACCTAAACCAACCTATCATATCGGCGGTAATATTTGAAAACATTCCTGGCGATTTGGCCTCTACGTCTCCGTGGGGCCTTCATATACATCAATAACGTAATCTAACCTAACCTAACCCAACCTATCATCTCGGCGGTAATATTTGACAACATTCCTGGCGACTTGGCCTCTACGTCTCCGTGGGACCTTCATATACATCAATAACGTAATATAACCTAACCTAACGCAACCTGTCATCTCGGCGGTAATATTTGAAAACATTCCTTGCGAGTTGGCCTCTACGTCTCCGTGGGACTTTTATATACATCAATAACGTAATATAACGTAACCTAACCCAACCTATCATCTCGGCGGTAATATTTGACAACATTCGTGGCGAGTTGGCCTCTACGTCTGCGTGGGACTTTTATATACATCAATAACGTAATTTAACCTAACCTAAACCGACGTAACATCTCGGCGGTAATATTTGACAATATTCCTGGCGAGTTGGCCTCTACGTCTCCGTGGGACCTTCGTATACATCAATAACGTAATTTAACCTAACCAAAACCAACGTAACATCTCGGTGGTAATATTTGACAACATTCCTGGCTTGTTGTCCTCTACGTCTCCGTGGGACCTTCATATACATCAATAACGTAATTTAACCTAACCTAAACCAACGTAACATCTCGGTGTTAATATTTGACAACATTCCTGGCTTGTTGGCCTCTACGTGTCCGTGGGACCTTCATATTCATCAATAACGCAATATAACGTAACCTAAACCAACCTATCATATCGGCGGTAATATTTGAAAACATTCCTGGCGATTTGGCCTCTACGTCTCCGTGGGGCCTTCATATACATCAATAACGTAATCTAACCTAACCTAACCCAACCTATCATCTCGGCGGTAATATTTGACAACATTCCTGGCGACTTGGCCTCTACGTCTCCGTGGGACCTTCATATACATCAATAACGTAATATAACCTAACCTAACGCAACCTGTCATCTCGGCGGTAATATTTGAAAACATTCCTTGCGAGTTGGCCTCTACGTCTCCGTGGGACTTTTATATACATCAATAACGTAATATAACGTAACCTAACCCAACCTATCATATCGGCGGTAATATTTGACAACATTCCTGGCGAGTTGGCCTCTACGTCTCCGTGGGACTTTTATATACATCAATAACGTAATATAACGTAACCTAACCCAACATAACATCTCGGCGGTAATATTTGACAACATTCCTGGCGAGTAGGCCTCTACGTCTCCGTGGGGCATTCATATACATCAATAACGTAATATAACCTGACATCTCGGCGGTAATATTTGACAACATTCCTGGCGATTTGGCCTCTACGTCTCCGTGGGGCCTTCATATACATCAATAACGTAATCTAACCTAACCTAACCCAACCTATCATCTCGGCGGTAATATTTGACAACATTCCTGGCGAGTTGGCCTCTACGTCTCCGTGGGACCTTCATATACATCAATAACATAATATTACCTAACCTAACCCAACCTATCATCTCGGCGGTAATATTTGACAACATTTGTGGCGAGTTGGCCTCTACGTCTCCGTGGGACTTTTATATACAACAATAACGTAATTTAACCTAACCTAAACCGACGTAACATCTCGGCGGTAATATTTGACAATATTCCTGGCGAGTTGGCCTCTACGTCTCCGTGGGACCTTCGTATACATCAATAACGTAATTTAACCTAACCTAAACCAACGTAACATCTTGGTGGTAATATTTGACAACATTCTTGGCGAGTTGGCCTCTACGTCTCTGTGGGAAATTTATATACATCAATAACGTAATATAACCTAACCTAACCCAACCTAATATCTCGGCACTAATATTTGACATCATTCCTGGCGAGTTGGCCTCTACGTCTCCGTGGGACTTTTATATACATCAATAACGTAATATAACGTAACCTAACCCAACGTAACATCTCGGCGGTAATATTTGACAACATTCCTGGCGAGTTGGCCTCTACGTCTCCGTGGGGCATTCATATACATCAATAACGTAATATAACCTAACATCTCGGCGGTAATATTTGACAACATTCCTGGCGATTTGGCCTCTACGTCTCCGTGGGGCCTTCATATACATCAATAACGTAATCTAACCTAACCTAACCCAACCTAACTTCTCGGCGGTAATATTTGACAACATTCCTGGCGAGTTGGCCTCTACGTCTCCGTGGGACCTTCATATACATCAATAACATAATATTACCTAACCTAACCCAACCTATCATCTCGGCGGTAATATTTGACAACATTCGTGGCGAGTTGGCCTCTACGACTCCGTGGGACTTTTATATACATCAATAACGTAATTTAACCTAACCTAAACCGACGTAACATCTCGGCGGTAATATTTGACAATATTCCTGGCGAGTTGGCCTCTACGTCTCCGTGGGACTTTTATATACATCAATAACGTAATATAACGTAACCTAACCCAACGTAACATCTCGGCGGTAATATTTGACAACATTCCTGGCGAGTTGGCCTCTACGTCTCCGTGGGGCATTCATATACATCAATAACGTAATATAACCTAACATCTCGGCGGTAATATTTGACAACATTCCTGGCGATTTGGCCTCTACGTCTCCGTGGGGCCTTCATATACATCAATAACGTAATCTAACCTAACCTAACCCAACCTATCATCTCGGCGGTAATATTTGACAACATTCCTGGCGAGTTGGCCTCTACGTCTCCGTGGGACCTTCATATACATCAATAACATAATATTACCTAACCTAACCCAACCTATCATCTCGGCGGTAATATTTGACAACATTTGTGGCGAGTTGGCCTCTACGTCTCCGTGGGACTTTTATATACAACAATAACGTAATTTAACCTAACCTAAACCGACGTAACATCTCGGCGGTAATATTTGACAATATTCCTGGCGAGTTGGCCTCTACGTCTCCGTGGGACCTTCGTATACATCAATAACGTAATTTAACCTAACCTAAACCAGCGTAACATCTTGGTGGTAATATTTGACAACATTCTTGGCGAGTTGGCCTCTACGTCTCTGTGGGAAATTTATATACATCAATAACGTAATATAACCTAACCTAACCTAACCTAATATCTCGGCACTAATATTTGACATCATTCCTGGCGAGTTGGCCTCTACGTCTCCGTGGGACTTTTATATACATCAATAACGTAATATAACGTAACCTAACCCAACGTAACATCTCGGCGGTAATATTTGACAACATTCCTGGCGAGTTGGCCTCTACGTCTCCGTGGGGCATTCATATACATCAATAACGTAATATAACCTAACATCTCGGCGGTAATATTTGACAACATTCCTGGCGATTTGGCCTCTACGTCTCCGTGGGGCCTTCATATACATCAATAACGTAATCTAACCTAACCTAACCCAACCTAACTTCTCGGCGGTAATATTTGACAACATTCCTGGCGAGTTGGCCTCTACGTCTCCGTGGGACCTTCGTATACATCAATAACGTAATTTAACCTAACCTAAACCAACGAAACATCTCGGTGGTAATATTTGACAACATTCCTGGCTTGTTGTCCTCTACGTCTCCGTGGGAGCATCATATTCATCAATAACGTAATATAACCTAACCTGAAGCAACCTATCATCTCGGCGGTAATATTTGACAACATTCCTGGCGAGTTGAGCTCTACGTCTCCGTGGGACCTTCATGTACATCAATAACGTAATATCACCTAACCTAACCCAACCTAAGATCTCGGCGGTAATATTTGACAACATTCCTGGCGAGTTGGCCTCTACGTCTCCGTGGGACCTTCATATACATCAATAACGTAATATAACCTAACCCAACCCAACCTGTCATCTCGGCGGTAATATTTGAAAACATTCCTGGCGAGTTGGCCTCTACGTCTCCGTGGGACTTTTATATACATCAATAACGTAATATAACGTAACCTAACCCAACCTATCATATCGGCGGTAATATGTGACAACATTCCTGGCGAGTTGGCCTCTACGTCTCCGTGGGACTTTTATATACATCAATAACGTAATATAACGTAACCTAACCCAACCTATCATATCGGCACTAATATTTGACTACATTCCTGGCGAGTTGGCCTTTGCCTCTCCGTGGGACCTTCATATACGTCAATAACGTAATATAATCTAACCTAACCCAACCTATCATCTCAGCGGTAATATTTGACAACATTCCTGGCGAGTTGGCCTCTACGTCTCCGTGGGACTTTTATATACATCAATAACGTAGTTTAACCTAACCTAAACCGACGTAACATCTCGGCGGTAATATTTGACAATATTCCTGGCGAGTTGGCCTCTACGTCTCCGTGGGACCTTCGTATACATCAATAACGTAATTTAACCTAACCTAAACCAACGTAACATCTCGGTGTTAATATTTGACAACATTCCTGGCTTGTTGGCCTCTACGTCTCCGTGGGACCTTCATATTCATCAATAACGCAATATAACGTAACCTAAACCAACCTATCATATCGGCGGTAATATTTGAAAACATTCCTGGCGAGTTGGCCTCTACGTCTCTGTGGGAAATTTATATACATCAATAACGTAATATAACCTAACCTAACCCAACCTAACATCTCGGCACTAATATTTGACAACATTCCTGGCGAGTTGGCCTCTACGTCTCCGTGGGACTTTTATATACATCAATAACGTAATATAACGTAACCTAACCCAACCTATCATCTCGGCGGTAATATTTGACAACATTCCTGGCGAGTTGGACTCTACGTCTCCGTGGGACCTTCATATACATCAATAACATAATATTACCTAACCTAACCCAACCTATCATCTCGGCGGTAATATTTGACAACATTCGTGGCGAGATGGCCTCTACGTCTCCGTGGAATCTTCATATACATCAATAACGTAATATAACGTAACCTAAACCAACCTATCATATCGGCGGTAATATTTGACAATATTCCTGGCGAGTTGGCCTCTACGTCTCCGTGGGACCTTTATATACATCAATAACGTAATATAACCTAATCTAACCCAACCTATCATCTCGGCGGTAATATTTGACAACATTCCTGGCGAATTGGCCTCTTCGTCTCCGTGGGACCGTCATATACATCAATAACATAATATTACCTAACCTAACCCAACCTATCATCTCGGCGGTAATATTTGACAACATTCGTGGCGAGTTGGCCTCTGCGTCTCCGTGGGACTTTTATATACATCAATAACGTAATATAACGTAACCTAACCCAACGTAACATCTCGGCGGTAATATTTGACAACATTCCTGGCGATTTGGCCTCTACGTCTCCGTGGGGCCTTCATATACATCAATAACATAATCTAACCTAACCTAACCCAACCTAACTTCTCGGCGGTAATATTTGACAACATTCCTGGCGAGTTGGCCTCTACGTCTCCGTGGGACCTTCATATACATCAATAACATAATATTACCTAACCTAACCCAACCTATCATCTCGGCGGTAATATTTGACAACATTCGTGGCGAGTTGGCCTCTACGACTCCGTGGGACTTTTATATACATCAATAACGTAATTTAACCTAACCTAAACCGACGTAACATCTCGGCGGTAATATTTGACAATATTCCTGGCGAGTTGGCCTCTACGTCTCCGTGGGACCTTCGTATACATCAATAACGTAATTTAACCTAACCTAAACCAACGAAACATCTCGGTGGTAATATTTGACAACATTCCTGGCTTGTTGGCCTCTACGTCTCCGTGGGACCTTCATATTCATCAATAACGCAATATAACGTAACCTAAACCAACCTATCATATCGGCGGTAATATTTGAAAACATTCCTGGCGAGTTGGCCTCTACGTCTCCGTGGGAAATTTATATACATCAATAACGTAATATAACCTAACCTAACCCAACCTAACATCTCGGCACTAATATTTGACAACATTCCTGGCAAGTTGGCCTCTACGTCTCCGTGGGACTTTTATATACATCAATAACGTAATTTAACCTAACCTAAACCGACGTAACATCTCGGCGGTAATATTTGACAATATTCCTGGCGAGTTGGCCTCTACGTCTCCGTGGGACCTTCGTATACATCAATAACGTAATTTAACCTAACCTAAACCAACGTAACATCTCGGTGGTAATATTTGACAACATTCCTGGCTTGTTGGCCTCTACGTCTCCGTGGGACCTTCATATTCATCAATAACGCAATATAACGTAACCTAAACCAACCTATCATATCGGCGGTAATATTTGAAAACATTCCTGGCGAGTTGGCCTCTACGTCTCCGTGGGAAAGTTATATACATCAATAACGTAATATAACCTAACCTAACCCAACCTAACATCTCGGCACTAATATTTGACAACATTCCTGGCGAGTTGGCCTCTACGTCTCCGTGGGACTTTTATATACATCAATAACGTAATATAACGTAACCTAACCCAACGTAACATCTCGGCGGTAATATTTCACAACATTCCTGGCGATTTGGCCTCTACGTCTCCGTGGGGCCTTCATATACATCAATAACGTAATCTAACCTAACCTAACCCAACCTAACTTCTCGGCGGTAATATTTGACAACATTCCTGGTGAGTTGGCCTCTACGTCTCCGTGGGACCTTCATATACATCAATAACATAATATTACCTAACCTAACCCAACCTATCATCTCGGCGGTAATATTTGACAACATTCGTGGCGAGTTGGCCTCTACGACTCCGTGGGACTTTTATATACATCAATAACGTAATTTAACCTAACCTAAACCGACGTAACATCTCGGCGGTAATATTTGACAATATTCCTGGCGAGTTGGCCTCTACGTCTCCGTGGGACTTTTATATACATCAATAACGTAATATAACGTAACCTAACCCAACGTAACATCTCGGCGGTAATATTTGACAACATTCCTGGCGAGTTGGCCTCTACGTCTCCGTGGGGCATTCATATACATCAATAACGTAATATAACCTAACATCTCGGCGGTAATATTTGACAACATTCCTGGCGATTTGGCCTCTACGTCTCCGTGGGGCCTTCATATACATCAATAACGTAATCTAACCTAACCTAACCCAACCTAACTTCTCGGCGGTAATATTTGACAACATTCCTGGCGAGTTGGCCTCTACGTCTCCGTGGGACCTTCATATACATCAATAACATAATATTACCTAACCTAACCCAACCTATCATCTCGGCGGTAATATTTGACAACATTCGTGGCGAGTTGGCCTCTACGACTCCGTGGGACTTTTATATACATCAATAACGTAATTTAACCTAACCTAAACCGACGTAACATCTCGGCGGTAATATTTGACAATATTCCTGGCGAGTTGGCCTCTACGTCTCCGTGGGACCTTCGTATACATCAATAACGTAATTTAACCTAACCTAAACCAACGAAACATCTCGGTGGTAATATTTGACAACATTCCTGGCTTGTTGGCCTCTACGTCTCCGTGGGACCTTCATATTCATCAATAACGCAATATAA
Source organism: Xylocopa violacea (assembly GCA_963969225.1). Taxonomy (NCBI): domain Eukaryota; kingdom Metazoa; phylum Arthropoda; class Insecta; order Hymenoptera; family Apidae; genus Xylocopa; species Xylocopa violacea. The sequence goes on along the minus strand of CAXAJV010000839.1, from coordinate 337,121 downwards.
CGTAACCTAAACCAACCTATCATATCGGCGGTAATATTTGAAAACATTCCTGGCGAGTTGGCCTCTACGTCTCCGTGGGAAATTTATATACATCAATAACGTAATATAACCTAACCTAACCCAACCTAACATCTCGGCACTAATATTTGACAACATTCCTGGCGAGTTGGCCTCTACGTCTCCGTGGGACTTTTATATACATCAATAACGTAATATAACGTAACCTAACCCAACATAACATCTCGGCGGTAATATTTGACAACATTCCTGGCGAGTTGGCCTCTACGTCTCCGTGGGGCATTCATATACATCAATAACGTAATATAACCTGACATCTCGGCGGTAATATTTGACAACATTCCTGGCGATTTGGCCTCTACGTCTCCGTGGGGGCTTCATATACATCAATAACGTAATCTAACCTAACCTAACCCAACCTATCATCTCGGCGGTAATATTTGACAACATTCCTGGCGAGTTGGCCTCTACGTCTCCGTGGGACCTTCATATACATCAATAACATAATATTACCTAACCTAACCCAACCTATCATCTCGGCGGTAATATTTGACAACATTTGTGGCGAGTTGGCCTCTACGTCTCCGTGGGACTTTTATATACAACAATAACGTAATTTAGCCTAACCTAAACCGACGTAACATCTCGGCGGTAATATTTGACAACATTCCTGGCGATTTGGCCTCTACGTCTCCGTGGGGCCTTCATATACATCAATAACGTAATCTAACCTAACCTAACCCAACCTAACTTCTCGGCGGTAATATTTGACAACATTGCTGGCGAGTTGGCCTCTACGTCTCCGTGGGACTTTTATATACATCAATAACGTAATTTAACCTAAACTAAACCTACGTAACATCTCGGCGGTAATATTTGACAACATTCCTGGCGAGTTGGCCTCTGCCTCTCCGTGGGACCTTCATATACGTCAATACCGTAATATAATCTAACCTAACCCAACCTATCATCTCAGCGGTAATATTTGACAACATTCCTGGCGAGTTGGCCTCTACGTCTCCGTGGAACCTTCATATACATCAATAACGTAATATAACCTAACCTAACCCAACCTATCATCTCGGCGGTAATATTTGACAACATTCCTGGCGAGTTGGCCTCTACGTCTCCGTGGGGCATTCATATACATCAATAACGTAATATAACCTAACATCTCGGCGGTAATATTTGATAACATTCCTGGCGATTTGGCCTCTACGTCTCCGTGGGGCCTTCATATACATCAATAACGTAATCTAACCTAACCTAACCCAACCTAACTTCTCGGCGGTAATATTTGACAACATTCCTGGCGAGTTGGCCTCTACGTCTCCGTGGGACCTTCATATACATCAATAACATAATATTACCTAACCTAACCCAACCTATCATCTCGGCGGTAATATTTGACAACATTCGTGGCGAGTTGGCCTCTACGTCTGCGTGGGACTTTTATATACATCACTAACGTAATATAACCTAACCTGAAGCAACCTATCATCTCGGCGGTAATATTTGACAACATTTGTGGCGAGTTGGCCTCTACGTCTCCGTGGGACTTTTATATACAACAATAACGTAATTTAACCTAACCTAAACCGACGTAACATCTCGGTGGTAATATTTGACAACATTCCTGGCTTGTTGTCCTCTACGTCTCCGTGGGACCTTCATATACATCAATAACGTAATTTAACCTAACCTAAACCAACGTAACATCTCGGTGTTAATATTTGACAACATTCCTGGCTTGTTGGCCTCTACGTCTCCGTGGGACCTTCATATTCATCAATAACGCAATATAACGTAACCTAAACCAACCTATCATATCGGCGGTAATATTTGAAAACATTCCTGCCGAGTTGGCCTCTACGACTCTGTGGGAAATTTATATACATCAATAACGTAATATAACCTAACCTAACCCAACCTAACATCTCGGCACTAATATTTGACAACATTCCTGGCGAGTTGGCTTCTACGTCTCCGTGGGACTTTTATATACATCAATAACGTAATATAACGTAACCTAACCCAACATAACATCTCGGCGGTAATATTTGACAACATTCCTGGCGATTTGGCCTCTACGTCTCCGTGGGGCCTTCATATACATCAATAACGTAATCTAACCTAACCTAACCCAACCTATCATCTCGGCGGTAATATTTGACAACATTGCTGGCGAGTTGGCCTCTACGTCTCCGTGGGACTTTTATATACATCAATAACGTAATTTAACCTAAACTAAACCTACGTAACATCTCGGCGGTAATATTTGACAACATTCCTGGCGAGTTGGCCTCTGCCTCTCCGTGGGACCTTCATATACGTCAATACCGTAATATAATCTAACCTAACCCAACCTATCATCTCAGCGGTAATATTGGACAATATTCCTGGCGAGTTGGCCTCCTACGTCTCCGTGGAACCTTCATATACATCAATAACGTAATATAACCTAACCTAACCCAACCTATCATCTCGGCGGTAATATTTGACAACATTCCTGGCGAGTTGGCCTCTACGCCTCCGTGCGACCTTCATATACATCACTAACGTAATATAACCTAACCTGAAGCAACCTATCATCTCGGCGGTAATATTTGACAACATTTGTGGCGAGTTGACCTCTACGTCTCCGTGGGACTTTTATATACAACAATAACGTAATTTAACCTAACCTAAACCGACGTAACATCTCGGCGGTAATATTTGACCACATTCCTGGCGATTTGGCCTCTACGTCTCCGTGGGGCCTTCATATACATCAATAACGTAATCTAACCTAACCTAACCCAACCTAACTTCTCGGCGGTAATATTTGACAACATTCCTGGCGAGTTGGCCTCTACGTCTCCGTGGGGCATTCATATACATCAATAACGTAATATAACCTAACATCTCGGCGGTAATATTTGACAACATTCCTGGCGATTTGGCCTCTACGTCTCCGTGGGGCCTTCATATACATCAATAACGTAATCTAACCTAACCTAACCCAATCTAACTTCTCGGCGGTAATATTTGACAACATTCCTGGCGAGTTGGCCTCTACGTCTCCGTGGGACCTTCATATACATCAATAACATAATATTACCTAACCTAACCCAACCTATCATCTCGGCGGTAATATTTGACAACATTCGTGGCGAGTTGGCCTCTACGTCTGCGTGGGACTTTTATATACATCAATAACGTAATTTAACCTAACCTAAACCGACGTAACATCTCGGCGGTAATATTTGACAATATTCCTGGCGAGTTGGCCTCTACGTCTCCGTGGGACCTTCGTATACATCAATAACGTAATTTAACCTAACCAAAACCAACGTAACATCTCGGTGGTAATATTTGACAACATTCCTGGCTTGTTGTCCTCTACGTCTCCGTGGGACCTTCATATACATCAATAACGTAATTTAACCTAACCTAAACCAACGTAACATCTCGGTGTTAATATTTGACAACATTCCTGGCTTGTTGGCCTCTACGTGTCCGTGGGACCTTCATATTCATCAATAACGCAATATAACGTAACCTAAACCAACCTATCATATCGGCGGTAATATTTGAAAACATTCCTGGCGATTTGGCCTCTACGTCTCCGTGGGGCCTTCATATACATCAATAACGTAATCTAACCTAACCTAACCCAACCTATCATCTCGGCGGTAATATTTGACAACATTCCTGGCGAGTTGGCCTCTACGTCTCCGTGGGACCTTCATATACATCAATAACATAATATTACCTAACCTAACCCAACCTATCATCTCGGCGGTAATATTTGACAACATTTGTGGCGAGTTGGCCTCTACGTCTCCGTGGGACTTTTATATACAACAATAACGTAATTTAACCTAACCTAAACCGACGTAACATCTCGGCGGTAATATTTGACAATATTCCTGGCGAGTTGGCCTCTACGTCTCCGTGGGACCTTCGTATACATCAATAACGTAATTTAACCTAACCTAAACCAACGTAACATCTTGGTGGTAATATTTGACAACATTCTTGGCGAGTTGGCCTCTACGTCTCTGTGGGAAATTTATATACATCAATAACGTAATATAACCTAACCTAACCCAACCTAATATCTCGGCACTAATATTTGACATCATTCCTGGCGAGTTGGCCTCTACGTCTCCGTGGGACTTTTATATACATCAATAACGTAATATAACGTAACCTAACCCAACGTAACATCTCGGCGGTAATATTTGACAACATTCCTGGCGAGTTGGCCTCTACGTCTCCGTGGGGCATTCATATACATCAATAACGTAATATAACCTAACATCTCGGCGGTAATATTTGACAACATTCCTGGCGATTTGGCCTCTACGTCTCCGTGGGGCCTTCATATACATCAATAACGTAATCTAACCTAACCTAACCCAACCTAACTTCTCGGCGGTAATATTTGACAACATTCCTGGTGAGTTGGCCTCTACGTCTCCGTGGGACCTTCATATACATCAATAACATAATATTACCTAACCTAACCCAACCTATCATCTCGGCGGTAATATTTGACAACATTCGTGGCGAGTTGGCCTCTACGACTCCGTGGGACTTTTATATACATCAATAACGTAATTTAACCTAACCTAAACCGACGTAACATCTCGGCGGTAATATTTGACAATATTCCTGGCGAGTTGGCCTCTACGTCTCCGTGGGACTTTTATATACATCAATAACGTAATATAACGTAACCTAACCCAACGTAACATCTCGGCGGTAATATTTGACAACATTCCTGGCGAGTTGGCCTCTACGTCTCCGTGGGGCATTCATATACATCAATAACGTAATATAACCTAACATCTCGGCGGTAATATTTGACAACATTCCTGGCGATTTGGCCTCTACGTCTCCGTGGGGCCTTCATATACATCAATAACGTAATCTAACCTAACCTAACCCAACCTATCATCTCGGCGGTAATATTTGACAACATTCCTGGCGAGTTGGCCTCTACGTCTCCGTGGGACCTTCATATACATCAATAACATAATATTACCTAACCTAACCCAACCTATCATCTCGGCGGTAATATTTGACAACATTTGTGGCGAGTTGGCCTCTACGTCTCCGTGGGACTTTTATATACAACAATAACGTAATTTAACCTAACCTAAACCGACGTAACATCTCGGCGGTAATATTTGACAATATTCCTGGCGAGTTGGCCTCTACGTCTCCGTGGGACCTTCGTATACATCAATAACGTAATTTAACCTAACCTAAACCAGCGTAACATCTTGGTGGTAATATTTGACAACATTCTTGGCGAGTTGGCCTCTACGTCTCTGTGGGAAATTTATATACATCAATAACGTAATATAACCTAACCTAACCTAACCTAATATCTCGGCACTAACATTTGACATCATTCCTGGCGAGTTGGCCTCTACGTCTCCGTGGGACTTTTATATACATCAATAACGTAATATAACGTAACCTAACCCAACGTAACATCTCGGCGGTAATATTTGACAACATTCCTGGCGAGTTGGCCTCTACGTCTCCGTGGGGCATTCATATACATCAATAACGTAATATAACCTAACATCTCGGCGGTAATATTTGACAACATTCCTGGCGATTTGGCCTCTACGTCTCCGTGGGGCCTTCATATACATCAATAACGTAATCTAACCTAACCTAACCCAACCTAACTTCTCGGCGGTAATATTTGACAACATTCCTGGCGAGTTGGCCTCTACGTCTCCGTGGGACCTTCATATACATCAATAACATAATATTACCTAACCTAACCCAACCTATCATCTCGGCGGTAATATTTGACAACATTCGTGGCGAGTTGGCCTCTACGTCTGCGTGGGACTTTTATATACATCAATAACGTAATTTAACCTAACCTAAACCGACGTAACATCTCGGCGGTAATATTTGACAATATTCCTGGCGAGTTGGCCTCTACGTCTCCGTGGGACCTTCGTATACATCAATAACGTAATTTAACCTAACCAAAACCAACGTAACAACTCGGTGGTAATATTTGACAACATTCCTGGCTTGTTGTCCTCTACGTCTCCGTGGGAGCATCATATTCATCAATAACGTAATATAACCTAACCTGAAGCAACCTATCATCTCGGCGGTAATATTTGACAACATTCCTGGCGAGTTGAGCTCTACGTCTCCGTGGGACCTTCATGTACATCAATAACGTAATATCACCTAACCTAACCCAACCTAAGATCTCGGCGGTAATATTTGACAACATTCCTGGCGAGTTGGCCTCTACGTCTCCGTGGGACCTTCATATACATCAATAACGTAATATAACCTAACCCAACCCAACCTGTCATCTCGGCGGTAATATTTGAAAACATTCCTGGCGAGTTGGCCTCTACGTCTCCGTGGGACTTTTATATACATCAATAACGTAATATAACGTAACCTAACCCAACCTATCATATCGGCGGTAATATGTGACAACATTCCTGGCGAGTTGGCCTCTACGTCTCCGTGGGACTTTTATATACATCAATAACGTAATATAACGTAACCTAACCCAACCTATCATATCGGCACTAATATTTGACTACATTCCTGGCGAGTTGGCCTTTGCCTCTCCGTGGGACCTTCATATACGTCAATAACGTAATATAATCTAACCTAACCCAACCTATCATCTCAGCGGTAATATTTGACAACATTCCTGGCGAGTTGGCCTCTACGTCTCCGTGGGACTTTTATATACATCAATAACGTAGTTTAACCTAACCTAAACCGACGTAACATCTCGGCGGTAATATTTGACAATATTCCTGGCGAGTTGGCCTCTACGTCTCCGTGGGACCTTCGTATACATCAATAACGTAATTTAACCTAACCTAAACCAACGTAACATCTCGGTGTTAATATTTGACAACATTCCTGGCTTGTTGGCCTCTACGTCTCCGTGGGACCTTCATATTCATCAATAACGCAATATAACGTAACCTAAACCAACCTATCATATCGGCGGTAATATTTGAAAACATTCCTGGCGAGTTGGCCTCTACGTCTCTGTGGGAAATTTATATACATCAATAACGTAATATAACCTAACCTAACCCAACCTAACATCTCGGCACTAATATTTGACAACATTCCTGGCGAGTTGGCCTCTACGTCTCCGTGGGACTTTTATATACATCAATAACGTAATATAACGTAACCTAACCCAACCTATCATCTCGGCGGTAATATTTGACAACATTCCTGGCGAGTTGGACTCTACGTCTCCGTGGGACCTTCATATACATCAATAACATAATATTACCTAACCTAACCCAACCTATCATCTCGGCGGTAATATTTGACAACATTCGTGGCGAGATGGCCTCTACGTCTCCGTGGAATCTTCATATACATCAATAACGTAATATAACGTAACCTAAACCAACCTATCATATCGGCGGTAATATTTGACAATATTCCTGGCGAGTTGGCCTCTACGTCTCCGTGGGACCTTTATATACATCAATAACGTAATATAACCTAATCTAACCCAACCTATCATCTCGGCGGTAATATTTGACAACATTCCTGGCGAATTGGCCTCTACGTCTCCGTGGGACCTTCATATACATCAATAACATAATATTACCTAACCTAACCCAACCTATCATCTCGGCGGTAATATTTGACAACATTCGTGGCGAGTTGGCCTCTACGTCTCCGTGGGACTTTTATATACATCAATAACGTAATATAACGTAACCTAACCCAACGTAACATCTCGGCGGTAATATTTGACAACATTCCTGGCGATTTGGCCTCTACGTCTCCGTGGGGCCTTCATATACATCAATAACGTAATCTAACCTAACCTAACCCAACCTAACTTCTCGGCGGTAATATTTGACAACATTCCTGGTGAGTTGGCCTCTACGTCTCCGTGGGACCTTCATATACATCAATAACATAATATTACCTAACCTAACCCAACCTATCATCTCGGCGGTAATATTTGACAACATTCGTGGCGAGTTGGCCTCTACGACTCCGTGGGACTTTTATATACATCAATAACGTAATTTAACCTAACCTAAACCGACGTAACATCTCGGCGGTAATATTTGACAATATTCCTGGCGAGTTGGCCTCTGCGTCTCCGTGGGACTTTTATATACATCAATAACGTAATATAACGTAACCTAACACAACGTAACATCTCGGCGGTAATATTTGACAACATTCCTGGCGAGTTGGCCTCTACGTCTCCGTGGGGCATTCATATACATCAATAACGTAATATAACCTAACATCTCGGCGGTAATATTTGACAACATTCCTGGCGATTTGGCCTCTACGTCTCCGTGGGGCCTTCATATACATCAATAACATAATCTAACCTAACCTAACCCAACCTAACTTCTCGGCGGTAATATTTGACAACATTCCTGGCGAGTTGGCCTCTACGTCTCCGTGGGACCTTCATATACATCAATAACATAATATTACCTAACCTAACCCAACCTATCATCTCGGCGGTAATATTTGACAACATTCGTGGCGAGTTGGCCTCTACGACTCCGTGGGACTTTTATATACATCAATAACGTAATTTAACCTAACCTAAACCGACGTAACATCTCGGCGGTAATATTTGACAATATTCCTGGCGAGTTGGCCTCTACGTCTCCGTGGGACCTTCGTATACATCAATAACGTAATTTAACCTAACCTAAACCAACGAAACATCTCGGTGGTAATATTTGACAACATTCCTGGCTTGTTGGCCTCTACGTCTCCGTGGGACCTTCATATTCATCAATAACGCAATATAACGTAACCTAAACCAACCTATCATATCGGCGGTAATATTTGAAAACATTCCTGGCGAGTTGGCCTCTACGTCTCCGTGGGAAATTTATATACATCAATAACGTAATATAACCTAACCTAACCCAACCTAACATCTCGGCACTAATATTTGACAACATTCCTGGCGAGTTGGCCTCTACGTCTCCGTGGGACTTTTATATACATCAATAACGTAATATAACGTAACCTAACCCAACATAACATCTCGGCGGTAATATTTGACAACATTCCTGGCGAGTTGGCCTCTACGTCTCCGTGGGGCATTCATATACATCAATAACGTAATATAACCTGACATCTCGGCGGTAATATTTGACAACATTCCTGGCGATTTGGCCTCTACGTCTCCGTGGGGGCTTCATATACATCAATAACGTAATCTAACCTAACCTAACCCAACCTATCATCTCGGCGGTAATATTTGACAACATTCCTGGCGAGTTGGCCTCTACGTCTCCGTGGGACCTTCATATACATCAATAACATAATATTACCTAACCTAACCCAACCTATCATCTCGGCGGTAATATTTGACAACATTTGTGGCGAGTTGGCCTCTACGTCTCCGTGGGACTTTTATATACAACAATAACGTAATTTAGCCTAACCTAAACCGACGTAACATCTCGGCGGTAATATTTGACAACATTCCTGGCGATTTGGCCTCTACGTCTCCGTGGGGCCTTCATATACATCAATAACGTAATCTAACCTAACCTAACCCAACCTAACTTCTCGGCGGTAATATTTGACAACATTGCTGGCGAGTTGGCCTCTACGTCTCCGTGGGACTTTTATATACATCAATAACGTAATTTAACCTAAACTAAACCTACGTAACATCTCGGCGGTAATATTTGACAACATTCCTGGCGAGTTGGCCTCTGCCTCTCCGTGGGACCTTCATATACGTCAATACCGTAATATAATCTAACCTAACCCAACCTATCATCTCTGCGGTAATATTTGACAACATTCCTGGCGAGTTGGCCTCTACGTCTCCGTGGAACCTTCATATACATCAATAACGTAATATAACCTAACCTAACCCAACCTATCATCTCGGCGGTAATATTTGACAACATTCCTGGCGAGTTGGCCTCTACGTCTCCGTGGGGCATTCATATACATCAATAACGTAATATAACCTAACATCTCGGCGGTAATATTTGACAACATTCCTGGCGATTTGGCCTCTACGTCTCCGTGGGGCCTTCATATACATCAATAACGTAATCTAACCTAACCTAACCCAACCTAACTTCTCGGCGGTAATATTTGACAACATTCCTGGCGAGTTGGCCTCTACGTCTCCGTGGGACCTTCATATACATCAATAACATAATATTACCTAACCTAACCCAACCTATCATCTCGGCGGTAATATTTGACAACATTCGTGGCGAGTTGGCCTCTACGTCTGCGTGGGACTTTTATATACATCAATAACGTAATTTAACCTAACCTAAACCGACGTAACATCTCGGCGGTAATATTTGACAATATTCCTGGCGAGTTGGCCTCTACGTCTCCGTGGGACCTTCGTATACATCAATAACGTAATTTAACCTAACCAAAACCAACGTAACATCTCGGTGGTAATATTTGACAACATTCCTGGCTTGTTGTCCTCTACGTCTCCGTGGGACCTTCATATACATCAATAACGTAATTTAACCTAACCTAAACCAACGTAACATCTCGGTGTTAATATTTGACAACATTCCTGGCTTGTTGGCCTCTACGTGTCCGTGGGACCTTCATATTCATCAATAACGCAATATAACGTAACCTAAACCAACCTATCATATCGGCGGTAATATTTGAAAACATTCCTGCCGAGTTGGCCTCTACGACTCTGTGGGAAATTTATATACATCAATAACGTAATATAACCTAACCTAACCCAACCTAACATCTCGGCACTAATATTTGACAACATTCCTGGCGAGTTGGCCTCTACGTCTCCGTGGGACTTTTATATACATCAATAACGTAATATAACGTAACCTAACCCAACATAACATCTCGGCGGTAATATTTGACAACATTCCTGGCGATTTGGCCTCTACGTCTCCGTGGGGCCTTCATATACATCAATAACGTAATCTAACCTAACCTAACCCAACCTATCATCTCGGCGGTAATATTTGACAACATTCCTGGCGAGTTGGCCTCTACGTCTCCGTGGGACCTTCATATACATCAATAACATAATATTACCTAACCTAACCCAACCTATCATCTCGGCGGTAATATTTGACAACATTTGTGGCGAGTTGGCCTCTACGTCTCCGTGGGACTTTTATATACAACAATAACGTAATTTAACCTAACCTAAACCGACGTAACATCTCGGCGGTAATATTTGACAATATTCCTGGCGAGTTGGCCTCTACGTCTCCGTGGGACCTTCGTATACATCAATAACGTAATTTAACCTAACCTAAACCAACGTAACATCTTGGTGGTAATATTTGACAACATTCTTGGCGAGTTGGCCTCTACGTCTCTGTGGGAAATTTATATACATCAATAACGTAATATAACCTAACCTAACCCAACCTAATATCTCGGCACTAATATTTGACATCATTCCTGGCGAGTTGGCCTCTACGTCTCCGTGGGACTTTTATATACATCAATAACGTAATATAACGTAACCTAACCCAACGTAACATCTCGGCGGTAATATTTGACAACATTCCTGGCGAGTTGGCCTCTACGTCTCCGTGGGGCATTCATATACATCAATAACGTAATATAACCTAACATCTCGGCGGTAATATTTGACAACATTCCTGGCGATTTGGCCTCTACGTCTCCGTGGGGCCTTCATATACATCAATAACGTAATCTAACCTAACCTAACCCAACCTAACTTCTCGGCGGTAATATTTGACAACATTCCTGGCGAGTTGGCCTCTACGTCTCCGTGGGACCTTCATATACATCAATAACATAATATTACCTAACCTAACCCAACCTATCATCTCGGCGGTAATATTTGACAACATTCGTGGCGAGTTGGCCTCTACGACTCCGTGGGACTTTTATATACATCAATAACGTAATTTAACCTAACCTAAACCGACGTAACATCTCGGCGGTAATATTTGACAATATTCCTGGCGAGTTGGCCTCTACGTCTCCGTGGGACTTTTATATACATCAATAACGTAATATAACGTAACCTAACCCAACGTAACATCTCGGCGGTAATATTTGACAACATTCCTGGCGAGTTGGCCTCTACGTCTCCGTGGGGCATTCATATACATCAATAACGTAATATAACCTAACATCTCGGCGGTAATATTTGACAACATTCCTGGCGATTTGGCCTCTACGTCTCCGTGGGGCCTTCATATACATCAATAACGTAATCTAACCTAACCTAACCCAACCTATCATCTCGGCGGTAATATTTGACAACATTCCTGGCGAGTTGGCCTCTACGTCTCCGTGGGACCTTCATATACATCAATAACATAATATTACCTAACCTAACCCAACCTATCATCTCGGCGGTAATATTTGACAACATTTGTGGCGAGTTGGCCTCTACGTCTCCGTGGGACTTTTATATACAACAATAACGTAATTTAACCTAACCTAAACCAACGTAACATCTCGGTGTTAATATTTGACAACATTCCTGGCGTGTTGGCCTCTACGTCTCCGTGGGACCTTCATATTCATCAATAACGCAATATAACGTAACCTAAACCAACCTATCATATCGGCGGTAATATTTGAAAACATTCCTGGCGAGTTGGCCTCTACGTCTCTGTGGGAAATTTATATACATCAATAACGTAATCTAACCTAACCTAACCCAACCTATCATCTCGGCGGTAATATTTGACAACATTCCTGGCGAGTTGGCCTCTACGTCTCCGTGGGACCTTCATATACATCAATAACATAATATTACCTAACCTAACCCAACCTATCATCTCGGCGGTAATATTTGACAACATTTGTGGCGAGTTGGCCTCTACGTCTCCGTGGGACTTTTATATACAACAATAACGTAATTTAACCTAACCTAAACCGACGTAACATCTCGGCGGTAATATTTGACAATATTCCTGGCGAGTTGGCCTCTACGTCTCCGTGGGACCTTCATATACATCAATAACGTAATTTAACCTAACCTAAACCAGCGTAACATCTTGGTGGTAATATTTGACAACATTCTTGGCGAGTTGGCCTCTACGTCTCTGTGGGAAATTTATATACATCAATAACGTAATATAACCTAACCTAACCCAACCTAATATCTCGGCACTAATATTTGACATCATTCCTGGCGAGTTGGCCTCTACGTCTCCGTGGGACTTTTATATACATCAATAACGTAATATAACGTAACCTAACCCAACGTAACATCTCGGCGGTAATATTTGACAACATTCCTGGCGAGTTGGCCTCTACGTCTCCGTGGGGCATTCATATACATCGATAACGTAATATAACCTAACATCTCGGCGGTAATATTTGACAACATTCCTGGCGATTTGGCCTCTACGTCTCCGTGGGGCCTTCATATACATCAATAACGTAATCTAACCTAACCTAACCCAACCTAACTTCTCGGCGGTAATATTTGACAACATTCCTGGCGAGTTGGCCTCTACGTCTCCGTGGGACCTTCACATACATCAATAACATAATATTACCTAACCTAACCCAACCTATCATCTCGGCGGTAATATTTGACAACATTCGTGGCGAGTTGGCCTCTACGTCTGCGTGGGACTTTTATATACATCAATAACGTAATTTAACCTAACCTAAACCGACGTAACATCTCGGCGGTAATATTTGACAATATTCCTGGCGAGTTGGCCTCTACGTCTCCGTGGGACCTTCGTATACATCAATAACGTAATTTAACCTAACCAAAACCAACGTAACATCTCGGTGGTAATATTTGACAACATTCCTGGCTTGTTGTCCTCTACGTCTCCGTGGGACCTTCATATACATCAATAACGTAATTTAACCTAACCTAAACCAACGTAACATCTCGGTGTTAATATTTGACAACATTCCTGGCTTGTTGGCCTCTACGTCTCCGTGGGACCTTCATATTCATCAATAACGCAATATAACGTAACCTAAACCAACCTATCATATCGGCGGTAATATTTGAAAACATTCCTGCCGAGTTGGCCTCTACGACTCTGTGGGAAATTTATATACATCAATAACGTAATATAACCTAACCTAACCCAACCTAACATCTCGGCACTAATATTTGACAACATTCCTGGCGAGTTGGCCTCTACGTCTCCGTGGGTCTTTTATATACATCAATAACGTAATATAACGTAACCTAACCCAACATAACATCTCGGCGGTAATATTTGACAACATTCCTGGCGATTTGGCCTCTACGTCTGCGTGGGGCCTTCATATACATCAATAACGTAATCTAACCTAACCTACCCCAACCTATCATCTCGGCGGTAATATTTGACAACATTGCTGGCGAGTTGGCCTCTACGTCTCCGTGGGACTTTTATATACATCAATAACGTAATTTAACCTAAACTAAACCTACGTAACATCTCGGCGGTAATATTTGACAACATTCCTGGCGAGTTGGCCTCTGCCTCTCCGTGGGACCTTCATATACGTCAATACCGTAATATAATCTAACCTAACCCAACCTATCATCTCAGCGGTAATATTTGACAACATTCCTGGCGAGTTGGCCTCTACGTCTCCGTGGAACCTTCATATACATCAATACCGTAATATAACCTAACCTAACCCAACCTATCATCTCGGCGGTAATATTTGACAACATTCCTGGCGAGTTGGCCTCTACGCCTCCGTGCGACCTTCATATACATCAATAACGTAATATAACCTAACCTGAAGCAACCTATCATCTCGGCGGTAATATTTGACAACATTCCTGGCGAGTTGAGCTCTACGTCTCCGTGGGACCTTCATGTACATCAATAACGTAATATCACCTAACCTAACCCAGCCTAAGATCTCGGCACTAATATTTGACAACATTCCTGGCGAGTTGGCCTCTACGTCTCCGTGGAACCTTCATATACATCAATAACATAATATAACCTAACCTAACCCAACCTATCATCTCGGCGGTAATATTTGACAACATTCCTGGCGAGTTGGCCTCTACGTCTCCGTGGGAATTTTATATACAACAATAACGTAATTTAACCTAACCTAAACCGACGTAACATCTTGGCGGTAATATTTGACAATATTCCTGGCGAGTTGGCCTCTACGTCTCCGTGGGACCTTCGTATACATCAATAACGTAATTTAACCTAACCTAAACCAACGTAACATCTTGGTGGTAATATTTGACAACATTCTTGGCGAGTTGGCCTCTACGTCTCTGTGGGAAATTTATATACATCAATAACGTAATATAACCTAACCTAACCCAACCTAATATCTCGGCACTAATATTTGACATCATTCCTGGCGAGTTGGCCTCTACGTCTCCGTGGGACTTTTATATACAACAATAACGTAATATAACGTAACCTAACCCAACGTAACATCTCGGCGGTAATATTTGACAACATTCCTGGCGAGTTGGCCTCTACGTCTCCGTGGGGCATTCATATACATCAATAACGTAATATAACCTAACAACTCGGCGGTAATATTTGACAACATTCCTGGCGATTTGGCCTCTACGTCTCCGTGGGGCCTTCATATACATCAATAACGTAATCTAACCTAACCTAACCCAACCTAACTTCTCGGCGGTAATATTTGACAACATTCCTGGCGAGTTGGCCTCTACGTCTCCGTGGGACCTTCATATACATCAATAACATAATATTACCTAACCTAACCCAACCTATCATCTCGGCGGTAATATTTGACAACATTTGTGGCGAGTTGGCCTCTACGTCTCCGTGGGACTTTTATATACAACAATAACGTAATTTAACCTAACCTAAACCGACGTAACATCTCGGCGGTAATATTTGACAATATTCCTGGCGAGTTGGCCTCTACGTCTCCGTGGGACCTTCGTATACATCAATAACGTAATTTAACCTAACCTAAACCAACGTAACATCTTGGTGGTAATATTTGACAACATTCTTGGCGAGTTGGCCTCTACGTCTCTGTGGGAAATTTATATACATCAATAACGTAATATAACCTAACCTAACCCAACCTAATATCTCGGCACTAATATTTGACATCATTCCTGGCGAGTTGGCCTCTACGTCTCCGTGGGACTTTTATATACATCAATAACGTAATATAACGTAACCTAACCCAACGTAACATCTCGGCGGTAATATTTGACAACATTCCTGGCGAGTTGGCCTCTACGTCTCCGTGGGGCATTCATATACATCAATAACGTAATATAACCTAACATCTCGGCGGTAATATTTGACAACATTCCTGGCGATTTGGCCTCTACGTCTCCGTGGGGCCTTCATATACATCAATAACGTAATCTAACCTAACCTAACCCAACCTAACTTCTCGGCGGTAATATTTGACAACATTCCTGGCGAGTTGGCCTCTACGTCTCCGTGGGACCTTCATATACATCAATAACATAATATTACCTAACCTAACCCAACCTATCATCTCGGCGGTAATATTTGACAACATTTGTGGCGAGTTGGCCTCTACGTCTCCGTGGGACTTTTATATACAACAATAACGTAATTTAACCTAACCTAAACCGACGTAACATCTCGGCGGTAATATTTGACAATATTCCTGGCGAGTTGGCCTCTACGTCTCCGTGGGACCTTCGTATACATCAATAACGTAATTTAACCTAACCTAAACCAACGTAACATCTTGGTGGTAATATTTGACAACATTCTTGGCGAGTTGGCCTCTACGTCTCTGTGGGAAATTTATATACATCAATAACGTAATATAACCTAACCTAACCCAACCTAATATCTCGGCACTAATATTTGACATCATTCCTGGCGAGTTGGCCTCTACGCCTCCGTGGGACTTTTATATACATCAATAACGTAATATAACGTAACCTAACCCAACGTAACATCTCGGTGTTAATATTTGACAACATTCCTGGCGTGTTGGCCTCTACGTCTCCGTGGGACCTTCATATTCATCAATAACGCAATATAACGTAACCTAAACCAACCTATCATATCGGCGGTAATATTTGAAAACATTCCTGGCGAGTTGGCCTCTACGTCTCTGTGGGAAATTTATATACATCAATAACGTAATCTAACCTAACCTAACCCAACCTATCATCTCGGCGGTAATATTTGACAACATTCCTGGCGAGTTGGCCTCTACGTCTCCGTGGGACCTTCATATACATCAATAACATAATATTACCTAACCTAACCCAACCTATCATCTCGGCGGTAATATTTGACAACATTTGTGGCGAGTTGGCCTCTACGTCTCCGTGGGACTTTTATATACAACAATAACGTAATTTAACCTAACCTAAACCGACGTAACATCTCGGCGGTAATATTTGACAATATTCCTGGCGAGTTGGCCTCTACGTATCCGTGGGACCTTCGTATACATCAATAACGTAATTTAACCTAACCTAAACCAGCGTAACATCTTGGTGGTAATATTTGACAACATTCTTGGCGAGTTGGCCTCTACGTCTCTGTGGGAAATTTATATACATCAATAACGTAATATAACCTAACCTAACCCAACCTAATATCTCGGCACTAATATTTGACATCATTCCTGGCGAGTTGGCCTCTACGTCTCCGTGGGACTTTTATATACATCAATAACGTAATATAACGTAACCTAACCCAACGTAACATCTCGGCGGTAATATTTGACAACATTCCTGGCGAGTTGGCCTCTACGTCTCCGTGGGGCATTCATATACATCGATAACGTAATATAACCTAACATCTCGGCGGTAATATTTGACAACTTTCCTGGCGATTTGGCCTCTACGTCTCCGTGGGGCCTTCATATACATCAATAACGTAATCTAACCTAACCTAACCCAACCTAACTTCTCGGCGGTAATATTTGACAACATTCCTGGCGAGTTGGCCTCTACGTCTCCGTGGGACCTTCACATACATCAATAACATAATATTACCTAACCTAACCCAACCTATCATCTCGGCGGTAATATTTGACAACATTCGTGGCGAGTTGGCCTCTACGTCTGCGTGGGACTTTTATATACATCAATAACGTAATTTAACCTAACCTAAACCGACGTAACATCTCGGCGGTAATATTTGACAATATTCCTGGCGAGTTGGCCTCTACGTCTCCGTGGGACCTTCGTATACATCAATAACGTAATTTAACCTAACCTAAACCAACGTAACATCTTGGTGGTAATATTTGACAACATTCTTGGCGAGTTGGCCTCTACGTCTCTGTGGGAAATTTATATACATCAATAACGTAATATAACCTAACCTAACCCAACCTAATATCTCGGCACTAATATTTGACATCATTCCTGGCGAGTTGGCCTCTACGCCTCCGTGGGACTTTTATATACATCAATAACGTAATATAACGTAACCTAACCCAACGTAACATCTCGGCGGTAATATTTGACAACATTCCTGGCGAGTTGGCCTCTACGTCTCCGTGGGGCATTCATATACATCAATAACGTAATATAACCTAACATCTCGGCGGTAATATTTGACAACATTCCTGGCGATTTGGCCTCTACGTCTCCGTGGGGCCTTCATATACATCAATAACGTAATCTAACCTAACCTAACCCAACCTATCATCTCGGCGGTAATATTTGACAACATTCCTGGCGAGTTGGCCTCTACGTCTCCGTGGGACCTTCATATACATCAATTACATAATATTACCTAACCTAACCCAACCTATCATCTCGGCGGTAATATTTGACAACATTCGTGGCGAGTTGGCCTCTACGTCTGCGTGGGACTTTTATATACATCAATAACGTAATTTAACCTAACCTAAACCGACGTAACATCTCGGCGGTAATATTTGATAATATTCCTGGCGAGTTGGCCTCTACGTCTCCGTGGGACCTTCGTATACATCAATAACGTAATTTAACCTAACCAAAACCAACGTAACATCTCGGTGGTAATATTTGACAACATTCCTGGCTTGTTGTCCTCTACGTCTCCGTGGGACCTTCATATACATCAATAACGTAATTTAACCTAACCTAAACCAACGTAACATCTCGGTGTTAATATTTGACAACATTCCTGGCTTGTTGGCCTCTATCTTTCCGTGGGACCTTCATATTCATCAATAACGCAATATAACGTAACCTAAACCAACCTATCATATCGGCGGTAATATTTGAAAACATTCCTGCCGAGTTGGCCTCTACGACTCTGTGGGAAATTTATATACATCAATAACGTAATATAACCTAACCTAACCCAAACCTATCATCTCGGCGGTAATATTTGACAACATTCCTGGCGAGTTGGCCTCTACGTCTCCGTGGGACTGTTATATACATCAATAACGTAATATAACGTAACCTAACCCAACATAACATCTCGGCGGTAATATTTGACAACATTCCTGGCGAGTTGGCCCCTACGTCTCCGTGGGGCATTCATATACATCAATAACGTAATATAACCTGACATCTCGGCGGTAATATTTGACAACATTCGTGGCGAGATGGCCTCTACGTCTCCGTGGAACCTTCATATACATCAATAACGTAATATAACCTAACCTAACCCAACCTATCATCTCGGCGGTAATATTTGACAACATTCCTGGCGAATTGGCCTCTACGTCTCCGTGGGACCTTCATATACATCAATAACATAATATTACCTAACCTAACCCAACCTATCATCTCGGCGGTAATATTTGACAACATTTGTGGCGAGTTGGCCTCTACGTCTCCGTGGGACTTTTATATACAACAATAACGTAATTTAACCTAACCTAAACCGACGTAACATCTCGGCGGTAATATTTGACAATATTCCTGGCGAGTTGGCCTCTACGTCTCCGTGGGACCTTCATATTCATCAATAACGCAATATAACGTAACCTAAACCAACCTATCATATCGGCGGTAATATTTGAAAACATTCCTGGCGAGTTGGCCTCTACGTCTCCGTGCGACCTTCATATACATCAATAACGTAATATAACCTAACCTGAAGCAACCTATCATCTCGGCGGTAATATTTGACAACATTCCTGGCGATTTGGCCTCTACGTCTCCGTGGGGCCTTCATATACATCAATAACGTAATCTAACCTAACCTAACCCAACCTAACTTCTCGGCGGTAATATTTGACAACATTCCTGGCGAGTTGGCCTCTACGTCTCCGTGGGACCTTCATATACATCAATAACATAATATTACCTAACCTAACCCAACCTATCATCTCGGCGGTAATATTTGACAACATTCGTGGCGAGTTGGCCTCTACGTCTGCGTGGGACTTTTATATACATCACTAACGTAATATAACCTAACCTGAAGCAACCTATCATCTCGGCGGTAATATTTGACAACATTTGTGGCGAGTTGGCCTCTACGTCTCCGTGGGACTTTTATATACAACAATAACGTAATTTAACCTAACCTAAACCGACGTAACATCTCGGCGGTAATATTTGACAACATTGCTGGCGAGTTGGCCTCTACGTCTCCGTGGGACTTTTATATACATCAATAACGTAATTTAACCTAAACTAAACCTACGTAACATCTCGGCGGTAATATTTGACAACATTCCTGGCGAGTTGGCCTCTGCCTCTCCGTGGGACCTTCATATACGTCAATACCGTAATATAATCTAACCTAACCCAACCTATCATCTCAGCGGTAATATTGGACAATATTCCTGGCGAGTTGGCCTCCTACGTCTCCGTGGAACCTTCATATACATCAATAACGTAATATAACCTAACCTAACCCAACCTATCATCTCGGCGGTAATATTTGACAACATTCCTGGCGAGTTGGCCTCTACGCCTCCGTGCGACCTTCATATACATCACTAACGTAATATAACCTAACCTGAAGCAACCTATCATCTCGGCGGTAATATTTGACAACATTTGTGGCGAGTTGGCCTCTACGTCTCCGTGGGACTTTTATATACAACAATAACGTAATTTAACCTAACCTAAACCGACGTAACATCTCGGCGGTAATATTTGACAACATTCCTGGCGATTTGGCCTCTACGTCTCCGTGGGGCCTTCATATACATCAATAACGTAATCTAACCTAACCTAACCCAACCTAACTTCTCGGCGGTAATATTTGACAACATTGCTGGCGAGTTGGCCTCTACGTCTCCGTGGGACTTTTATATACATCGATAACGTAATTTAACCTAAACTAAACCTACGTAACATCTCGGCGGTAATATTTGACAACATTCCTGGCGAGTTGGCCTCTGCCTCTCCGTGGGACCTTCATATACGTCAATACCGTAATATAATCTAACCTAACCCAACCTATCATCTCAGCGGTAATATTTGACAACATTCCTGGCGAGTTGGCCTCTACGTCTCCGTGGAACCTTCATATACATCAATAACGTAATATAACCTAACCTAACCCAACCTATCATCTCGGCGGTAATATTTGACAACATCCCTGGCGAGTTGGCCTCTACGTCTCCGTGGGGCATTCATATACATCAATAACGTATTATAACCTAACATCTCGGCGGTAATATTTGACAACATTCCTGGCGATTTGGCCTCTACGTCTCCGTGGGGCCTTCATATACATCAATAACGTAATCTAACCTAACCTAACCCAACCTAACTTCTCGGCGGTAATATTTGACAACATTCCTGGCGAGTTGGCCTCTACGTCTCCGTGGGACCTTCATATACATCAATAACATAATATTACCTAACCTAACCCAACCTATCATCTCGGCGGTAATATTTGACAACATTCGTGGCGAGTTGGCCTCTACGTCTGCGTGGGACTTTTATATACATCAATAACGTAATTTAACCTAACCTAAACCGACGTAACATCTCGGCGGTAATATTTGACAATATTCCTGGCGAGTTGGCCTCTACGTCTCCGTGGGACCTTCGTATACATCAATAACGTAATTTAACCTAACCAAAACCAACGTAACATCTCGGTGGTAATATTTGACAACATTCCTGGCTTGTTGTCCTCTACGTCTCCGTGGGACCTTCATATACATCAATAACGTAATTTAACCTAACCTAAACCAACGTAACATCTCGGTGTTAATATTTGACAACATTCCTGGCTTGTTGGCCTCTACGTGTCCGTGGGACCTTCATATTCATCAATAACGCAATATAACGTAACCTAAACCAACCTATCATATCGGCGGTAATATTTGAAAACATTCCTGCCGAGTTGGCCTCTACGACTCTGTGGGAAATTTATATACATCAATAACGTAATATAACCTAACCTAACCCAACCTAACATCTCGGCACTAATATTTGACAACATTCCTGGCGAGTTGGCCTCTACGTCTCCGTGGGACTTTTATATACATCAATAACGTAATATAACGTAACCTAACCCAACATAACATCTCGGCGGTAATATTTGACAACATTCCTGGCGATTTGGCCTCTACGTCTCCGTGGGGCCTTCATATACATCAATAACGTAATCTAACCTAACCTAACCCAACCTATCATCTCGGCGGTAATATTTGACAACATTCCTGGCGACTTGGCCTCTACGTCTCCGTGGGACCTTCATATACATCAATAACGTAATATAACCTAACCTAACGCAACCTGTCATCTCGGCGGTAATATTTGAAAACATTCCTTGCGAGTTGGCCTCTACGTCTCCGTGGGACTTTTATATACATCAATAACGTAATATAACGTAACCTAACCCAACCTATCATATCGGCGGTAATATTTGACAACATTCCTGGCGAGTTGGCCTCTACGTCTCCGTGGGACTTTTATATACATCAATAACGTAATATAACGTAACCTAACCCAACATAACATCTCGGCGGTAATATTTGACAACATTCCTGGCGAGTTGGCCCCTACGTCTCCGTGGGGCATTCATATACATCAATAACGTAATATAACCTGACATCTCGGCGGTAATATTTGACAACATTCCTGGCGATTTGGCCTCTACGTCTCCGTGGGGCCTTCATATACATCAATAACGTAATCTAACCTAACCTAACCCAACCTATCATCTCGGCGGTAATATTTGACAACATTCCTGGCGAGTTGGCCTCTACGTCTCCGTGGGACCTTCATATACATCAATAACATAATATTACCTAACCTAACCCAACCTATCATCTCGGCGGTAATATTTGACAACATTTGTGGCGAGTTGGCCTCTACGTCTCCGTGGGACTTTTATATACAACAATAACGTAATTTAACCTAACCTAAACCGACGTAACATCTCGGCGGTAATATTTGACAATATTCCTGGCGAGTTGGCCTCTACGTCTCCGTGGGACCTTCGTATACATCAATAACGTAATTTAACCTAACCTAAACCAACGTAACATCTTGGTGGTAATATTTGACAACATTCTTGGCGAGTTGGCCTCTACGTCTCTGTGGGAAATTTATATACATCAATAACGTAATATAACCTAACCTAACCCAACCTAATATCTCGGCACTAATATTTGACATCATTCCTGGCGAGTTGGCCTCTACGTCTCCGTGGGACTTTTATATACATCAATAACGTAATATAACGTAACCTAACCCAACGTAACATCTCGGCGGTAATATTTGACAACATTCCTGGCGAGTTGGCCTCTACGTCTCCGTGGGGCATTCATATACATCAATAACGTAATATAACCTAACATCTCGGCGGTAATATTTGACAACATTCCTGGCGATTTGGCCTCTACGTCTCCGTGGGGCCTTCATATACATCAATAACGTAATCTAACCTAACCTAACCCAACCTAACTTCTCGGCGGTAATATTTGACAACATTCCTGGCGAGTTGGCCTCTACGTCTCCGTGGGACCTTCATATACATCAATAACATAATATTACCTAACCTAACCCAACCTATCATCTCGGCGGTAATATTTGACAACATTCGTGGCGAGTTGGCCTCTACGACTCCGTGGGACTTTTATATACATCAATAACGTAATTTAACCTAACCTAAACCGACGTAACATCTCGGCGGTAATATTTGACAATATTCCTGGCGAGTTGGCCTCTACGTCTCCGTGGGACTTTTATATACATCAATAACGTAATATAACGTAACCTAACCCAACGTAACATCTCGGCGGTAATATTTGACAACATTCCTGGCGAGTTGGCCTCTACGTCTCCGTGGGGCATTCATATACATCAATAACGTAATATAACCTAACATCTCGGCGGTAATATTTGACAACATTCCTGGCGATTTGGCCTCTACGTCTCCGTGGGGCCTTCATATACATCAATAACGTAATCTAACCTAACCTAACCCAACCTATCATCTCGGCGGTAATATTTGACAACATTCCTGGCGAGTTGGCCTCTACGTCTCCGTGGGACCTTCATATACATCAATAACATAATATTACCTAACCTAACCCAACCTATCATCTCGGCGGTAATATTTGACAACATTTGTGGCGAGTTGGCCTCTACGTCTCCGTGGGACTTTTATATACAACAATAACGTAATTTAACCTAACCTAAACCGACGTAACATCTCGGCGGTAATATTTGACAATATTCCTGGCGAGTTGGCCTCTACGTCTCCGTGGGACCTTCGTATACATCAATAACGTAATTTAACCTAACCTAAACCAGCGTAACATCTTGGTGGTAATATTTGACAACATTCTTGGCGAGTTGGCCTCTACGTCTCTGTGGGAAATTTATATACATCAATAACGTAATATAACCTAACCTAACCTAACCTAATATCTCGGCACTAATATTTGACATCATTCCTGGCGAGTTGGCCTCTACGTCTCCGTGGGACTTTTATATACATCAATAACGTAATATAACGTAACCTAACCCAACGTAACATCTCGGCGGTAATATTTGACAACATTCCTGGCGAGTTGGCCTCTACGTCTCCGTGGGGCATTCATATACATCAATAACGTAATATAACCTAACATCTCGGCGGTAATATTTGACAACATTCCTGGCGATTTGGCCTCTACGTCTCCGTGGGGCCTTCATATACATCAATAACGTAATCTAACCTAACCTAACCCAACCTAACTTCTCGGCGGTAATATTTGACAACATTCCTGGCGAGATGGCCTCTACGTCTCCGTGGGACCTTCATATACATCAATAACATAATATTACCTAACCTAACCCAACCTATCATCTCGGCGGTAATATTTGACAACATTCGTGGCGAGTTGGCCTCTACGTCTGCGTGGGACTTTTATATACATCAATAACGTAATTTAACCTAACCTAAACCGACGTAACATCTCGGCGGTAATATTTGACAATATTCCTGGCGAGTTGGCCTCTACGTCTCCGTGGGACCTTCGTATACATCAATAACGTAATTTAACCTAACCAAAACCAACGTAACATCTCGGTGGTAATATTTGACAACATTCCTGGCTTGTTGTCCTCTACGTCTCCGTGGGAGCATCATATTCATCAATAACGTAATATAACCTAACCTGAAGCAACCTATCATCTCGGCGGTAATATTTGACAACATTCCTGGCGAGTTGAGCTCTACGTCTCCGTGGGACCTTCATGTACATCAATAACGTAATATCACCTAACCTAACCCAACCTAAGATCTCGGCGGTAATATTTGACAACATTCCTGGCGAGTTGGCCTCTACGTCTCCGTGGGACCTTTATATACATCAATAACGTAATATAACCTAACCCAACCCAACCTGTCATCTCGGCGGTAATATTTGAAAACATTCCTGGCGAGTTGGCCTCTACGTCTCCGTGGGACTTTTATATACATCAATAACGTAATATAACGTAACCTAACCCAACCTATCATATCGGCGGTAATATGTGACAACATTCCTGGCGAGTTGGCCTCTACGTCTCCGTGGGACTTTTATATACATCAATAACGTAATATAACGTAACCTAACCCAACCTATCATATCGGCACTAATATTTGACTACATTCCTGGCGAGTTGGCCTTTGCCTCTCCGTGGGACCTTCATATACGTCAATAACGTAATATAATCTAACCTAACCCAACCTATCATCTCGGCGGTAATATTTGACAACATTCCTGGCGAGTTGGCCTCTACGTCTCCGTGGGATCTTCATATACATCAATAACGTAATATAACCTAACGTAACATAACTTATCCTCTCGGCAGTAATATTTGACAACATTCCTGGCTTGTTGGCCTCTATCTTTCCGTGGGACCTTTATATACATCAATAACGTAATATAACCTAACCTAACCCAACCTATCATCTCGGCGGTAATATTTGACAACATTCCTGGCGAATTGGCCTCTACGTCTCCGTGGGACCTTCATATACATCAATAACGTAATATTACCTAACCTAACCCAACCTATCATCTCGGCGGTAATATTTGACAACATTCGTGGCGAGTTGGCCTCTACGTCTCCGTGGGACCTTCATATACATCAATAACGTAATTTAACCTAACCTAAACCAACGTAACATCTCGGTGTTAATATGTGACAACATTCCTGGCTTGATGGCCTCTACGTCTCCGTGGGACCTTCATATACATCAATAACGTAATATAACGTAACCTAACCCAACCTATCATCTCGGCGGTAATATTTGACAACATTCCTGGCGAGTTGGACTCTACGTCTCCGTGGGACCTTCGTATACATCAATAACGTAATTTAACCTAACCAAAACCAACGTAACATCTCGGTGGTAATATTTGACAACATTCCTGGCTTGTTGTCCTCTACGTCTCCGTGGGACCTTCATATACATCAATAACGTAATTTAACCTAACCTAAACCAACGTAACATCTCGGTGTTAATATTTGACAACATTCCTGGCTTGTTGGCCTCTATCTTTCCGTGGGACCTTCATATTCATCAATAACGCAATATAACGTAACCTAAACCAACCTATCATATCGGCGGTAATATTTGAAAACATTCCTGCCGAGTTGGCCTCTACGACTCTGTGGGAAATTTATATACATCAATAACGTAATATAACCTAACCTAACCCAAACCTATCATCTCGGCGGTAATATTTGACAACATTCCTGGCGAGTTGGCCTCTACGTCTCCGTGGGACTTTTATATACATCAATAACGTAATATAACGTAACCTAACCCAACCTATCATCTCGGCGGTAATATTTGACAACATTCCTGGCGAGTTGGACTCTACGTCTCCGTGGGACCTTCATATACATCAATAACATAATATTACCTAACCTAACCCAACCTATCATCTCGGCGGTAATATTTGACAACATTCGTGGCGAGATGGCCTCTACGTCTCCGTGGAACCTTCATATACATCAATAACGTAATATAACCTAACCTAACCCAACCTATCATCTCGGCGGTAATATTTGACAACATTCCTGGCGAATTGGCCTCTACGTCTCCGTGGGACCTTCATATACATCAATAACATAATATTACCTAACCTAACCCAACCTATCATCTCGGCGGTAATATTTGACAACATTTGTGGCGAGTTGGCCTCTACGTCTCCGTGGGACTTTTATATACAACAATAACGTAATTTAACCTAACCTAAACCGACGTAACATCTCGGCGGTAATATTTGACAATATTCCTGGCGAGTTGGCCTCTACGTCTCCGTGGGACCTTCATATTCATCAATAACGCAATATAACGTAACCTAAACCAACCTATCATATCGGCGGTAATATTTGAAAACATTCCTGGCGAGTTGGCCTCTACGTCTCCGTGCGACCTTCATATACATCAATAACGTAATATAACCTAACCTGAAGCAACCTATCATCTCGGCGGTAATATTTGACAACATTCCTGGCGAGTTGAGCTCTACGTCTCCGTGGGACCTTCATGTACATCAATAACGTAATATCACCTAACCTAACCCAGCCTAAGATCTCGGCACTAATATTTGACAACATTCCTGGCGAGTTGGCCTCTACGTCTCCGTGGAACCTTCATATACATCAATAACATAATATAACCTAACCTAACCCAACCTATCATCTCGGCGGTAATATTTGACAACATTCCTGGCGAGTTGGCCTCTACGTCTCCGTGGGAATTTTATATACAACAATAACGTAATTTAACCTAACCTAAACCGACGTAACATCTCGGCGGTAATATTTGACAATATTCCTGGCGAATTTGCCTCTACGTCTCCGTGGGACCTTCGTATACATCAATAACGTAATTTAACCTAACCTAAACCAACGTAACATCTTGGTGGTAATATTTGACAACATTCTTGGCGAGTTGGCCTCTACGTCTCTGTGGGAAATTTATATACATCAATAACGTAATATAACCTAACCTAACCCAACCTAATATCTGGGCACTAATATTTGACAACATTCCTGGCGAGTTGGCCTCTACGTCTCCGTGGGGCATTCATATACATCAATAACGTAATATAACCTAACATCTCGGCGGTAATATTTGACAACATTCCTGGCGATTTGGCCTCTACGCCTCCGTGGGGCCTTCATATACATCAATAACGTAATCTAACCTAACCTAACCCAACCTAACTTCTCGGCGGTAATATTTGACAACATTCCTGGCGAGTTGGCCTCTACGTCTCCGTGGGACCTTCATATACATCAATAACATAATATTACCTAACCTAACCCAACGTATCATCTCGGCGGTAATATTTGACAACATTTGTGGCGAGTTGGCCTCTACGTCTCCGTGGGACTTTTATATACAACAATAACGTAATTTAACCTAACCTAAACCGACGTAACATCTCGGCGGTAATATTTGACAATATTCCTGGCGAGTTGGCCTCTACGTCTCCGTGGGACCTTCGTATACATCAATAACGTAATTTAACCTAACCTAAACCAACGTAACATCTTGGTGGTAATATTTGACAACATTCTTGGCGAGTTGGCCTCTACGTCTCTGTGGGAAATTTATATACATCAATAACGTAATATAACCTAACCTAACCCAACCTAATATCTCGGCACTAATATTTGACATCATTCCTGGCGAGTTGGCCTCTACGCCTCCGTGGGACTTTTATATACATCAATAACGTAATATAACGTAACCTAACCCAACGTAACATCTCGGCGGTAATATTTGACAACATTCCTGGCGAGTTGGCCTCTACGTCTCCGTGGAGCATTCATATACATCAATAACGTAATATAACCTAACATCTCGGCGGTAATATTTGACAACATTCCTGGCGATTTGGCCTCTACGTCTCCGTGGGGCCTTCATATACATCAATAACGTAATCTAACCTAACCTAACCCAACCTATCATCTCGGCGGTAATATTTGACAACATTCCTGGCGAGTTGGCCTCTACGTCTCCGTGGGACCTTCATATACATCAATAACATAATATTACCTAACCTAACCCAACCTATCATCTCGGCGGTAATATTTGACAACATTCCTGGCTTGTTGGCCTCTATCTTTCCGTGGGACCTTCATATTCATCAATAACGCAATATAACGTAACCTAAACCAACCTATCATATCGGCGGTAATATTTGAAAACATTCCTGCCGAGTTGGCCTCTACGAGTCTGTGGGAAATTTATATACATCAATACCGTAATATAACCTAACCTAACCCAAACCTATCATCTCGGCGGTAATATTTGACAACATTCCTGGCGAGTTGGCCTCTACGTCTCCGTGGGACTTTTATATACATCAATAACGTAATATAACGTAACCTAACCCAACCTATCATCTCGGCGGTAATATTTGACAACATTCCTGGCGAGTTGGACTCTACGTCTCCGTGGGACCTTCATATACATCAATAACATAATATTACCTAACCTAACCCAACCTATCATCTCGGCGGTAATATTTGACAACATTCGTGGCGAGATGGCCTCTACGTCTCCGTGGAACCTTCATATACATCAATAACGTAATATAACCTAACCTAACCCAACCTATCATCTCGGCGGTAATATTTGACAACATTCCTGGCGAGTTGGCCTCTACGCCTCCGTGCGACCTTCATATACATCAATAACGTAATATAACCTAACCTGAAGCAACCTATCATCTCGGCGGTAATATTTGACAACATTCCTGGCGAGTTGAGCTCTACGTCTCCGTGGGACCTTCATGTACATCAATAACGTAATATCACCTAACCTAACCCAACCTAAGATCTCGGCACTAATATTTGACAACATTCCTGGCGAGTTGGCCTCTACGTCTCCGTGGAACCTTCATATACATCAATAACATAATATAACCTAACCTAACCCAACCTATCATCTCGGCGGTAATATTTGACAACTTTCCTGGCGAGTTGGCCTCTACGTCTCCGTGGGACTTTTATATACATCAATAACTTAATTTAACATAACCTAAACCTACGTAACATCTCGGCGGTAATATGTGACAACATTCCTGGCGAGTTGGCCTCTACGTCTCCGTGGGACCTTCGTATACATCAATAACGTAATATAACGTAACCTAAACCAACCTATCATATCGGCGCTAATATTTGACAATATTCCTGGCGAGTTGGCCTCTACGTCTCCGTGGGACCTTTATATACATCAATAACGTAAGATAACCTAACCTAACCCAACCTATCATCTCGGCGGTAATATTTGACAACATTCCTGGCGAATTGGCCTCTACGTCTCCGTGGGACCTTCATATACATCAATAACATAATATTACCTAACCTAACCCAACCTATCATCTCGGCGGTAATATTTGACAACATTCGTGGCGAGTTGGCCTCTACGTCTCCGTGGGACTTTATTATACATCAATAACGTAATTTAACCTAACCTAAACCGACGTAACAACTCGGCGGTAATATTTGACAATATTCCTGGCGAGTTGGCCTCTACGTCTCCGTGGGACCTTCGTATACATCAATAACGTAATTTAACCTAACCTAAACCAACGTAACATCTCGGTGGTAATATTTGACAACATTCCTGGCTTGTTGGCCTCTACGTCTCCGTGGGACCTTCATATTCATCAATAACGCAATATAACGTAACCTAAACCAACCTATCATATCGGCGGTAATATTTGAAAACATTCCTGGCGAGTTGGCCTCTACGCCTCCGTGGGAAATTTATATACATCAATAACGTAATATAACCTAACCTAACCCAACCTAACATCTCGGCACTAATATTTGACAACATTCCTGGCGAGTTGGCCTCTACGTCTCCGTGGGACTTTTATATACATCAATAACGTAATATAACGTAACCTAACCCAACATAACATCTCGGCGGTAATAT
This sequence comes from Xylocopa violacea, assembly GCA_963969225.1. NCBI lineage: Eukaryota > Metazoa > Arthropoda > Insecta > Hymenoptera > Apidae > Xylocopa > Xylocopa violacea. The sequence goes on along the minus strand of CAXAJV010000839.1, from coordinate 305,829 downwards.
TTGACAACATTCCTGGCGAGTTGGCCTCTACGTCTCCGTGGGGCATTCATATACATCAATAACGTAATATAACCTGACATCTCGGCGGTAATATTTGACAACATTCCTGGCGATTTGGCCTCTACGTCTCCGTGGGGCCTTCATATACATCAATAACGTAATCTAACCTAACCTAACCCAACCTATCATCTCGGCGGTAATATTTGACAACATTCCTGGCGAGTTGGCCTCTACGTCTCCGTGGGACCTTCATATACATCAATAACATAATATTACCTAACCTAACCCAACCTATCATCTCGGCGGTAATATTTGACAACATTCGTGGCGAGTTGGCCTCTGCGTCTGCGTGGGACTTTTATATACATCAATAACGTAATTTAACCTAACCTAAACCGACGTAACATCTCGGCGGTAATATTTGACAATATTCCTGGCGAGTTGGCCTCTACGTCTCCGTGGGACCTTCGTATACATCAATAACGTAATTTAACCTAACCAAAACCAACGTAACATCTCGGTGGTAATATTTGACAACATTCCTGGCTTGTTGTCCTCTACGTCTCCGTGGGACCTTCATATACATCAATAACGCAATATAACGTAACCTAAACCAACCTATCATATCGGCGGTAATATTTGAAAACATTCCTGGCGAGTTGGCCTCTACGCCTCCGTGGGAAATTTATATACATCAATAACGTAATATAACCTAACCTAACCCAACCTAACATCTCGGCACTAATATTTGACAACATTCCTGGCGAGTTGGCCTCTACGACTCCGTGGGACTTTTATATACATCAATAACGTAATATAACGTAACCTAACCCAACATAACATCTCGGCGGTAATATTTGACAACATTCCTGGCGAGTTGGCCTCTACGTCTCCGTGGGGCATTCATATACATCAATAACGTAATATAACCTGACATCTCGGCGGTAATATTTGACAACATTCCTGGCGATTTGGCCTCTACGTCTCCGTGGGGCCTTCATATACATCAATAACGTAATCTAACCTAACCTAACCCAACCTATCATCTCGGCGGTAATATTTGACAACATTCCTGGCGAGTTGGCCTCTACGTCTCTGTGGGACCTTCATATACATCAATAACATAATATTACCTAACCTAACCCAACCTATCATCTCGGCGGTAATATTTGACAACATTTGTGGCGAGTTGGCCTCTACGTCTCCGTGGGACCTTCATATACAACAATAACGTAATTTAACCTAACCTAAACCGACGTAACATCTCGGCGGTAATATTTGACAATATTCCTGGCGAGTTGGCCTCTACGTCTCCGTGGGACCTTCGTATACATCAATAACGTAATTTAACCTAACCTAAACCAACGTAACATCTTGGTGGTAATATTTGACAACATTCTTGGCGAGTTGGCCTCTACGTCTCTGTGGGAAATTTATATACATCAATAACGTAATATAACCTAACCTAACCCAACCTAATATCTCGGCACTAATATTTGACATCATTCCTGGCGAGTTGGCCTCTACGTCTCCGTGGGACTTTTATATACATCAATAACGTAATTTAACCTAACCTAAACCGACGTAACATCTCGGCGGTAATATTTGACAATATTCCTGGCGAGTTGGCCTCTACGTCTCCGTGGGACCTTCGTATACATCAATAACGTAATTTAACCTAACCTAAACCAACGTAACATCTTGGTGGTAATATTTGACAACATTCTTGGCGAGTTGGCCTCTACGTCTCTGTGGGAAATTTATATACATCAATAACGTAATATAACCTAACCTAACCCAACCTAATATCTCGGCACTAATATTTGACATCATTCCTGGCGAGTTGGCCTCTACGCCTCCGTGGGACTTTTATATACATCAATAACGTAATATAACGTAACCTAACCCAACGTAACATCTCGGCGGTAATATTTGACAACATTCCTGGCGAGTTGGCCTCTACGTCTCCGTGGGGCATTCATATACATCAATAACGTAATATAACCTAACATCTCGGCGGTAATATTTGACAACATTCCTGGCGATTTGGCCTCTACGTCTCCGTGGGGCCTTCATATACATCAATAACGTAATCTAACCTAACCTAACCCAACCTAACTTCTCGGCGGTAATATTTGACAACATTCCTGGCGAGTTGGCCTCTACGTCTCCGTGGGACCTTCATATACATCAATAACATAATATTACCTAACCTAACCCAACCTATCATCTCGGCGGTAATATTTGACAACATTCGTGGCGAGTTGGCCTCTACGTCTGCGTGGGACTTTTATATACATCAATAACGTAATTTAACCTAACCTAAACCGACGTAACATCTCGGCGGTAATATTTGACAATATTCCTGGCGAGTTGGCCTCTACGTCTCCGTGGGACCTTCGTATACATCAATAACGTAATTTAACCTAACCAAAACCAACGTAACATCTCGGTGGTAATATTTGACAACATTCCTGGCGAGTTGGCCTCTACGCCTCCGTGCGACCTTCATATACATCAATAACGTAATATAACCTAACCTGAAGCAACCTATCATCTCGGCGGTAATATTTGACAACATTCCTGGCGAGTTGAGCTCTACGTCTCCGTGGGACCTTCATGTACATCAATAACGTAATATCACCTAACCTAACCCAACATAAGATCTCGGCACTAATATTTGACAACATTCCTGGCGAGTTGGCCTCTACGTCTCCGTGGAACCTTCATATACATCAATAACATAATATAACCTAACCTAACCCAACCTATCATCTCGGCGGTAATATTTGACAACATTCCTGGCGAGTTGGCCTCTACGTCTCCGTGGGACTTTTATATACATCAATAACGTAATTTAACATAACCTAAACCTACGTAACATCTCGGCGGTAATATGTGACAACATTCCTGGCGAGTTGGCCTCTACGTCTCCGTGGGACCTTCGTATACATCAATAACGTAATATAACGTAACCTAAACCAACCTATCATATCGGCGGTAATATTTGACAATATTCCTGGCGAGTTGGCCTCTACGTCTCCGTGGGACCTTTATATACATCAATAACGTAATATAACCTAACCTAACCCAACCTGTCATCTCGGCGGTAATATTTGAAAACATTCCTGGCGAGTTGGCCTCTACGTCTCCGTGGGGCATTCATATACATCAATAACGTAATATAACCTAACATCTGGGCGGTAATATTTGACAACATTCCTGGCGATTTGGCCTCTACGTCTCCGTGGGGCCTTCATATACATCAATAACGTAATCTAACCTAACCTAACCCAACCTAACTTCTCGGCGGTAATATTTGACAACATTCCTGGCGAGTTGGCCTCTACGTCTCCGTGGGACCTTCATATACATCAATAACATAATATTACCTAACCTAACCCAACCTATCATCTCGGCGGTAATATTTGACAACATTCGTGGCGAGTTGGCCTCTACGTCTGCGTGGGACCTTTATATACATCAATAACGTAATTTAACCTAACCTAAACCGACGTAACATCTCGGCGGTAATATTTGACAATATTCCTGGCGAGTTGGCCTCTACGTCTCCGTGGGACCTTCGTATACATCAATAACGTAATTTAACCTAACCAAAACCAACGTAACATCTCGGTGGTAATATTTGACAACATTCCTGGCTTGTTGTCCTCTACGTCTCCGTGGGACCTTCATATACATCAATAACGTAATTTAACCTAACCTAAACCAACGTAACATCTCGGTGTTAATATTTGACAACATTCCTGGCTTGTTGGCCTCTATCTTTCCGTGGGACCTTCATATTCATCAATAACGCAATATAACGTAACCTAACCCAACGTAACATCTCGGCGGTAATATTTGACAACATTCCTGGCGAGTTGGCCTCTACGCCTCCGTGCGACCTTCATATACATCAATAACGTAATATAACCTAACCTGAAGCAACCTATCATCTCGGCGGTAATATTTGACAACATTCCTGGCGAGTTGAGCTCTACGTCTCCGTGGGACCTTCATGTACATCAATAACGTAATATCACCTAACCTAACCCAACCTAAGATCTCGGCACTAATATTTGACAACATTCCTGGCGAGTTGGCCTCTACGTCTCCGTGGAACCTTCATATACATCAATAACATAATATAACCTAACCTAACCCAACCTATCATCTCGGCGGTAATATTTGACAACATTCCTGGCGAGTTGGCCTCTACGTCTCCGTGGGACTTTTATATACATCAATAACGTAATTTAACATAACCTAAACCTACGTAACATCTCGGCGGTAATATGTGACAACATTCCTGGCGAGTTGGCCTCTACGTCTCCGTGGGACCTTCGTATACATCAATAACGTAATATAACGTAACCTAAACCAACCTATCATATCGGCGGTAATATTTGACAATATTCCTGGCGAGTTGGCCTCTACGTCTCCGTGGGACCTTTATATACATCAATAACGCAATATAACCTAACCTAACCCAACCTGTCATCTCGGCGGTAATATTTGAAAACATTCCTGGCGAGTTGGCCTCTACGTCTCCGTGGGGCATTCATATACATCAATAACGTAATATAACCTAACATCTCGGCGGTAATATTTGACAACATTCCTGGCGATTTGGCCTCTACGTCTCCGTGGGGCCTTCATATACATCAATAACGTAATCTAACCTAACCTAACCCAACCTAACTTCTCGGCGGTAATATTTGACAACATTCCTGGCGAGTTGGCCTCTACGTCTCCGTGGGACCTTCATATACATCAATAACATAATATTACCTAACCTAACCCAACCTATCATCTCGGCGGTAATATTTGACAACATTCGTGGCGAGTTGGCCTCTACGTCTGCGTGGGACCTTTATATACATCAATAACGTAATTTAACCTAACCTAAACCGACGTAACATCTCGGCGGTAATATTTGACAATATTCCTGGCGAGTTGGCCTCTACGTCTCCGTGGGACCTTCGTATACATCAATAACGTAATTTAACCTAACCAAAACCAACGTAACATCTCGGTGGTAATATTTGACAACATTCCTGGCTTGTTGTCCTCTACGTCTCCGTGGGACCTTCATATACATCAATAACGTAATTTAACCTCACCTAAACCAACGTAACATCTCGGTGTTAATATTTGACAACATTCCTGGCTTGTTGGCCTCTATCTTTCCGTGGGACCTTCATATTCATCAATAACGCAATATAACGTAACCTAAACCAACCTATCATATCGGCGGTAATATTTGAAAACATTCCTGCCGAGTTGGCCTCTACGACTCTGTGGGAAATTTATATACATCAATAACGTAATATAACCTAACCTAACCCAAACCTATCATCTCGGCGGTAATATTTGACAACATTCCTGGCGAGTTGGCCTCTACGTCTCCGTGGAACCTTCATATACATCAATAACATAATATAACCTAACCTAACCCAACCTATCATCTCGGCGGTAATATTTGACAACATTCCTGGCGAGTTGGCCTCTACGTCTCCGTGGGACTTTTATATACATCAATAACGTAATTTAACATAACCTAAACCTACGTAACATCTCGGCGGTAATATGTGACAACATTCCTGGCGAGTTGGCCTCTACGTCTCCGTGGGACCTTCGTATACATCAATAACGTAATATAACGTAACCTAAACCAACCTATCATATCGGCGGTAATATTTGACAATATTCCTGGCGAGTTGGCCTCTACGTCTCCGTGGGACCTTTATATACATCAATAACGTAATATAACCTAACCTAACCCAACCTGTCATCTCGGCGGTAATATTTGAAAACATTCCTGGCGAGTTGGCCTCTACGTCTCCGTGGGACTTTTATATACATCAATAACGTAATATAACGTAACCTAACCCAACCTATCATATCGGCGGTAATATGTGACAACATTCCTGGCGAGTTGGCCTCTACGTCTCCTTGGGACTTTTATATACATCAATAACGTAATATAACGTAACCTAACCCAACCTATCATATCGGCACTAATATTTGACAACATTCCTGGCGAGTTGGCCTCTGCCTCTCCGTGGGACCTTCATATACGTCAATAACGTAATATAATCTAACCTAACCCAACCTATCATCTCGGCGGTAATATTTGACAACATTCCTGGCGAGTTGGCCTCTACGTCTCCGTGGGATCTTCATATACATCAATAACGTAATCTAACCTAACCTAACCCAACCTAACTTCTCGGCGGTAATATTTGACAACATTCCTGGCGAGTTGGCCTCTACGTCTCCGTGGGACCTTCGTATACATCAATAACGTAATTTAACCTAACCAAAACCAACGTAACATCTCGGTGGTAATATTTGACAACATTCCTGGCTTGTTGTCCTCTACGTCTCCGTGGGACCTTCATATACATCAATAACGTAATTTAACCTAACCTAACCCAACCTATCATCTCGGCGGTAATATTTGACAACATTCCTGGCGAGTTGGCCTCTACGCCTCCGTGCGACCTTCATATACATCAATAACGTAATATAACCTAACCTGAAGCAACCTATCATCTCGGCGGTAATATTTGACAACATTCCTGGCGAGTTGAGCTCTACGTCTCCGTGGGACCTTCATGTACATCAATAACGTAATATCACCTAACCTAACCCAACCTAAGATCTCGGCACTAATATTTGACAACATTCCTGGCGAGTTGGCCTCTACGTCTCCGTGGAACCTTCATATACATCAATAACATAATATAACCTAACCTAACCCAACCTATCATCTCGGCGGTAATATTTGACAACATTCCTGGCGAGTTGGCCTCTACGTCTCCGTGGGACCTTTATATACATCAATAACGTAATATAACCTAACCTAACCCAACCTGTCATCTCGGCGGTAATATTTGAAAACATTCCTGGCGAGTTGGCCTCTACGTATCCGTGGGACTTTTATATACATCAATAACGTAATATAACGTAACCTAACCCAACCTATCATATCGGCGGTAATATGTGACAACATTCCTGGCGAGTTGGCCTCTACGTCTCCGTGGGACTTTTATATACATCAATAACGTAATATAACGTAACCTAACCCAACCTATCATATCGGCACTAATATTTGACAACATTCCTGGCGAGTTGGCCTCTGCCTCTCCGTGGGACCTTCATATACGTCAATAACGTAATATAATCTAACCTAACCCAACCTATCATCTCGGCGGTAATATTTGACAACATTCCTGGCGAGTTGGCCTCTACGTCTCCGTGGGATCTTCATATACATCAATAACGTAATCTAACCTAACCTAACCCAACCTAACTTCTCGGCGGTAATATTTGACAACATTCCTGGCGAGTTGGCCTCTACGTCTCCGTGGGACCTTCATATACATCAATAACATAATATTACCTAACCTAACCCAACCTATCATCTCGGCGGTAATATTTGACAACATTCATGGCGAGTTGGCCTCTACGTCTCCGTGGGACTTTTATATACATCAATAACGTAATTTAACCTAACCTAAACCGACGTAACATCTCGGCGGTAATATTTGACAATATTCCTGGCGAGTTGGCCTCTACGTCTCCGTGGGACCTTCGTATACATCAATAACGTAATATAACGTAACCTAAACCAACCTATCATATCGGCGGTAATATTTGACAATATTCCTGGCGAGTTGGCCTCTACGTCTCCGTGGGACCTTTATATACATCAATAACGTAATATAACCTAACCTAACCCAACCTGTCATCTCGGCGGTAATATTTGAAAACATTCCTGGCGAGTTGGCCTCTACGTCTCCGTGGGACTTTTATATACATCAATAACGTAATATAACGTAACCTAACCCAACCTATCATATCGGCGGTAATATGTGACAACATTCCTGGCGAGTTGGCCTCTACGTCTCCTTGGGACTTTTATATACATCAATAACGTAATATAACGTAACCTAACCCAACCTATCATATCGGCACTAATATTTGACAACATTCCTGGCGAGTTGGCCTCTGCCTCTCCGTGGGACCTTCATATACGTCAATAACGTAGTATAATCTAACCTAACCCAACCTATCATCTCGGCGGTAATATTTGACAACATTCCTGGCGAGTTGGCCTCTACGTCTCCGTGGGATCTTCATATACATCAATAACGTAATCTAACCTAACCTAACCCAACCTAACTTCTCGGCGGTAATATTTGTCAACATTCCTGGCGAGTTGGCCTCTACGTCTCCGTGGGACCTTCATATACATCAATAACATAATATTACCTAACCTAACCCAACCTATCATCTCGGCGGTAATATTTGACAACATTTGTGGCGAGTTGGCCTCTACGTCTCCGTGGGACTTTTATATACAACAATAACGTAATTTAACCTAACCTAAACCGACGTAACATCTCGGCGGTAATATTTGACAATATTCCTGGCGAGTTGGCCTCTACGTCTCCGTGGGACCTTCGTATACATCAATAACGTAATATAACGTAACCTAAACCAACCTATCATATCGGCGGTAATATTTGACAATATTCCTGGCGAGTTGGCCTCTACGTCTCCGTGGGACCTTTATATACATCAATAACGTAATATAACCTAACCTAACCCAACCTGTCATCTCGGCGGTAATATTTGAAAACATTCCTGGCGAGTTGGCCTCTACGTCTCCGTGGGACTTTTATATACATCAATAACGTAATATAACGTAACCTAACCCAACCTATCATATCGGCGGTAATATGTGACAACATTCCTGGCGAGTTGGCCTCTACGTCTCCTTGGGACTTTTATATACATCAATAACGTAATATAACGTAACCTAACCCAACCTATCATATCGGCACTAATATTTGACAACATTCCTGGCGAGTTGGCCTCTGCCTCTCCGTGGGACCTTCATATACGTCAATAACGTAGTATAATCTAACCTAACCCAACCTATCATCTCGGCGGTAATATTTGACAACATTCCTGGCGAGTTGGCCTCTACGTCTCCGTGGGATCTTCATATACATCAATAACGTAATCTAACCTAACCTAACCCAACCTAACTTCTCGGCGGTAATATTTGTCAACATTCCTGGCGAGTTGGCCTCTACGTCTCCGTGGGACCTTCATATACATCAATAACATAATATTACCTAACCTAACCCAACCTATCATCTCGGCGGTAATATTTGACAACATTTGTGGCGAGTTGGCCTCTACGTCTCCGTGGGACTTTTATATACAACAATAACGTAATTTAACCTAACCTAAACCGACGTAACATCTCGGCGGTAATATTTGACAATATTCCTGGCGAGTTGGCCTCTACGTCTCCGTGGGACCTTCGTATACATCAATAACGTAATTTAACCTAACCTAAACCAACGTAACATCTTGGTGGTAATATTTGACAACATTCTTGGCGAGTTGGCCTCTACGTCTCTGTGGGAAATTTATATACATCAATAACGTAATATAACCTAACCTAACCCAACCTAATATCTCGGCGGTAATATTTGACAACATTCCTGGCGAGTTGGCCTCTACGTCTCCGTGGGGCATTCATATACATCAATAACGTAATATAACCTAACATCTCGGCGGTAATATTTGACAATATTCCTGGCGATTTGGCCTCTACGTCTCCGTGGGGCCTTCATATACATCAATAACGTAATCTAACCTAACCTAAACCAACGTAACATCTCGGTGTTAATATTTGACAACATTCCTGGCGAGTTGGCCTCTACGTCTCCGTGGGACCTTCATATACATCAATAACATAATATTACCTAACCTAACCCAACCTATCATCTCGGCGGTAATATTTGACAACATTCGTGGCGAGTTGGCCTCTACGTCTGCGTGGGACCTTTATATACATCAATAACGTAATTTAACCTAACCTAAACCGACGTAACATCTCGGCGGTAATATTTGACAACATTCCTGGCGAGTTGGCCTCTACGTCTCCGTGAGACATTTATATACATCAATAACGTAATTTAACATAACCTAAACCTACGTAACATCTCGGCGGTAATATGTTACAACATTCCTGGCGAGTTGGCCTCTACGTCTCCGTGAGACCTTCGTATACATCAATAACGTAATATAACGTAACCTAAACCAACCTATCATATCGGCGGTAATATTTGACAATATTCCTGGCGAGTTGGCCTCTACGTCTCCGTGGGACCTTTATATACATCAATAACGTAATTTAACCTAACCTAACCCAACCTGTCATCTCGGCGGTAATATTTGAAAACATTCCTGGCGAGTTGGCCTCTACGTCTCCGTGGGACTTTTATATACATCAATAACGTAATATAACGTAACCTAACCCAACCTATCATATCGGCGGTAATATGTGACAACATTCCTGGCGAGTTGGCCTCTACGTCTCCGTGGGACTTTTATATACATCAATAACGTAATATAACGTAACCCAACCCAACCTATCATATCGGCACTAATATTTGACAACATTCCTGGCGAGTTGGCCTCTGCCTCTCCGTGGGACCTTCATATACGTCAATAACGTAATATAATCTAACCTAACCCAACCTATCATCTCGGCGGTAATATTTGACAACATTCCTGGCGAGTTGGCCTCTACGTCTCCGTGGGATCTTCATATACATCAATAACGTAATCTAACCTAACCTAACCCAACCTAACTTCTCGGCGGTAATATTTGACAACTTTCCCGGCGAGTTGGCCTCTACGTCTCTGTGGGACCTTCATATACATCAATAACGTAATATTACCTAACCTAACCCAACTTAACATCTCGGCACTAATATTTGAAAACATTCCTGGCGAGTTGGCCTCTACGTCTCTGTGGGAATTTTATATACATCAATAACGTAATATAACCTAAACTAACCCAACCTAACATCTCGGCACTAATATTTGACAACATTCCTGGCGAGTTGGCCTCTGCCTCTCCGTGGGACCTTCATATACGTCAATAACGTAATATAATCAAACCTAACCCAACCTATCATCTCAGCGGTAATATTTGACAACATTCCTGGCGACTTGGCCTCTACGTCACCGTGGGATCTTCATATACATCAATAACGTAATATAACCTAACGTAACACAACTTATCCTCTCGGCAGTAATATTTGACAACATTACTGGCTTGTTGGCCTCTATCTTTCCGTGGGACCTTTATATACATCAATAACGTAATATAACCTAACCTAACCCAACCTATCATCTCGGCGGTAATATTTGACAACATTCCTGGCGAATTGGCCTCTACGTCTCCGTGGGACCTTCATATACATCAATAACATAATAGTACCTAACCTAACCCAACCTATCATCTCGGCGGTAATATTTGACAACATTCGTGGCGCGTTGGCCTCTACGTCTCCGAGGGACTTTTATATACATCAATAACGTAATTTAACCTAACCTAAACCGACGTAACATCTCGGCGGTAATATTTGACAATATTACTGGCGAGTTGGCCTCTACGTCTCCGTGGGACCTTCGTATACATCAATAACGTAATTTAACCTAACCTAAACCAACGTAACATCTCGGCGGTAATATTTGAAAACATTCCTGGCGAGTTGGCCTCTACGTCTCCGTGGGACTTTTATATACATCAATAACGTAATATAACGTAACCTAACCCAACCTATCATATCGGCGGTAATATGTGACAACATTCCTGGCGAGTTGGCCTCTACGTGTCCGTGGGACTTTTATATACATCAATAACGTAATATAACGTAACCTAACCCAACCTATCATATCGGCACTAATATTTGACAACATTCCTGGCGAGTTGGCCTCTGCCTCTCCGTGGGACCTTCATATACGTCAATAACGTAATATAATCTAACCTAACCCAACCTATCATCTCGGCGGTAATATTTGACAACATTCCTGGCGAGTTGGCCTCTACGTCTCCGTGGGATCTTCATATACATCAATAACGTAATCTAACCTAACCTAACCCAACCTAACTTCTCGGCGGTAATATTTGACAACATTCCTGGCGAGTTGGCCTCTACGTCTCCGTGGGACTTTTATATACATCAATAACGTAATTTAACATAACCTAAACCTACGTAACATCTCGGCGGTAATATGTGACAACATTCCTGGCGAGTTGGCCTCTACGTCTCCGTGGGACCTTCGTATACATCAATAACGTAATATAACGTAACCTAAACCAACCTATCATATCGGCGGTAATATTTGACAATATTCCTGGCGAGTTGGCCTCTACGTCTCCGTGGGACCTTTATATACATCAATAACGTAATATAACCTAACCTAACCCAACCTGTCATCTCGGCGGTAATATTTGAAAACATTCCTGGCGAGTTGGCCTCTACGTCTCCGTGGGACTTTTATATACATCAATAACGTAATATAACGTAACCTAACCCAACCTATCATATCGGCGGTAATATGTGACAACATTCCTGGCGAGTTGGCCTCTACGTCTCCTTGGGACTTTTATATACATCAATAACGTAATATAACGTAACCTAACCCAACCTATCATATCGGCACTAATATTTGACAACATTCCTGGCGAGTTGGCCTCTGCCTCTCCGTGGGACCTTCATATACGTCAATAACGTAGTATAATCTAACCTAACCCAACCTATCATCTCGGCGGTAATATTTGACAACATTCCTGGCGAGTTGGCCTCTACGTCTCCGTGGGATCTTCATATACATCAATAACGTAATCTAACCTAACCTAACCCAACCTAACTTCTCGGCGGTAATATTTGTCAACATTCCTGGCGAGTTGGCCTCTACGTCTCCGTGGGACCTTCATATACATCAATAACATAATATTACCTAACCTAACCCAACCTATCATCTCGGCGGTAATATTTGACAACATTTGTGGCGAGTTGGCCTCTACGTCTCCGTGGGACTTTTATATACAACAATAACGTAATTTAACCTAACCTAAACCGACGTAACATCTCGGCGGTAATATTTGACAATATTCCTGGCGAGTTGGCCTCTACGTCTCCGTGGGACCTTCGTATACATCAATAACGTAATTTAACCTAACCTAAACCAACGTAACATCTTGGTGGTAATATTTGACAACATTCTTGGCGAGTTGGCCTCTACGTCTCTGTGGGAAATTTATATACATCAATAACGTAATATAACCTAACCTAACCCAACCTAATATCTCGGCGGTAATATTTGACAACATTCCTGGCGAGTTGGCCTCTACGCCTCCGTGCGACCTTCATATACATCAATAACGTAATATAACCTAACCTAACCCAACGTAACATCTCGGCGGTAATATTTGACAACATTCCTGGCGAGTTGGCCTCTACGTCTCCGTGGGGCATTCATATACATCAATAACGTAATATAACCTAACATCTCGGCGGTAATATTTGACAATATTCCTGGCGATTTGGCCTCTACGTCTCCGTGGGGCCTTCATATACATCAATAACGTAATCTAACCTAACCTAAACCAACGTAACATCTCGGTGTTAATATTTGACAACATTCCTTGCGAGTTGGCCTCTACGTCTCCGTGGGACCTTCATATACATCAATAACATAATATTACCTAACCTAACCCAACCTATCATCTCGGCGGTAATATTTGACAACATTCGTGGCGAGTTGGCCTCTACGTCTGCGTGGGACCTTTATATACATCAATAACGTAATTTAACCTAACCTAAACCGACGTAACATCTCGGCGGTAATATTTGACAACATTCCTGGCGAGTTGGCCTCTACGTCTCCGTGAGACATTTATATACATCAATAACGTAATTTAACATAACCTAAACCTACGTAACATCTCGGCGGTAATATGTTACAACATTCCTGGCGAGTTGGCCTCTACGTCTCCGTGAGACCTTCGTATACATCAATAACGTAATATAACGTAACCTAAACCAACCTATCATATCGGCGGTAATATTTGACAATATTCCTGGCGAGTTGGCCTCTACGTCTCCGTGGGACCTTTATATACATCAATAACGTAATTTAACCTAACCTAACCCAACCTGTCATCTCGGCGGTAATATTTGAAAACATTCCTGGCGAGTTGGCCTCTACGTCTCCGTGGGACTTTTATATACATCAATAACGTAATATAACGTAACCTAACCCAACCTATCATATCGGCGGTAATATGTGACAACATTCCTGGCGAGTTGGCCTCTACGTCTCCGTGGGACTTTTATATACATCAATAACGTAATATAACGTAACCTAACCCAACCTATCATATCGGCACTAATATTTGACAACATTCCTGGCGAGTTGGCCTCTGCCTCTCCGTGGGACCTTCATATACGTCAATAACGTAATATAATCTAACCTAACCCAACCTATCATCTCGGCGGTAATATTTGACAACATTCCTGGCGAGTTGGCCTCTACGTCTCCGTGGGATCTTCATATACATCAATAACGTAATCTAACCTAACCTAACCCAACCTAACTTCTCGGCGGTAATATTTGACAACTTTCCCGGCGAGTTGGCCTCTACGTCTCTGTGGGACCTTCATATACATCAATAACGTAATATTACCTAACCTAACCCAACTTAACATCTCGGCACTAATATTTGAAAACATTCCTGGCGAGTTGGCCTCTACGTCTCTGTGGGAATTTTATATACATCAATAACGTAATATAACCTAAACTAACCCAACCTAACATCTCGGCACTAATATTTGACAACATTCCTGGCGAGTTGGCCTCTGCCTCTCCGTGGGACCTTCATATACGTCAATAACGTAATATAATCTAACCTAACCCAACCTATCATCTCAGCGGTAATATTTGACAACATTCCTGGCGACTTGGCCTCTACGTCACCGTGGGATCTTCATATACATCAATAACGTAATATAACCTAACGTAACACAACTTATCCTCTCGGCAGTAATATTTGACAACATTACTGGCTTGTTGGCCTCTATCTTTCCGTGGGACCTTTATATACATCAATAACGTAATATAACCTAACCTAACCCAACCTATCATCTCGGCGGTAATATTTGACAACATTCCTGGCGAATTGGCCTCTACGTCTCCGTGGGACCTTCATATACATCAATAACATAATAGTACCTAACCTAACCCAACCTATCATCTCGGCGGTAATATTTGACAACATTCGTGGCGAGTTGGCCTCTACGTCTCCGAGGGACTTTTATATACATCAATAACGTAATTTAACCTAACCTAAACCGACGTAACATCTCGGCGGTAATATTTGACAATATTCCTGGCGAGTTGGCCTCTACGTCTCCGTGGGACCTTCGTATACATCAATAACGTAATTTAACCTAACCTAAACCAACGTAACATCTCGGCGGTAATATTTGAAAACATTCCTGGCGAGTTGGCCTCTACGTCTCCGTGGGACTTTTATATACATCAATAACGTAATATAACGTAACCTAACCCAACCTATCATATCGGCGGTAATATGTGACAACATTCCTGGCGAGTTGGCCTCTACGTGTCCGTGGGACTTTTATATACATCAATAACGTAATATAACGTAACCTAACCCAACCTATCATATCGGCACTAATATTTGACAACATTCCTGGCGAGTTGGCCTCTGCCTCTCCGTGGGACCTTCATATACGTCAATAACGTAATATAATCTAACCTAACCCAACCTATCATCTCGGCGGTAATATTTGACAACATTCCTGGCGAGTTGGCCTCTACGTCTCCGTGGGATCTTCATATACATCAATAACGTAATCTAACCTAACCTAACCCAACCTAACTTCTCGGCGGTAATATTTGACAACATTCCTGGCGAGTTGGCCTCTACGTCTCCGTGGGATCTTCATATACATCAATAACATAATATTACCTAACCTAACCCAACCTATCATCTCGGCGGTAATATTTGACAACATTCTTGGCGAGTTGGCCTCTACGTCTCCGTGAGACCTTCGTATACATCAATAACGTAATATAACGTAACCTAAACCAACCTATCATATCGGCGGTAATATTTGAAAACATTCTTGTCGATGTTGGCCTCTACGTCTCTGTGGGACCTTCATATACATCAATAACGTAATATTACCTAACCTAACCCAACTTAACATCTCGGCACTAATATTTGAAAACATTCCTGGCGAGTTGGCCTCTACGTCTCTGTGGGAATTTTATATACATCAATAACGTAATATAACCTAACCTAACCCAACCTAACATATCGGCACTAATATTTGACAACATTCCTGGCGAGTTGGCCTCTGCCTCTCCGTGGGACCTTCATATACGTCAATAACGTAATATAATCTAACCTAACCCAACCTATCATCTCAGCGGTAATATTTGACAACATTCCTGGCGAGTTGGCCTCTACGTCTCCGTGGGATCTTCATATACATCAATAACGTAATATAACCTAACGTAACACAACTTATCCTCTCGGCAGTAATATTTGACAACATTCCTGGCTTGTTGGCCTCTATCTTTCCGTGGGGCCTTCATATACATCAATAACGTAATCTAACCTAACCTAAACCAACGTAACATCTCGGTGTTAATATTTGACAACATTCCTGGCGAGTTGGCCTCTACGTCTCCGTGGGACCTTCATATACATCAATAACATAATATTACCTAACCTAACCCAACCTATCATCTCGGCGGTAATATTTGACAACATTCGTGGCGAGTTGGCCTCTACGTCTCCGTGGGACTTTTATATACATCAATAACGTAATTTAACCTAACCTAAACCGACGTAACATCTCGGCGGTAATATTTGACAATATTCCTGGCGAGTTGGCCTCTACGTCTCCGTGGGACCTTCGTATACATCAATAACGTAATTTAACCTAACCTAAACCAACGTAACATCTCGGTGGTAATATTTGACAACATTCCTGGCTTGTTGGCCTCTACGTCTCCGTGGGACCTTCATATTCATCAATAACGCAATATAACGTAACCTAAACCAACCTATCATATCGGCGGTAATATTTGAAAACATTCCTGGCTAGTTGGCCTCTACGTCTCCGTGGGAAATTTATATACATCAATAACGTAATATAACCTAACCTAACCCAACCTAACATCTCGGCACTAATATTTGACAACATTCCTGGCGAGTTGGCCTCTACGTCTCCGTGGGGCCTTCATATACATCAATAACGTAATCTAACCTAACCTAACCCAACCTATCATCTCGGCGGTAATATTTGACAACATTCCTGGCGAGTTGGCCTCTACGTCTCCGTGGGACCTTCATATACATCAATAACATAATATTACCTAACCTAACCCAACCTATCATCTCGGCGGTAATTGTTGACAACATTTGTGGCGAGTTGGCCTCTACGTCTCCGTGGGACTTTTATATACAACAATAACGTAATTTAACCTAACCTAAACCGACGTAACATCTCGGCGGTAATATTTGACAATATTCCTGGCGAGTTGGCCTCTACGTCTCCGTGGGACCTTCGTATACATCAATAACGTAATTTAACCTAACCTAAACCAACGTAACATCTTGGTGGTAATATTTGACAACATTCTTGGCGAGTTGGCCTCTACGTCTCTGTGGGAAATTTATATACATCAATAACGTAATATAACCTAACCTAACCCAACCTAATATCTCGGCACTAATATTTGACATCATTCCTGGCGAGTTGGCCTCTACGTCTCCGTGGGACTTTTATATACATCAATAACGTAATATAACGTAACCTAACCCAACGTAACATCTCGGCGGTAATATTTGACAACATTCCTGGCGAGTTGGCCTCTACGTCTCCGTGGGGCATTCATATACATCAATAACGTAATATAACCTAACATCTCGGCGGTAATATTTGACAACATTCCTGGCGATTTGGCCTCTACGTCTCCGTGGGGCCTTCATATACATCAATAACGTAATCTAACCTAACCTAACCCAACCTAACTTCTCGGCGGTAATATTTGACAACATTCCTGGCGAGTTGGCCTCTACGTCTCCGTGGGACCTTCATATACATCAATAACATAATATTACCTAACCTAACCCAACCTATCATCTCGGCGGTAATATTTGACAACATTCGTGGCGAGTTGGCCTCTACGTCTGCGTGGGACTTTTATATACATCAATAACGTAATTTAACCTAACCTAAACCGACGTAACATCTCGGCGGTAATATTTGACAATATTCCTGGCGAGTTGGATTCTACGTCTCCGTGGGACCTTCGTATACATCAATAACGTAATTTAACCTAACCAAAACCAACGTAACATCTCGGTGGTAATATTTGACAACATTCCTGGCTTGTTGTCCTCTACGTCTCCGTGGGACCTTCATATACATCAATAACGTAATTTAACCTAACCTAAACCAACGTAACATCTCGGTGTTAATATTTCACAACATTCCTGGCTTGTTGGCCTCTACGTCTCCGTGGGACCTTCATATTCATCAATAACGTAATATAGCCTAACATCACGGCGGTAATATTTGACAACATTCCTGGCGATTTGGCCTCTACATCTCCGTGGGGCCTTCATATACATCAATAACGTAATCTAACCTAACCTAACCCAACCTATCATCTCGGCGGTAATATTTGACAACATTGCTGGCGAGTTGGCCTCTACGTCTCCGTGGGACTTTTATATACATCAATAACGTAATATAACGTAACCTAACCCAACATAACATCTCGGCGGTAATATTTGACAACATTCCTGGCGATTTGGCCTCTACGTCTCCGTGGGGCCTTCATATACATCAATAACGTAATCTAACCTAACCTAACCCAACCTATCATCTCGGCGGTAATATTTGACAACATTGCTGGCGAGTTGGCCTCTACGTCTCCGTGGGACTTTTATATACATCAATAACGTAATTTAACCTAAACTAAACCTACGTAACATCTCGGCGGTAATATTTGACAACATTCCTGGCGAGTTGGCCTCTGCCTCTCCGTGGGACCTTCATATACGTCAATAACGTAATATAATCTAACCTAACCCAACCTATCATCTCAGCGGTAATATTTGACAACACTCCTGGCGAGTTGGCCTCTACGTCTCCGTGGAACCTTCATATACATCAATAACGTAATATAACCTAACCTAACCCAACCTATCATCTCGGCGGTAATATTTGACAACATTCCTGGCGAGTTGGCCTCTACGCCTCCGTGCGACCTTCATATACATCAATAACGTAATATAACCTAACCTGAAGCAACCTATCATCTCGGCGGTAATATTTGACAACATTCCTGGCGAGTTGAGCTCTACGTCTCCGTGGGACCTTCATGTACATCAATAACGTAATATCACCTAACCTAACCCAACCTAAGATCTCGGCACTAATATTTGACAACATTCCTGGCGAGTTGGCCTCTACGTCTCCGTGGAACCTTCATATACATCAATAACATAATATAACCTAACCTAACCCAACCTATCTTCTCGGCGGTAATATTTGACAACATTCCTGGCGAGTTGGCCTCTACGTCTCCGTGGGACTTTTATATACATCAATAACGTAATTTAACATAACCTAAACCTACGTAACATCTCGGCGGTAATATGTGACAACATTCCTGGCGAGTTGGCCTCTACGTCTCCGTGGGACCTTCGTATACATCAATAACGTAATATAACGTAACCTAAACCAACCTATCATATCGGCGGTAATATTTGACAATATTCCTGGCGAGTTGGCCTCTACGTCTCCGTGGGACCTTTATATACATCAATAACGTAATATAACCTAACCTAACCCAACCTGTCATCTCGGCGGTAATATTTGAAAACATTCCTGGCGAGTTGGCCTCTACGTCTCCGTGGGAATTTTATATACATCAATAACGTAATATAACGTAACCTAACCCAACCTATCATATCGGCGGTAATATGTGACAACATTCCTGGCGAGTTGGCCTCTACGTCTCCGTGGGACTTTTATATACATCAATAACGTAATATAACGTAACCTAACCCAACCTATCATATCGGCACTAATATTTGACAACATTCCTGGCGAGCTGGCCTCTGCCTCTCCGTGGGACCTTCATATACGTCAATAACGTAATATAATCTAACCTAACCCAACCTATCATCTCGGCGGTAATATTTGACAACATTCCTGGCGAGTTGGCCTCTACGTCTCCGTGGGATCTTCATATACATCAATAACGTAATCTAACCTAACCTAACCCAACCTAACTTCTCGGCGGTAATATTTGACAACATTCCTGGCGAGTTGGCCTCTACGTCTCTGTGGGACCTTCATATACATCAATAACGTAATATTACCTAACCTAACCCAACTTAACATCTCGGTGTTAATATTTGACAACATTCCTGGCTTGTTGGCCTCTACGTCTCCTTGGGGCATTCATATACATCAATAACGTAATATAGCCTAACATCTCGGCGGTAATATTTGACAACATTCCTGGCGATTTGGCCTCTACGTCTCCGTGGGGCCTTCATATACATCAATAACGTAATCTAACCTAACCTAACCCAACCTATCATCTCGGCGGTAATATTTGACAACATTCCTGGCTTGTTGGCCTCTACGTCTCCGTGGGACCTTCATATTCATCAATAACGCAATATAACGTAACCTAAACCAACCTATCATATCGGCGGTAATATTTGAAAACATTCCTGGCGAGTTGGCCTCTACGACTCTGTGGGAAATTTATATACATCAATAACGTAATATAACCTAACCTAACCCAACCTAACATCTCGGCACTAATATTTGACAACATTCCTGGCGAGTTGGCCTCTACGTCTCCGTGGGACTTTTATATACATCAATAACGTAATATAACGTAACCTAACCCAACATAACATCTCGGCGGTAATATTTGACAACATTCCTGGCGAGTTGGCCTCTACGTCTCCTTGGGGCATTCATATACATCAATAACGTAATATAGCCTAACATCACGGCGGTAATATTTGACAACATTCCTGGCGATTTGGCCTCTACATCTCCGTGGGGCCTTCATATACATCAATAACGTAATCTAACCTAACCTAACCCAACCTATCATCTCGGCGGTAATATTTGACAACATTGCTGGCGAGTTGGCCTCTACGTCTCCGTGGGACTTTTATATACATCAATAACGTAATTTAACCTAAACTAAACCTACGTAACATCTCGGCGATAATATGTGACAACATTCCTGGCTTGATGGCCTCTACGTCTCCGTGGGACCTTCATACACATCAATAACGTAATATAACGTAACCTAACCCAACCTATCATCTCGGCGGTAATATTTGACAACATTCCTGGCGAGTTGGCCTCTACGTCTCCGTGGGACCTTCATATACATCAATAACATAATATTACCTAACCTAACCCAATCTGTCATCTCGGCGGTAATATTTGAAAACATTCCTGGCGAGTTGGACTCTACGTCTCCGTGGGACTTTTATATACATCAATAACGTAATATAACGTAACCTAACCCAACCTATCATCTCGGCGGTAATATTTGACAACATTCCTGGCGAGTTGGCCTCTACGTCTCCGTGAGACCTTCGTATACATCAATAACGTAATATAACGTAACCTAAACCAACCTATCATATCGGCGGTAATATTTGAAAACATTCTTGTCGATGTTGGCCTCTACGTCTCTGTGGGACCTTCATATACATCAATAACGTAATATTACCTAACCTAACCCAACTTAACATCTCGGCACTAATATTTGAAAACATTCCTGGCGAGTTGGCCTCTACGTCTCTGTGGGAATTTTATATACATCAATAACGTAATATAACCTAACCTAACCCAACCTAACATCTCGGCACTAATATTTGACAACATTCCTGGCGAGTTGGCCTCTGCCTCTCCGTGGGATCTTCATATACGTCAATAACGTAATATAATCTAACCTAACCCAACCTATCATCTCAGCGGTAATATTTGACAACATTCCTGGCGAGTTGGCCTCTACGTCTCCGTGGGATCTTCATAAACATCAATAACGTAATATAACCTAACGTAACACAACTTATCCTCTCGGCAGTAATATTTGACAACATTCCTGGCTTGTTGGCCTCTACGTCTCCGTGGGACTTTTATATACATCAATAACGTAATTTAACCTAACCTAAACCGACGTAACATCTCGGCGGTAATATTTGACAATATTCCTGGCGAGTTGGCCTCTACGTCTCCGTGGGACCTTCGTATACATCAATAACGTAATTTAACCTAACCAAAACCAACGTAACATCTCGGTGGTAATATTTGACAACATTCCTGGCTTGTTGACCTCTACGTCTCCGTGGGACCTTCATATACATCAATAACGTAATTTAACCTAACCTAAACCAACGTAACATCTCGGTGTTAATATTTGACAACATTCCTGGCTTGTTGGCCTCTATCTTTCCGTGGGACCTTCATATTCATCAATAACGCAATATAACGTAACCTAAACCAACCTATCATATCGGCGGTAATATTTGAAAACATTCCTGCCGAGTTGCCTTCTACGACTCTGTGGGAAATTTATATACATCAATAACGTAATATAACCTAGCCTAACCCAAACCTATCATCTCGGCGGTAATATTTGACAACATTCCTGGCGAGTTGGCCTCTACGTCTCCGTGAGACTTTTATATACATCAATAACGTAATTTAACATAACCTAAACCTACGTAACATCTCGGCGGTAATATGTTACAACATTCCTGGCGAGTTGGCCTCTACGTCTCCGTGAGACCTTCGTATACATCAATAACGTAATATAACGTAACCTAAACCAACCTATCATATCGGCGGTAATATTTGACAATATTCCTGGCGAGTTGGCCTCTACGTCTCCGTGGGACCTTTATATACATCAATAACGTAATATAACCTAACCTAACCCAACCTGTCATCTCGGCGGTAATATTTGAAAACATTCCTGGCGAGTTGGCCTCTACGTCTCCGTGGGACCTTCGTATACATCAATAACGTAATATAACGTAACCTAAACCAACCTATCATATCGGCGGTAATATTTGACAATATTCCTGGCGAGTTGGCCTCTACGTCTCCGTGGGACCTTTATATACATCAATAACGTAATATAACCTAACCTAACCCAACCTATCATCTCGGCGGTAATATTTGACAACATTCCTGGCGAATTGGCCTCTACGTCTCCGTGGGACCTTCATATACATCAATAACATAATATTACCTAACCTAACCCAACCTATCATCTCGGCAGTAATATTTGACAACATTCATGGCGAGTTGGCCTCTACGTCTCCGTGGGACTTTTATATACATCAATAACGTAATTTAACCTAACCTAAACCGACGTAACATCTCGGCGGTAATATTTGACAATATTCCTGGCGAGTTGGCCTCTACGTCTCCGTGGGACCTTCGTATACATCAATAACGTAATATAACGTAACCTAAACCAACCTATCATATCGGCGGTAATATTTGACAATATTCCTGGCGAGTTGGCCTCTACGTCTCCGTGGGACCTTTATATACATCAATAACGTAATATAACCTAACCTAACCCAACCTATCATCTCGGCGGTAATATTTGACAACATTCCTGGCGAATTGGCCTCTACGTCTCCGTGGGACCTTCATATACATCAATAACATAATATTACCTAACCTAACCCAACCTATCATCTCGGCAGTAATATTTGACAACATTCGTGGCGAGTTGGCCTCTACGTCTCCGTGGGACTTTTATATACATCAATAACGTAATTTAACCTAACCTAAACCGACGTAACATCTCGGCGGTAATATTTGACAATATTCCTGGCGAGTTGGCCTCTACGTCTCCGTGGGACCTTCGTATACATCAATAACGTAATCTAACCTAACCTAACCCAACCTATCATCTCGGCGGTAATATTTGACAACATTCCTGGCGAGTTGGCCTCTACGTCTCCGTGGGACCTTCATATACATCAATAACATAATATTACCTAACCTAACCCAACCTATCATCTCGGCGGTAATATTTGACAACATTTGTGGCGAGTTGGCCTCTACGTCTCCGTGGGACTTTTATATACAACAATAACGTAATTTAACCTAACCTAAACCGACGTAACATCTCGGCGGTAATATTTGACAATATTCCTGGCGAGTTGGCCTCTACGTCTCCGTGGGACCTTCGTATACATCAATAACGTAATATAACCTAACCTGAAGCAACCTATCATCTCGGCGGTAATATTTGACAACATTCCTGGCGAGTTGAGCTCTACGTCTCCGTGGGACCTTCATGTACATCAATAACGTAATATCACCTAACCTAACCCAGCCTAATATCTCGGCACTAATATTTGACATCATTCCTGGCGAGTTGGCCTCTACGTCTCCGTGGGACTTTTATATACATCAATAACGTAATATAACGTAACCTAACCCAACGTAACATCTCGGCGGTAATATTTGACAACATTCCTGGCGAGTTGGCCTCTACGTCTCCGTGGGGCATTCATATACATCAATAACGTAATATAACCTAACATCTCGGCGGTAATATTTGACAACATTCCTGGCGATTTGGCCTCTACGTCTCCGTGGGGCCTTCATATACATCAATAACGTAATCTAACCTAACCTAACCCAACCTAACTTCTCGGCGGTAATATTTGACAACATTCCTGGCGAGTTGGCCTCTACGTCTCCGTGGGACCTTCATATACATCAATAACATAATATTACCTAACCTAACCCAACCTATCATCTCGGCGGTAATATTTGACAACATTCGTGGCGAGTTGGCCTCTACGCCTCCGTGCGACCTTCATATACATCAATAACGTAATATAACCTAACCTGAAGCAACCTATCATCTCGGCGGTAATATTTGACAACATTCCTGGCGAGTTGAGCTCTACGTCTCCGTGGGACCTTCATGTACATCAATAACGTAATATCACCTAACCTAACCCAACCTAAGATCTCGGCACTAATATTTGACAACATTCCTGGCGAGTTGGCCTCTACGTCTCCGTGGAACCTTCATATACATCAATAACATAATATAACCTAACCTAACCCAACCTATCTTCTCGGCGGTAATATTTGACAACATTCCTGGCGAGTTGGCCTCTACGTCTCCGTGGGACTTTTATATACATCAATAACGTAATATAACGTAACCTAACCCAACCTATGATATCGGCACTAATATTTGACAACATTCCTGGCGAGTTGGCCTCTGCCTCTCCGTGGGACCTTCATATACGTCAATAACGTAATATAATCTAACCTAACCCAACCTATCATCTCGGCGGTAATATTTGACAACATTCCTGGCGAGTTGGCCTCTACGTCTCCGTGGGATCTTCATATACATCAATAACGTAATCTAACCTAACCTAACCCAACCTAAGTTCTCGGCGGTAATATTTGACAACATTCCTGGCGAGTTGGCCTCTACGTCTCCGTGGGACCTTCATATACATCAATAACATAATATTACCTAACCTAACCCAATCTGTCATCTCGGCGGTAATATTTGAAAACATTCCTGGCGAGTTGGACTCTACGTCTCCGTGGGACTTTTATATACATCAATAACGTAATATAACGTAACCTAACCCAACCTATCATCTCGGCGGTAATATTTGACAACATTCCTGGCGAGTTGGCCTCTACGTCTCCGTGAGACCTTCATATACATCAATAACGTAATATAACGTAACCTAAACCAACCTATCATATCGGCGGTAATATTTGAAAACATTCTTGTCGATGTTGGCCTCTACGTCTCTGTGGGACCTTCATATACATCAATAACGTAATATTACCTAACCTAACCCAACTTAACATCTCGGCACTAATATTTGAAAACATTCCTGGCGAGTTGGCCTCTACGTCTCTGTGGGAATTTTATATACATCAATAACGTAATATAACCTAACCTAACCCAACCTAACATCTCGGCACTAATATTTGACAACATTCCTGGCGAGTTGGCCTCTGCCTCTCCGTGGGACCTTCATATACGTCAATAACGTAATATAATCTAACCTAACCCAACCTATCATCTCAGCGGTAATATTTGACAACATTCCTGGCGAGTTGGCCTCTACGTCTCCGTGGGATCTTCATATACATCAATAACGTAATATAACCTAACGTAACACAACTTATCCTCTCGGCAGTAATATTTGACAACATTCCTGGCTTGTTGGCCTCTATCTTTCCGTGGGGCCTTCATATACATCAATAACGTAATCTAACCTAACCTAACCCAACCTATCATCTCGGCGGTAATATTTGACAACATTGCTGGCGAGTTGGCCTCTACGTCTCCGTGGGACTTTTATATACATCAATAACGTAATTTAACCTAAACTAAACCTACGTAACATCTCGGCGGTAATATGTGACAACATTCCTGGCTTGATGGCCTCTACGTCTCCGTGGGACCTTCATACACATCAATAACGTAATATAACGTAACCTAACCCAACCTATCATCTCGGCGGTAATATTTGACAACATTCCTGGCGAGTTGGCCTCTACGTCTCCGTGGGACCTTCATATACATCAATAACATAATATTACCTAACCTAACCCAATCTGTCATCTCGGCGGTAATATTTGAAAACATTCCTGGCGAGTTGGACTCTACGTCTCCGTGGGACTTTTATATACATCAATAACGTAATATAACGTAACCTAACCCAACCTATCATCTCGGCGGTAATATTTGACAACATTCCTGGCGAGTTGGCCTCTACGTCTCCGTGAGACCTTCGTATACATCAATAACGTAATATAACGTAACCTAAACCAACCTATCATATCGGCGGTAATATTTGAAAACATTCTTGTCGATGTTGGCCTCTACGTCTCTGTGGGACCTTCATATACATCAATAACGTAATATTACCTAACCTAACCCAACTTAACATCTCGGCACTAATATTTGAAAACATTCCTGGCGAGTTGGCCTCTACGTCTCTGTGGGAATTTTATATACATCAATAACGTAATATAACCTAACCTAACCCAACCTAACATCTCGGCACTAATATTTGACAACATTCCTGGCGAGTTGGCCTCTGCCTCTCCGTGGGATCTTCATATACGTCAATAACGTAATATAATCTAACCTAACCCAACCTATCATCTCAGCGGTAATATTTGACAACATTCCTGGCGAGTTGGCCTCTACGTCTCCGTGGGATCTTCATATACATCAATAACGTAATATAACCTAACGTAACACAACTTATCCTCTCGGCAGTAATATTTGACAACATTCCTGGCTTGTTGGCCTCTACGTCTCCGTGGGACTTTTATATACATCAATAACGTAATTTAACCTAACCTAAACCGACGTAACATCTCGGCGGTAATATTTGACAATATTCCTGGCGAGTTGGCCTCTACGTCTCCGTGGGACCTTCGTATACATCAATAACGTAATTTAACCTAACCAAAACCAACGTAACATCTCGGTGGTAATATTTGACAACATTCCTGGCTTGTTGACCTCTACGTCTCCGTGGGACCTTCATATACATCAATAACGTAATTTAACCTAACCTAAACCAACGTAACATCTCGGTGTTAATATTTGACAACATTCCTGGCTTGTTGGCCTCTATCTTTCCGTGGGACCTTCATATTCATCAATAACGCAATATAACGTAACCTAAACCAACCTATCATATCGGCGGTAATATTTGAAAATATTCCTGCCGAGTTGCCTTCTACGACTCTGTGGGAAATTTATATACATCAATAACGTAATATAACCTAGCCTAACCCAAACCTATCATCTCGGCGGTAATATTTGACAACATTCCTGGCGAGTTGGCCTCTACGTCTCCGTGAGACTTTTATATACATCAATAACGTAATTTAACATAACCTAAACCTACGTAACATCTCGGCGGTAATATGTTACAACATTCCTGGCGAGTTGGCCTCTACGTCTCCGTGAGACCTTCGTATACATCAATAACGTAATATAACGTAACCTAAACCAACCTATCATATCGGCGGTAATATTTGACAATATTCCTGGCGAGTTGGCCTCTACGTCTCCGTGGGACCTTTATATACATCAATAACGTAATATAACCTAACCTAACCCAACCTGTCATCTCGGCGGTAATATTTGAAAACATTCCTGGCGAGTTGGCCTCTACGTCTCCGTGGGACCTTCGTATACATCAATAACGTAATATAACGTAACCTAAACCAACCTATCATATCGGCGGTAATATTTGACAATATTCCTGGCGAGTTGGCCTCTACGTCTCCGTGGGACCTTTATATACATCAATAACGTAATATAACCTAACCTAACCCAACCTATCATCTCGGCGGTAATATTTGACAACATTCCTGGCGAATTGGCCTCTACGTCTCCGTGGGACCTTCATATACATCAATAACATAATATTACCTAACCTAACCCAACCTATCATCTCGGCAGTAATATTTGACAACATTCGTGGCGAGTTGGCCTCTACGTCTCCGTGGGACTTTTATATACATCAATAACGTAATTTAACCTAACCTAAACCGACGTAACATCTCGGCGGTAATATTTGACAATATTCCTGGCGAGTTGGCCTCTACGTCTCCGTGGGACCTTCGTATACATCAATAACGTAATTTAACCTAACCTAAACCAACGTAACATCTCGGTGGTAATATTTGACAACATTCCTGGCTTGTTGGCCTCTACGTCTCCGTGGGACCTTCATATTCATCAATAACGCAATATAACGTAACCTAAACCAACCTATCATATCGGCGGTAATATTTGAAAACATTCCTGGCGAGTTGGCCTCTACGTCTCCGTGGGAAATTTATATACATCAATAACGTAATATAACCTAACCTAACCCAACCTAACATCTCGGCACTAATATTTGACAACATTCCTGGCGAGTTGGCCTCTACGTCTCCGTGGGGCCTTCATATACATCAATAACGTAATCTAACCTAACCTAACCCAACCTATCATCTCGGCGGTAATATTTGACAACATTCCTGGCGAGTTGGCCTCTACGTCTCCGTGGGACCTTCATATACATCAATAACATAATATTACCTAACCTAACCCAACCTATCATCTCGGCGGTAATATTTGACAACATTTGTGGCGAGTTGGCCTCTACGTCTCCGTGGGACTTTTATATACAACAATAACGTAATTTAACCTAACCTAAACCGACGTAACATCTCGGCGGTAATATTTGACAATATTCCTGGCGAGTTGGCCTCTACGTCTCCGTGGGACCTTCGTATACATCAATAACGTAATTTAACCTAACCTAAACCAACGTAACATCTTGGTGGTAATATTTGACAACATTCTTGGCGAGTTGGCATCTACGTCTCTGTGGGAAATTTATATACATCAATAACGTAATATAACCTAACCTAACCCAACCTAATATCTCGGCACTAATATTTGACATCATTCCTGGCGAGTTGGCCTCTACGTCTCCGTGGGACTTTTATATACATCAATAACGTAATATAACGTAACCTAACCCAACGTAACATCTCGGCGGTAATATTTGACAACATTCCTGGCGAGTTGGCCTCTACGTCTCCGTGGGGCATTCATATACATCAATAACGTAATATAACCTAACATCTCGGCGGTAATATTTGACAACATTCCTGGCGATTTGGCCTCTACGTCTCCGTGGGGCCTTCATATACATCAATAACGTAATCTAACCTAACCTAACCCAACCTAACTTCTCGGCGGTAATATTTGACAACATTCCTGGCGAGTTGGCCTCTACGTCTCCGTGGGACCTTCATATACATCAATAACATAATATTACCTAACCTAACCCAACCTATCATCTCGGCGGTAATATTTGACAACATTCGTGGCGAGTTGGCCTCTACGCCTCCGTGCGACCTTCATATACATCAATAACGTAATATAACCTAACCTGAAGCAACCTATCATCTCGGCGGTAATATTTGACAACATTCGTGGCGAGTTGAGCTCTACGTCTCCGTGGGACCTTCATGTACATCAATAACGTAATATCACCTAACCTAACCCAACCTAAGATCTCGGCACTAATATTTGACAACATTCCTGGCGAGTTGGCCTCTACGTCTCCGTGGAACCTTCATATACATCAATAACATAATATAACCTAACCTAACCCAACCTATCTTCTCGGCGGTAATATTTGACAACATTCCTGGCGAGTTGGCCTCTACGTCTCCGTGGGACTTTTATATACATCAATAACGTAATATAACGTAACCTAACCCAACCTATGATATCGGCACTAATATTTGACAACATTCCTGGCGAGTTGGCCTCTGCCTCTCCGTGGGACCTTCATATACGTCAATAACGTAATATAATCTAACCTAACCCAACCTATCATCTCGGCGGTAATATTTGACAACATTCCTGGCGAGTTGGCCTCTACGTCTCCGTGGGATCTTCATATACATCAATAACGTAATCTAACCTAACCTAACCCAACCTAAGTTCTCGGCGGTAATATTTGACAACATTCCTGGCGAGTTGGCCTCTACGTCTCCGTGGGACCTTCATATACATCAATAACATAATATTACCTAACCTAACCCAATCTGTCATCTCGGCGGTAATATTTGAAAACATTCCTGGCGAGTTGGACTCTACGTCTCCGTGGGACTTTTATATACATCAATAACGTAATATAACGTAACCTAACCCAACCTATCATCTCGGCGGTAATATTTGACAACATTCCTGGCGAGTTGGCATCTACGTCTCCGTGAGACCTTCGTATACATCAATAACGTAATATAACGTAACCTAAACCAACCTATCATATCGGCGGTAATATTTGAAAACATTCTTGTCGATGTTGGCCTCTACGTCTCTGTGGGACCTTCATATACATCAATAACGTAATATTACCTAACCTAACCCAACTTAACATCTCGGCACTAATATTTGAAAACATTCCTGGCGAGTTGGCCTCTACGTCTCTGTGGGAATTTTATATACATCAATAACGTAATATAACCTAACCTAACCCAACCTAACATCTCGGCACTAATATTTGACAACATTCCTGGCGAGTTGGCCTCTGCCTCTCCGTGGGACCTTCATATACGTCAATAACGTAATATAATCTAACCTAACCCAACCTATCATCTCAGCGGTAATATTTGACAACATTCCTGGCGAGTTGGCCTCTACGTCTCCGTGGGATCTTCATATACATCAATAACGTAATATAACCTAACGTAACACAACTTATCCTCTCGGCAGTAATATTTGACAACATTCCTGGCTTGTTGGCCTCTATCTTTCCGTGGGGCCTTCATATACATCAATAACGTAATCTAACCTAACCTAACCCAACCTATCATCTCGGCGGTAATATTTGACAACATTGCTGGCGAGTTGGCCTCTACGTCTCCGTGGGACTTTTATATACATCAATAACGTAATTTAACCTAAACTAAACCTACGTAACATCTCGGCGGTAATATGTGACAACATTCCTGGCTTGATGGCCTCTACGTCTCCGTGGGACCTTCATACACATCAATAACGTAATATAACGTAACCTAACCCAACCTATCATCTCGGCGGTAATATTTGACAACATTCCTGGCGAGTTGGCCTCTACGTCTCCGTGGGACCTTCATATACATCAATAACATAATATTACCTAACCTAACCCAACTTAACATCTCGGCACTAATATTTGAAAACATTCCTGGCGAGTTGGCCTCTACGTCTCTGTGGGAATTTTATATACATCAATAACGTAATATAACCTAACCTAACCCAACCTAACATCTCGGCACTAATATTTGACAACATTCCTGGCGAGTTGGCCTCTGCCTCTCCGTGGGACCTTCATATACGTCAATAACGTAATATAATCTAACCTAACCCAACCTATCATCTCAGCGGTAATATTTGACAACATTCCTGGCGAGTTGGCCTCTACGTCTCCGTGGGATCTTCATATACATCAATAACGTAATATAACCTAACGTAACACAACTTATCCTCTCGGCAGTAATATTTGACAACATTCCTGGCTTGTTGGCCTCTATCTTTCCGTGGGACCTTTATATACATCAATAACGTAATATAACCTAACCTAACCCAACCTATCATCTCGGCGGTAATATTTGACAACATTCCTGGCGAATTGGCCTCTACGTCTCCGTGGGACCTTCATATACATCAATAACATAATATTACCTAACCTAACCCAACCTATCATCTCGGCGGTAATATTTGACAACATTCGTGGCGAGTTGGCCTCTACGTCTCCGTGGGACTTTTATATACATCAATAACGTAATTTAACCTAACCTAAACCGACGTAACATCTCGGCGGTAATATTTGACAATATTCCTGGCGAGTTGGCCTCTACATCTCCGTGGGACCTTCGTATACATCAATAACGTAATTTAACCTAACCAAAACCAACGTAACATCTCGGTGGTAATATTTGACAACATTCCTGGCTTGTTGACCTCTACGTCTCTGTGGGACCTTCATATACATCAATAACGTAATTTAACCTAACCTAAACCAACGTAACATCTCGGTGTTAATATTTGACAACATTCCTGGCTTGTTGGCCTCTATCTTTCCGTGGGACCTTCATATTCATCAATAACGCAATATAACGTAACCTAAACCAACCTATCATATCGGCGGTAATATTTGAAAACATTCCTGCCGAGTTGCCTTCTACGACTCTGTGGGAAATTTATATACATCAATAACGTAATATAACCTAGCCTAACCCAAACCTATCATCTCGGCGGTAATATTTGACAACATTCCTGGCGAGTTGGCCTCTACGTCTCCGTGAGACTTTTATATACATCAATAACGTAATTTAACATAACCTAAACCTACGTAACATCTCGGCGGTAATATGTTACAACATTCCTGGCGAGTTGGCCTCTACGTCTCCGTGAGACCTTCGTATACATCAATAACGTAATATAACGTAACCTAAACCAACCTATCATATCGGCGGTAATATTTGACAATATTCCTGGCGAGTTGACCTCTACGTCTCCGTGGGACCTTTATATACATCAATAACGTAATATAACCTAACCTAACCCAACCTATCATCTCGGCAGTAATATTTGACAACATTCGTGGCGAGTTGGCCTCTACGTCTCCGTGGGACTTTTATATACATCAATAACGTAATTTAACCTAACCTAAACCGACGTAACATCTCGGCGGTAATATTTGACAATATTCCTGGCGAGTTGGCCTCTACGTCTCCGTGGGACCTTCGTATACATCAATAACGTAATTTAACCTAACCTAAACCAACGTAACATCTCGGTGGTAATATTTGACAACATTCCTGGCTTGTTGGCCTCTACGTCTCCGTGGGACCTTCATATTCATCAATAACGCAATATAACGTAACCTAAACCAACCTATCATATCGGCGGTAATATTTGAAAACATTCCTGGCGAGTTGGCCTCTACGTCTCCGTGGGAAATTTATATACATCAATAACATAATATAACCTAACCTAACCCAACCTAACATCTCGGCACTAATATTTGACAACATTCCTGGCGAGTTGGCCTCTACGTCTCCGTGGGGCCTTCATATACATCAATAACGTAACCTAACCTAACCTAACCCAACCTATCATCTCGGCGGTAATATTTGACAACATTCCTGGCGAGTTGGCCTCTACGTCTCCGTGGGACCTTCATATACATCAATAACATAATATTACCTAACCTAACCCAACCTATCATCTCGGCGGTAATATTTGACAACATTTGTGGCGAGTTGGCCTCTACGTCTCCGTGGGACTTTTATATACAACAATAACGTAATTTAACCTAACCTAAACCGACGTAACATCTCGGCGGTAATATTTGACAATATTCCTGGCGAGTTGGCCTCTACGTCTCCGTGGGACCTTCGTATACATCAATAACGTAATTTAACCTAACCTAAACCAACGTAACATCTTGGTGGTAATATTTGACAACATTCTTGGCGAGTTGGCCTCTACGTCTCTGTGGGAAATTTATATACATCAATAACGTAATATAACCTAACCTAACCCAACCTAATATCTCGGCACTAATATTTGACATCATTCCTGGCGAGTTGGCCTCTACGTCTCCGTGGGACTTTTATATACATCAATAACGTAATATAACGTAACCTAACCCAACGTAACATCTCGGCGGTAATATTTGACAACATTCCTGGCGAGTTGGCCTCTACGTCTCCGTGGGGCATTCATATACATCAATAACGTAATATAACCTAACATCTCGGCGGTAATATTTGACAACATTCCTGGCGATTTGGCCTCTACGTCTCCGTGGGGCCTTCATATACATCAATAACGTAATCTAACCTAACCTAACCCAACCTAACTTCTCGGCGGTAATATTTGACAACATTCCTGGCGAGTTGGCCTCTACGTCTCCGTGGGACCTTCATATACATCAATAACATAATATTACCTAACCTAACCCAACCTATCATCTCGGCGGTAATATTTGACAACATTCGTGGCGAGTTGGCCTCTACGTCTGCGTGGGACTTTTATATACATCAATAACGTAATTTAACCTAACCTAAACCGACGTAACATCTCGGCGGTAATATTTGACAATATTCCTGGCGAGTTGGCCTCTACGTCTCCGTGGGACCTTCGTATACATCAATAACGTAATTTAACCTAACCAAAACCAACGTAACATCTCGGTGGTAATATTTGACAACATTCCTGGCTTGTTGTCCTCTACGTCTCCGTGGGACCTTCATATACATCAATAACGTAATTTAACCTAACCTAAACCAACGTAACATCTCGGTGTTAATATATCACAACATTCCTGGCTTGTTGGCCTCTACGTCTCCGTGGGACCTTCATATTCATCAATAACGCAATATAACGTAACCTAAACCAACCTATCATATCGGCGGTAATATTTGAAAACATTCCTGCCGAGTTGGCCTCTACGACTCTGTGGGAAATTTATATACATCAATAACGTAATATAACCTAACCTAACCCAACCTAACATCTCGGCACTAATATTTGACAACATTCCTGGCGAGTTGGACTCTACGTCTCCGTGGGACTTTTATATACATCAATAACGTAATATAACGTAACCTAACCCAACATAACATCTCGGCGGTAATATTTGACAACATTCCTGGCGATTTGGCCTCTACGTCTCCGTGGGGCCTTCATATACATCAATAACGTAATCTAACCTAACCTAACCCAACCTATCATCTCGGCGGTAATATTTGACAACATTGCTGGCGAGTTGGCCTCTACGTCTCCGTGGGACTTTTATATACATCAATAACGTAATTTAACCTAACCTAACCCAACCTAATATCTCGGCACTAATATTTGACATCATTCCTGGCGAGTTGGCCTCTACGTCTCCGTGGGACTTTTATATACATCAATAACGTAATATAACGTAACCTAACCCAACGTAACATCTCGGCGGTAATATTTGACAACATTCCTGGCGAGTTGGCCTCTACGTCTCCGTGGGGCATTCATATACATCAATAACGTAATATAACCTAACATCTCGGCGGTAATATTTGACAACATTCCTGGCGATTTGGCCTCTACGTCTCCGTGGGGCCTTCATATACATCAATAACGTAATCTAACCTAACCTAACCCAACCTATCATCTCGGCGGTAATATTTGACAACATTCCTGGCGAGTTGGCCTCTACGTCTCCGTGGGACCTTCATATACATCAATAACATAATATTACCTAACCTAACCCAACCTATCATCTCGGCGGTAATATTTGACAACATTCGTGGCGAGTTGGCCTCTACGTCTGCGTGGGACTTTTATATACATCAATAACGTAATTTAACCTAACCTAAACCGACGTAACATCTCGGCGGTAATATTTGACAATATTCCTGGCGAGTTGGCCTCTACGTCTCCGTGGGACCTTCGTATACATCAATAACGTAATTTAACCTAACCAAAACCAACGTAACATCTCGGTGGTAATATTTGACAACATTCCTGGCTTGTTGTCCTCTACGTCTCCGTGGGACCTTCATATACATCAATAACGTAATTTAACCTAACCTAAACCAACGTAACATCTCGGTGTTAATATATCACAACATTCCTGGCTTGTTGGCCTCTACGTCTCCGTGGGACCTTCATATTCATCAATAACGCAATATAACGTAACCTAAACCAACCTATCATATCGGCGGTAATATTTGAAAACATTCCTGCCGAGTTGGCCTCTACGACTCTGTGGGAAATTTATATACATCAATAACGTAATATAACCTAACCTAACCCAACCTAACATCTCGGCACTAATATTTGACAACATTCCTGGCGAGTTGGACTCTACGTCTCCGTGGGACTTTTATATACATCAATAACGTAATATAACGTAACCTAACCCAACATAACATCTCGGCGGTAATATTTGACAACATTCCTGGCGATTTGGCCTCTACGTCTCCGTGGGGCCTTCATATACATCAATAACGTAATCTAACCTAACCTAACCCAACCTATCATCTCGGCGGTAATATTTGACAACATTGCTGGCGAGTTGGCCTCTACGTCTCCGTGGGACTTTTATATACATCAATAACGTAATTTAACCTAACCTAACCCAACCTAATATCTCGGCACTAATATTTGACATCATTCCTGGCGAGTTGGCCTCTACGTCTCCGTGGGACTTTTATATACATCAATAACGTAATATAACGTAACCTAACCCAACGTAACATCTCGGCGGTAATATTTGACAACATTCCTGGCGAGTTGGCCTCTACGTCTCCGTGGGGCATTCATATACATCAATAACGTAATATAACCTAACATCTCGGCGGTAATATTTGACAACATTCCTGGCGATTTGGCCTCTACGTCTCCGTGGGGCCTTCATATACATCAATAACGTAATCTAACCTAACCTAACCCAACCTAACTTCTCGGCGGTAATATTTGACAACATTCCTGGCGAGTTGGCCTCTACGTCTCCGTGGGACCTTCATATACATCAATAACATAATATTACCTAACCTAACCCAACCTATCATCTCGGCGGTAATATTTGACAACATTCGTGGCGAGTTGGCCTCTACGTCTGCGTGGGACTTTTATATACATCAATAACGTAATTTAACCTAACCTAAACCGACGTAACATCTCGGCGGTAATATTTGACAATATTCCTGGCGAGTTGGCCTCTACGTCTCCGTGAGACCTTCGTATACATCAATAACGTAATTTAACCTAACCAAAACCAACGTAACATCTCGGTGGTAATATTTGACAACATTCCTGGCTTGTTGTCCTCTACGTCTCCGTGGGACCTTCATATACATCAATAACGTAATTTAACCTAACCTAAACCAACGTAACATCTCGGTGTTAATATTTCACAACATTCCTGGCTTGTTGGCCTCTACGTCTCCGTGGGACCTTCATATTCATCAATAACGCAATATAACGTAACCTAAACCAACCTATCATATCGGCGGTAATATTTGAAAACATTCCTGCCGAGTTGGCCTCTACGACTCTGTGGGAAATTTATATACATCAATAACGTAAAATAACCTAACCTAACCCAACCTAACATCTCGGCACTAATATTTGACAACATTCCTGGCGAGTTGGACTCTACGTCTCCGTGGGACTTTTATATACATCAATAACGTAATATAACGTAACCTAACCCAACATAACATCTCGGCGGTAATATTTGACAACATTCCTGGCGATTTGGCCTCTACGTCTCCGTGGGGCCTTCATATACATCAATAACGTAATCTAACCTAACCTAACCCAACCTATCATCTCGGCGGTAATATTTGACAACATTGCTGGCGAGTTGGCCTTTACGTCTCCGTGGGACTTTTATATACATCAATAACGTAATTTAACCTAAACTAAACCTACGTAACATCTCGGCGGTAATATTTGACAACATTCCTGGCGAGTTGGCCTCTGCCTCTCCGTGGGACCTTCATATACGTCAATAACGTAATATAATCTAACCTAACCCAACCTATCATCTCAGCGGTAATATTTGACAACATTCCTGGCGAGTTGGCCTCTACGTCTCCGTGGAACCTTCATATACATCAATAACGTAATATAACCTAACCTAACCCAACCTATCATCTCGGCGGTAATATTTGACAACATTCCTGGCGATTTGGCCTCTACGTCTCCGTGGGGCCTTCATATACATCAATAACGTAATCTAACCTAACCTAACCCAACCTAACTTCTCGGCGGTAATATTTGACAACATTCCTGGCGAGTTGGCCTCTACGTCTCCGTGGGACCTTCATATACATCAATAACATAATATTACCTAACCTAACCCAACCTATCATCTCGGCGGTAATATTTGACAACATTCGTGGCGAGTTGGCCTCTACGTCTGCGTGGGACTTTTATATACATCAATAACGTAATTTAACCTAACCTAAACCGACGTAACATCTCGGCGGTAATATTTGACAATATTCCTGGCGAGTTGGCCTCTACGTCTCCGTGGGACCTTCGTATACATCAATAACGTAATTTAACCTAACCAAAACCAACGTAACATCTCGGTGGTAATATTTGACAACATTCCTGGCGAGTTGGCCTCTACGTCTCCGTGGGACTTTTATATACATCAATAACGTAATATAACGTAACCTAACCCAACGTAACATCTCGGCGGTAATATTTGACAACATTCCTGGCGAGTTGGCCTCTACGTCTCCGTGGGGCATTCATATACATCAATAACGTAATATAACCTAACATCTCGGCGGTAATATTTGACAACATTCCTGGCGATTTGGCCTCTACGTCTCCGTGGGGCCTTCATATACATCAATAACGTAATCTAACCTAACCTAACCCAACCTAACTTCTCGGCGGTAATATTTGACAACATTCCTGGCGAGTTGGCCTCTACGTCTCCGTGGGACCTTCATATACATCAATAACATAATATTACCTAACCTAACCCAACCTATCATCTCGGCGGTAATATTTGACAACATTCGTGGCGAGTTGGCCTCTACGTCTGCGTGGGACTTTTATATACATCAATAACGTAATTTAACCTAACCTAAACCGACGTAACATCTCGGCGGTAATATTTGACAATATTCCTGGCGAGTTGGCCTCTACGTCTCCGTGGGACCTTCGTATACATCAATAACGTAATTTAACCTAACCAAAACCAACGTAACATCTCGGTGGTAATATTTGACAACATTCCTGGCTTGTTGTCCTCTACGTCTCCGTGGGACCTTCATATACAACAATAACGTAATTTAACCTAACCTAAACCAACGTAACATCTCGGTGTTAATATTTCACAACATTCCTGGCTTGTTGGCCTCTACGTCTCCGTGGGACCTTCATATTCATCAATAACGCAATATAACGTAACCTAAACCAACCTATCATATCGGCGGTAATATTTGAAAACATTCCTGCCGAGTTGGCCTCTACGACTCTGTGGGAAATTTATATACATCAATAACGTAATATAACCTAACCTAACCCAACCTAACATCTCGGCACTAATATTTAACAACATTCCTGGCGAGTTGGACTCTACGTCTCCGTGGGACTTTTATATACATCAATAACGTAATATAACGTAACCTAACCCAACATAACATCTCGGCGGTAATATTTGACAACATTCCTGGCGATTTGGCCTCTACGTCTCCGTGGGGCCTTCATATACATCAATAACGTAATCTAACCTAACCTAACCCAACCTATCATCTCGGCGGTAATATTTGACAACATTGCTGGCGAGTTGGCCTCTACGTCTCCGTGGGACTTTTATATACATCAATAACGTAATTTAACCTAAACTAAACCTACGTAACATCTCGGCGGTAATATTTGACAACATTCCTGGCGAGTTGGCCTCTGCCTCTCCGTGGGACCTTCATATACGTCAATAACGTAATATAATCTAACCTAACCCAACCTATCATCTCAGCGGTAATATTTGACAACATTCCTGGCGAGTTGGCCTCTACGTCTCCGTGGAACCTTCATATACATCAATAACGTAATATAACCTAACCTAACCCAACCTATCATCTCGGCGGTAATATTTGACAACATTCCTGGCGAGTTGGCCTCTACGCCTCCGTGCGACCTTCATATACATCAATAACGTAATATAACCTAACCTGAAGCAACCTATCATCTCGGCGGTAATATTTGACAACATTCCTGGCGAGTTGAGCTCTACGTCTCCGTGGGACCTTCATGTACATCAATAACGTAATATCACCTAACCTAACCCAACCTAAGATCTCGGCACTAATATTTGACAACATTCCTGGCGAGTTGGCCTCTACGTCTCCGTGGAACCTTCATATACATCAATAACATAATATAACCTATCCTAACCCAACCTATCTTCTCGGCGGTAATATTTGACAACATTCCTGGCGAGTTGGCCTCTACGTCTCCGTGGGACCTTCATCTTCATCAATAACGCAATATAACGTAACCTAAACCAACCTATCATATCGGCGGTAATATTTGAAAACATTCCTGGCGAGTTGGCCTCTACGACTCTGTGGGAAATTTATATACATCAATAACGTAATATAACCTAACCTAACCCAACCTAACATCTCGGCACTAATATTTGACAACATTCCTGGCGAGTTGGCCTCTACGTCTCCGTGGGACTTTTATATACATCAATAACGTAATATAACGTAACCTAACCCAACATAACATCTCGGCGGTAATATTTGACAACATTCCTGGCGAGTTGGCCTCTACGTCTCCTTGGGGCATTCATATACATCAATAACGTAATATAGCCTAACATCTCGGCGGTAATATTTGACAACATTCCTGGCGATTTGGCCTCTACGTCTCCGTGGGGCCTTCATATACATCAATAACGTAATCTAACCTAACCTAACCCAACCTATCATCTCGGCGGTAATATTTGACAACATTCCTGGCTTGTTGGCCTCTACGTCTCCGTGGGACCTTCATATTCATCAATAACGCAATATAACGTAACCTAAACCAACCTATCATATCGGCGGTAATATTTGAAAACATTCCTGCCGAGTTGGCCTCTACGACTCTGTGGGAAATTTATATACATCAATAACGTAATATAACCTAACCTAACCCAACCTAACATCTCGGCACTAATATTTGACAACATTCCTGGCGAGTTGGACTCTACGTCTCCGTGGGACTTTTATATACATCAATAACGTAATATAACGTAACCTAACCCAACATAACATCTCGGCGGTAATATTTGACAACATTCCTGGCGATTTGGCCTCTACGTCTCCGTGGGGCCTTCATATACATCAATAACGTAATCTAACCTAACCTAACCCAACCTATCATCTCGGCGGTAATATTTGACAACATTGCTGGCGAGTTGGCCTCTACGTCTCCGTGGGACTTTTATATACATCAATAACGTAATTTAACCTAACCTAACCCAACCTAATATCTCGGCACTAATATTTGACATCATTCCTGGCGAGTTGGCCTCTACGTCTCCGTGGGACTTTTATATACATCAATAACGTAATATAACGTAACCTAACCCAACGTAACATCTCGGCGGTAATATTTGACAACATTCCTGGCGAGTTGGCCTCTACGTCTCCGTGGGGCATTCATATACATCAATAACGTAATATAACCTAACATCTCGGCGGTAATATTTGACAACATTCCTGGCGATTTGGCCTCTACGTCTCCGTGGGGCCTTCATATACATCAATAACGTAATCTAACCTAACCTAACCCAACCTAACTTCTCGGCGGTAATATTTGACAACATTCCTGGCGAGTTGGCCTCTACGTCTCCGTGGGACCTTCATATACATCAATAACATAATATTACCTAACCTAACCCAACCTATCATCTCGGCGGTAATATTTGACAACATTCGTGGCGAGTTGGCCTCTACGTCTGCGTGGGACTTTTATATACATCAATAACGTAATTTAACCTAACCTAAACCGACGTAACATCTCGGCGGTAATATTTGACAATATTCCTGGCGAGTTGGCCTCTACGTCTCCGTGAGACCTTCGTATACATCAATAACGTAATTTAACCTAACCAAAACCAACGTAACATCTCGGTGGTAATATTTGACAACATTCCTGGCTTGTTGTCCTCTACGTCTCCGTGGGACCTTCATATACATCAATAACGTAATTTAACCTAACCTAAACCAACGTAACATCTCGGTGTTAATATTTCACAACATTCCTGGCTTGTTGGCCTCTACGTCTCCGTGGGACCTTCATATTCATCAATAACGCAATATAACGTAACCTAAACCAACCTATCATATCGGCGGTAATATTTGAAAACATTCCTGCCGAGTTGGCCTCTACGACTCTGTGGGAAATTTATATACATCAATAACGTAAAATAACCTAACCTAACCCAACCTAACATCTCGGCACTAATATTTGACAACATTCCTGGCGAGTTGGACTCTACGTCTCCGTGGGACTTTTATATACATCAATAACGTAATATAACGTAACCTAACCCAACATAACATCTCGGCGGTAATATTTGACAACATTCCTGGCGATTTGGCCTCTACGTCTCCGTGGGGCCTTCATATACATCAATAACGTAATCTAACCTAACCTAACCCAACCTATCATCTCGGCGGTAATATTTGACAACATTGCTGGCGAGTTGGCCTTTACGTCTCCGTGGGACTTTTATATACATCAATAACGTAATTTAACCTAAACTAAACCTACGTAACATCTCGGCGGTAATATTTGACAACATTCCTGGCGAGTTGGCCTCTGCCTCTCCGTGGGACCTTCATATACGTCAATAACGTAATATAATCTAACCTAACCCAACCTATCATCTCAGCGGTAATATTTGACAACATTCCTGGCGAGTTGGCCTCTACGTCTCCGTGGAACCTTCATATACATCAATAACGTAATATAACCTAACCTAACCCAACCTATCATCTCGGCGGTAATATTTGACAACATTCCTGGCGATTTGGCCTCTACGTCTCCGTGGGGCCTTCATATACATCAATAACGTAA
The DNA here is from genome assembly GCA_963969225.1 of Xylocopa violacea. Lineage (NCBI taxonomy): Eukaryota > Metazoa > Arthropoda > Insecta > Hymenoptera > Apidae > Xylocopa > Xylocopa violacea. Next base: position 262,656 of record CAXAJV010000839.1, on the reverse strand, counting down.
TCTAACCTAACCTAACCCAACCTAACTTCTCGGCGGTAATATTTGACAACATTCCTGGCGAGTTGGCCTCTACGTCTCCGTGGGACCTTCATATACATCAATAACGTAATCTAACCTAACCTAACCCAACCTATCATCTCGGCGGTAATATTTGACAACATTGCTGGCGAGTTGGCCTCTACGTCTCCGTGGGACTTTTATATACATCAATAACGTAATTTAACCTAAACTAAACCTACGTAACATCTCGGCGGTAATATGTGACAACATTCCTGGCTTGATGGCCTCTACGTCTCCGTGGGACCTTCATACACATCAATAACGTAATATAACGTAACCTAACCCAACCTATCATCTCGGCGGTAATATTTGACAACATTCCTGGCGAGTTGGCCTCTACGTCTCCGTGGGACCTTCATATACATCAATAACATAATATTACCTAACCTAACCCAATCTGTCATCTCGGCGGTAATATTTGAAAACATTCCTGGCGAGTTGGACTCTACGTCTCCGTGGGACTTTTATATACATCAATAACGTAATATAACGTAACCTAACCCAACCTATCATCTCGGCGGTAATATTTGACAACATTCCTGGCGAGTTGGCCTCTGCCTCTCCGTGGGACCTTCATATACGTCAATAACGTAATATAATCTAACCTAACCCAACCTATCATCTCAGCGGTAATATTTGAAAACATTCCTGGCGAGTTGGCCTCTACGTCTCCGTGGGACTTTTATATACATCAATAACGTAATATAACGTAACCTAAACCAACCTATCATATCGGCACTAATATTTGACAACATTCCTGGCGAGTTGGCATCTATGTTTCCGTGGTACCTTTATATACATCAATAACGTAATATAACCTAACCTAACCCAACCTATCATCTCGGCGGTAATATTTGACAACATTCCTGGCGAGTTGGCCTCTACGTCTCCGGGGGCATTCATATACATCAATAACGTAATATAACCTGACATCACGGCGGTAATATTTGACAACATTCCTGGCGATTTGGCCTCTACGTCTCCGTGGGGCCTTCATATACATCAATAACGTAATCTAACCTAACCTAACCCAACCTATCATCTCGGCGGTAATATTTGACAACATTCCTGGCGAGTTGGCCTCTACGTCTCCGTGGGACCTTCATATACATCAATAACGTAATATAACCTAACCTGAAGCAACCTATCATCTCGGCGGTAATATTTGACAACATTCCTGGCGAGTTGAGCTCTACGTCTCCGTGGGACCTTCATGTACATCAATAACGTAATATCACCTAACCTAACCCAACCTAAGGTCTCGGCACTAATATTTGACAACATTCCTGGCGAGTTGGCCTCTACGTCTCCGTGGAACCTTCATATACATCAATAACATAATATAACCTAACCTAACCCAACCTATCTTCTCGGCGGTAATATTTAACAACATTCCTGGCGAGTTGGCCTCTACGTCTCCGTGGGACCTTCATATTCATCAATAACGCAATATAACGTAACCTAAACCAACCTATCATATCGGCGGTAATATTTGAAAACATTCCTGGCGAGTTGGCCTCTACGACTCTGTGGGAAATTTATATACATCAATAACGTAATATAACCTAACCTAACCCAACCTAACATCTCGGCACTAATATTTGACAACATTCCTGGCGAGTTGGCCTCTACGTCTCCGTGGGACTTTTATATACATCAATAACGTAATATAACGTAACCTAACCCAACATAACATCTCGGCGGTAATATTTGACAACATTCCTGGCGAGTTGGCCTCTACGTCTCCTTGGGGCATTCATATACATCAATAACGTAATATAGCCTAACATCTCGGCGGTAATATTTGACAACATTCCTGGCGATTTGGCCTCTACGTCTCCGTGGGGCCTTCATATACATCAATAACGTAATCTAACCTAACCTAACCCAACCTATCATCTCGGCGGTAATATTTGACAACATTCCTGGCTTGTTGGCCTCTACGTCTCCGTGGGACCTTCATATTCATCAATAACGCAATATAACGTAACCTAAACCAACCTATCATATCGGCGGTAATATTTGAAAACATTCCTGGCGAGTTGGCCTCTACGACTCTGTGGGAAATTTATATACATCAATAACGTAATATAACCTAACCTAACCCAACCTAACATCTCGGCACTAATATTTGACAACATTCCTGGCGAGTTGGCCTCTACGTCTCCGTGGGACTTTTATATACATCAATAACGTAATATAACGTAACCTAACCCAACATAACATCTCGGCGGTAATATTTGACAACATTCCTGGCGAGTTGGCCTCTACGTCTCCTTGGGGCATTCATATACATCAATAACGTAATATAGCCTAACATCACGGCGGTAATATTTGACAACATTCCTGGCGATTTGGCCTCTACATCTCCGTGGGGCCTTCATATACATCAATAACGTAATCTAACCTAACCTAACCCAACCTATCATCTCGGCGGTAATATTTGACAACATTGCTGGCGAGTTGGCCTCTACGTCTACGTGGGACTTTTATATACATCAATAACGTAATTTAATCTAAACTAAACCTACGTAACATCTCGGCGGTAATATGTGACAACATTCCTGGCTTGATGGCCTCTACGTCTCCGTGGGACCTTCATACACATCAATAACGTAATATAACGTAACCTAACCCAACCTATCATCTCGGCGGTAATATTTGACAACATTCCTGGCGAGATGGCCTCTACGTCTCCGTGGGACCTTCATATACATCAATAACATAATATTACCTAACCTAACCCAATCTGTCATCTCGGCGGTAATATTTGAAAACATTCCTGGCGAGTTGGACTCTACGTCTCCGTGGGACTTTTATATACATCAATAACGTAATATAACGTAACCTAACCCAACCTATCATCTCGGCGGTAATATTTGACAACATTCCTGGCGAGTTGGCCTCTGCCTCTCCGTGGGACCTTCATATACGTCAATAACGTAATATAATCTAACCTAACCCAACCTATCATCTCAGCGGTAATATTTGACAACATTCCTGGCGAGTTGGCCTCTACGTCACCGTGGGATCTTCATATACATCAATAACGTAATATAACCTAACGTAACACAACTTATCCTCTCGGCAGTAATATTTGACAACATTACTGGCTTGTTGGCCTCTATCTTTCCGTGGGACCTTTATATACATCAATAACGTAATATAACCTAACCTGAAGCAACCTATCATCTCGGCGGTAATATTTGACAACATTCCTGGCGAGTTGAGCTCTACGTCTCCGTGGGACCTTCATGTACATCAATAACGTAATATCACCTAACCTAACCCAACCTAAGATCTCGGCACTAATATTTGACAACATTCCTGGCGAGTTGGCCTCTACGTCTCCGTGGAACCTTCATATACATCAATAACGTAATATAACCTAACCTAACCCAACCTATCATCTCGGCGGTAATATTTGACAACATTCCTGGCGAGTTGGCCTCTACGTCTCCGTGGGACTTTTATATACATCAATAACGTAATTTATCATAACCTAAACCTACGTAACATCTCGGCGGTAATATGTGACAACATTCCTGGCGAGTTGGCCTCTACGTCTCCGTGGGACCTTCGTATACATCAATAACGTAATATCACCTAACCTAACCCAACCTAAGATCTCGGCACTAATATTTGACAACATTCCTGGCGAGTTGGCCTCTACGTCTCCGTGGAACCTTCATATACATCAATAACGTAATATAACCTAACCTAACCCAACCTATCATCTCGGCGGTAATATTTGACAACATTCCTGGCGAGTTGGCCTCTACGTCTCCGTGGGACTTTTATATACATCAATAACGTAATTTATCATAACCTAAACCTACGTAACATCTCGGCGGTAATATGTGACAACATTCCTGGCGAGTTGGCCTCTACGTCTCCGTGGGACCTTCGTATACATCAATAACGTAATATAACGTAACCTAAACCAACCTATCATATCGGCGGTAATATTTGACAATATTCCTGGCGAGTTGGCCTCTACGTCTCCGTGGGACCTTTATATACATCAATAACGTAATATAACCTAACCTAACCCAACCTGTCATCTCGGCGGTAATATTTGAAAACATTCCTGGCGAGTTGGCCTCTACGTCTCCGTGGGACTTTTATATACATCAATAACGTAATATAACGTAACCTAACCCAACCTATCATATCGGCACTAATATTTGACAACATTCCTGGCGAGTTGGCATCTATGTTTCCGTGGTACCTTTATATACATCAATAACGTAATATAACCTAACCTAACCCAACCTGTCATCTCGGCGGTAATATTTGACAACATTCCTGGCGAGTTGGCCTCTACGTCTCCGGGGGCATTCATATACATCAATAACGTAATATAACCTGACATCACGGCGGTAATATTTGACAACATTCCTGGAGATTTGGCCTCTACGTCTCCGTGGGGCCTTCATATACATCAATAACGTAATCTAACCTAACCTAACCCAACCTATCATCTCGGCGGTAATATTTGACAACATTCCTGGCGAGTTGGCCTCTACGTCTCCGTGGGACCTTCATATACATCAATAACGTAATATAACCTAACCTGAAGCAACCTATCATCTCGGCGGTAATATTTGACAACATTCCTGGCGAGTTGAGCTCTACGTCTCCGTGGGACCTTCATGTACATCAATAACGTAATATCACCTAACCTAACCCAACCTAAGATCTCGGCACTAATATTTGACAACATTCCTGGCGAGTTGGCCTCTACGTCTCCGTGGAACCTTCATATACATCAATAACATAATATAACCTAACCTAACCCAACCTATCTTCTCGGCGGTAATATTTGACAACATTCCTGGCGAGTTGGCCTCTACGTCTCCGTGGGACCTTCATATTCATCAATAACGCAATATAACGTAACCTAAACCAACCTATCATATCGGCGGTAATATTTGAAAACATTCCTGGCGAGTTGGCCTCTACGACTCTGTGGGAAATTTATATACATCAATAACGTAATATAACCTAACCTAACCCAACCTAACATCTCGGCACTAATATTTGACAACATTCCTGGCGAGTTGGCCTCTACGTCTCCGTGGGACTTTTATATACATCAATAACGTAATATAACGTAACCTAACCCAACATAACATCTCGGCGGTAATATTTGACAACATTCCTGGCGAGTTGGCCTCTACGTCTCCTTGGGGCATTCATATACATCAATAACGTAATATAGCCTAACATCTCGGCGGTAATATTTGACAACATTCCTGGCGATTTGGCCTCTACGTCTCCGTGGGGCCTTCATATACATCAATAACGTAATCTAACCTAACCTAACCCAACCTATCATCTCGGCGGTAATATTTGACAACATTCCTGGCGATTTGGCCTCTACATCTCCGTGGGGCCTTCATATACATCAATAACGTAATCTAACCTAACCTAACCCAACCTATCATCTCGGCGGTAATATTTGACAACATTGCTGGCGAGTTGGCCTCTACGTCTCCGTGGGACTTTTATATACATCAATAACGTAATTTAACCTAAACTAAACCTACGTAACATCTCGGCGGTAATATGTGACAACATTCCTGGCTTGATGGCCTCTACGTCTCCGTGGGACCTTCATACACATCAATAACGTAATATAACGTAACCTAACCCAACCTATCATCTCGGCGGTAATATTTGACAACATTCCTGGCGAGTTGGCCTCTACGTCTCCGTGGGACCTTCATATACATCAATAACATAATATTACCTAACCTAACCCAATCTGTCATCTCGGCGGTAATATTTGAAAACATTCCTGGCGAGTTGGACTCTACGTCTCCGTGGGACTTTTATATACATCAATAACGTAATATAACGTAACCTAACCCAACCTATCATCTCGGCTGTAATATTTGACAACATTCCTGGCGAGTTGGCCTCTGCCTCTCCGTGGGACCTTCATATACGTCAATAACGTAATATAATCTAACCTAACCCAACCTATCATCTCAGCGGTAATATTTGACAACATTCCTGGCGAGTTGGCCTCTACGTCACCGTGGGATCTTCATATACATCAATAACGTAATATAACCTAACGTAACACAACTTATCCTCTCGGCACTAATATTTGACAACATTACTGGCTTGTTGGCCTCTATCTTTCCGTGGGACCTTTATATACATCAATAACGTAATATAACCTAACCTGAAGCAACCTATCATCTCGGCGGTAATATTTGACAACATTCCTGGCGAGTTGAGCTCTACGTCTCCGTGGGACCTTCATGTACATCAATAACGTAATATCACCTAACCTAACCCAACCTAAGATCTCGGCACTAATATTTGACAACATTCCTGGCGAGTTGGCCTCTACGTCTCCGTGGAACCTTCATATACATCAATAACGTAATATAACCTAACCTAACCCAACCTATCATCTCGGCGGTAATATTTGACAACATTCCTGGCGAGTTGGCCTCTACGTCTCCGTGGGACTTTTATATACATCAATAACGTAATTTATCATAACCTAAACCTACGTAACATCTCGGCGGTAATATGTGACAACATTCCTGGCGAGTTGGCCTCTACGTCTCCGTGGGACCTTCGTATACATCAATAACGTAATATAACGTAACCTAAACCAACCTATCATATCGGCGGTAATATTTGACAATATTCCTGGCGAGTTGGCCTCTACGTCTCCGTGGGACCTTTATATACATCAATAACGTAATATAACCTAACCTAACCCAACCTGTCATCTCGGCGGTAATATTTGAAAACATTCCTGGCGAGTTGGCCTCTACGTCTCCGTGGGACTTTTATATACATCAATAACGTAATATAACGTAACCTAACCCAACCTATCATATCGGCACTAATATTTGACAACATTCCTGGCGAGTTGGCATCTATGTTTCCGTGGTACCTTTATATACATCAATAACGTAATATAACCTAACCTAACCCAACCTATCATCTCGGCGGTAATATTTGACAACATTCCTGGCGAGTTGGCCTCTACGTCTCCGGGGGCATTCATATACATCAATAACGTAATATAACCTGACATCACGGCGGTAATATTTGACAACATTCCTGGCGATTTGGCCTCTACGTCTCCGTGGGGCCTTCATATACATCAATAACGTAATCTAACCTAACCTAACCCAACCTATCATCTCGGCGGTAATATTTGACAACATTCCTGGCGAGTTGGCCTCTACGTCTCCGTGGGACCTTCATATACATCAATAACATAATATTACCTAACCTAACCCAACCTATCATCTCGGCGGTAATATTTGACAACATTCCTGGCTTGTTGGCCTCTACGTCTCCGTGGGACTTTTATATACAACAATAACGTAATTTAACCTAACCTAAACCGACGTAACATCTCGGCGGTAATATTTGACAATATTCCTGGCGAGTTGGCCTCTACGTCTCCGTGGGACCTTCGTATGCATCAATAACGTAATATAACCTAACCTAACCCAACCTAACATCTCGGCACTAATATTTGACAACATTCCTGTCGAGTTGGCGTCTACCTCTCCGTGCGACCTTCATATACATCAATAACGTAATATAACCTAACCTGAACCAACGTAACATCTCGGCGGTAATATTTGACAACATTCCTGGCGAGTTGGCCTCTGCCTCTCCGTGGGACCTTCATATACGTCAATAACGTAATATAATCTAACCTAACCCAACCTATCATCTCAGCGGTAATATTTGACAACATTCCTGGCGAGTTGGCCTCTACGTCTCCGTGGAACCTTCATATACATCAATAACGTAATATAACCTAACCTAACCCAACCTATCATCTCGGCGGTAATATTTGACAACATTCCTGGCGAGTTGGCCTCTACGCCTCCGTGCGACCTTCATATACATCAATAACGTAATATAACCTAACCTGAAGCAACCTATCATCTCGGCGGTAATATTTGACAACATTCCTGGCGAGTTGAGCTCTACGTCTCCGTGGGACCTTCATGTACATCAATAACGTAATATCACCTAACCTAACCCAACCTAAGATCTCGGCACTAATATTTGACAACATTCCTGGCGAGTTGGCCTCTACGTCTCCGTGGAACCTTCATATACATCAATAACATAATATAACCTAACCTAACCCAACCTATCTTCTCGGCGGTAATATTTGACAACATTCCTGGCGAGTTGCCCTCTACGTCTCCGTGGGACTTTTATATACATCAATAACGTAATTTAACATAACCTAAACCTACGTAACATCTCGGCGGTAATATGTGACAACATTCCTGGCGAGTTGGCCTCTACGTCTCCGTGGGACCTTCGTATACATCAATAACGTAATATAACGTAACCTAAACCAACCTATCATATCGGCGGTAATATTTGACAATATTCCTGGCGAGTTGGCCTCTACGTCTCCGTGGGACCTTTATATACATCAATAACGTAATATAACCTAACCTAACCCAACCTGTCATCTCGGCGGTAATATTTGAAAACATTCCTGGCGAGTTGGCCTCTACGTCTCCGTGGGACTTTTATATACATCAATAACGTAATATAACGTAACCTAACCCAACCTATCATATCGGCGGTAATATGTGACAACATTCCTGGCGAGTTGGCCTCTACGTCTCCGTGGGACTTTTATATACATCAATAACGTAATATAACGTAACCTAACCCAACCTATCATATCGGCACTAATATTTGACAACATTCCTGGCGAGTTGGCCTCTGCCTCTCCGTGGGACCTTCATATACGTCAATAACGTAATATAATCTAACCTAACCCAACCTATCATCTCGGCGGTAATATTTGACAACATTCCTGGCGAGTTGGCCTCTACGTCTCCGTGGGATCTTCATATACATCAATAACGTAATCTAACCTAACCTAACCCAACCTAACTTCTCGGCGGTAATATTTGACAACATTCCTGGCGAGTTGGCCTCTACGTCTCTGTGGGACCTTCATATACATCAATAACGTAATATTACCTAACCTAACCCAACTTAACATCTCGGTGTTAATATTTGACAACATTCCTGGCTTGTTGGCCTCTACGTCTCCGTGGGACCTTCATATTCATCAATAACGCAATATAACGTAACCTAAACCAACCTATCATATCGGCGGTAATATTTGAAAACATTCCTGGCGATTTGGCCTCTACGACTCTGTGGGAAATTTATATACATCAATAACGTAATATAACCTAACCTAACCCAACCTAACATCTCGGCACTAATATTTGACAACATTCCTGGCGAGTTGGCCTCTACGTCTCCTTGGGGCATTCATATACATCAATAACGTAATATAGCCTAACATCTCGGCGGTAATATTTGACAACATTCCTGGCGATTTGGCCTCTACGTCTCCGTGGGGCCTTCATATACATCAATAACGTAATCTAACCTAACCTAACCCAACCTATCATCTCGGCGGTAATATTTGACAACATTCCTGGCTTGTTGGCCTCTACGACTCTGTGGGAAATTTATATACATCAATAACCTAATATAACCTAACCTAACCCAACCTAACATCTCGGCACTAATATTTGACAACATTCCTGGCGAGTTGGCCTCTACGTCTCCGTGGGACTTTTATATACATCAATAACGTAATATAACGTAACCTAACCCAACATAACATCTCGGCGGTAATATTTGACAACATTCCTGGCGAGTTGGCCTCTACGTCTCCTTGGGGCATTCATATACATCAATAACGTAATATAGCCTAACATCACGGCGGTAATATTTGACAACATTCCTGGCGATTTGGCCTCTACATCTCCGTGGGGCCTTCATATACATCAATAACGTAATCTAACCTAACCTAACCCAACCTATCATCTCGGCGGTAATATTTGACAACATTGCTGGCGAGTTGGCCTCTACGTCTCCGTGGGACTTTTATATACATCAATAACGTAATTTAACCTAAACTAAACCTACGTAACATCTCGGCGGTAATATGTGACAACATTCCTGGCTTGATGGCCTCTACGTCTCCGTGGGACCTTCATACACATCAATAACGTAATATAACGTAACCTAACCCAACCTATCATCTCGGCGGTAATATTTGACAACATTCCTGGCGAGTTGGCCTCTACGTCTCCGTGGGACCTTCATATACATCAATAACATAATATTACCTAACCTAACCCAATCTGTCATCTCGGCGGTAATATTTGAAAACATTCCTGGCGAGTTGGACTCTACGTCTCCGTGGGACTTTTATATACATCAATAACGTAATATAACGTAACCTAACCCAACCTATCATCTCGGCGGTAATATTTGACAACATTCCTGGCGAGTTGGCCTCTGCCTCTCCGTGGGACCTTCATATACGTCAATAACGTAATATAATCTAACCTAACCCAACCTATCATCTCAGCGGTAATATTTGACAACATTCCTGGCGAGTTGGCCTCTGCGTCTCCGTGGGACTTTTATATACATCAATAACGTAATTTATCATAACCTAAACCTACGTAACATCTCGGCGGTAATATGTGACAACATTCCTGGCGAGTTGGCCTCTACGTCTCCGTGGGACCTTCGTATACATCAATAACGTAATATAACGTAACCTAAACCAACCTATCATATCGGCGGTAATATTTGACAATATTCCTGGCGAGTTGGCCTCTACGTCTCCGTGGGACTTTTATATACATCAATAACGTAATTTAACCTAACCTAAACCTACGTAACATCTCGGCGGTAATATTTGACAACATTCCTGGCTTGATGGCCTCTACGTCTCCGTGGGACCTTCATATACATCAATAACATAATATTACCTAACCTAACCCAACCTATCATCTCGGCGGTAATACTTGACAGCATTCCTGGCGAGTTGGCCTCTACGTCTCCGTGGGACCTTCATATACATCAATAACGTAATATAACGTAACCTAACCCGACCTATCATCTCGATGGTAATATTTGACAACATTCCTGGTCAGTTGGCTTCTGCGTCTCCGTGGAACCTTCATATACATCAATAACGTAATATAACCTAACCTAACCCAACCTATCATCTCGGCGGTAATATTTGACAACATTCCTGGCGAGTTGGCCTCTACGTCTCCGTAGGGCCTTCATATACATCAATCACGTAATATAACCTGACCTAACCCAACCTAAGAACTCAGCACTAATATTTGACAACATTCCAGGCGAGTTGGCCTCTACGTCTCCGTGGGACTTTTATATGCATCAATAACGTAATTTAACCTAACCTAAACCTACGTAACATCTCGGCGGTAATGTTTGACAACATTCCTGGCTTGATGGCCTCTACGTCTCCGTGGGACGTTCATATACATCAATAACATAATATTACCTAACCTAACCCAACCTATCATCTCGGCGGTAATACTTGACAACATTCCTGGCGAGTTGGCCTCTACGTCTCCGTGGGACCTTCATATACATCAATAACGTAATATCACCTAACCTAACCCAACCTATCATCTCGGCGGTAATATTTGACAACATTCCTGGCGAGTTGGCCTCTACGTCTCCGTGGGACCTTCATATACATCAATAACGTAATATAACCTAACCTAACCCAAACTAACATCTCGGCGGTAATATAAGACAACATTCCTGGCGAGTTGGCCTCTACGTCTCCGTGGGGCCTTCATATACATCAATAACGTAATATGACCAAACCTAACCCAACCTAACATCTCGGCGGTAATATTTGACAACATTCCTGGCGAGTTGGTCTCTACGCCTCCGTGCGACCTTCATATACATCAATAACGTAATATAACCTAACCTAACCCAACCTATCATGTCGGCGGTAATATTTGACAACATTCCTGGTCAGTTGGCTTCTGCGTCTCCGTGGAACCTTCATATACATCAATAACGTTATATAACCTAACCTAACCCAACCTATCATCTCGGCGGTAATATTTGACAACATTCCTGGCGAGTAGGCCTCTACGTCTCCGTAGGGCCTTCATATACATCAATCACGTAATATAACCTGACCTAACCCAACCTAAGAACTCGGCACTAATATTTGACAACATTCCAGGCGAGTTGGCCTCTACGTCTCCGTGGGACTTTTATATACATCAATAACGTAATTTAACCTAACCTAAACCTACGTAACATCTCGGCGGTAATGTTTGACAACATTCCTGGCTTGATGGCCTCTACGTCTCCGTGGGACCTTCATATACATCAATAACATAATATTACCTAACCTAACCCAACCTATCATCTCGGCGGTAATACTTGACAACATTCCTGGCGAGTTGGCCTCTACGTCTCCGTGGGACCTTCATATACATCAATAACGTAATATCACCTAACCTAATCCAACCTATCATCTCGGCGGTAATATTTGACAACATTCCTGGCGAGTTGGCCTCTACGTCTCCGTGGGACCTTCATATACATCAATAACGTAATATAACCTAACCTAACCCAACCTATCATCTCGGCGGTAATATTTGACAACATTCCTGGCGAGTTGGCCTCTACGCCTCCGTGTGACCTTCATATACATCAATAACGTAATATAGGCTAACCTAACCCAACCTAACATCTCGGCGGTAATATTTGACAACATTCCTGGTCAGTTGGCTTCTGCGTCTCCGTGGAACCTTCATATACATCAATAACGTAATATAACCTAACCTAACCCAACCTATCATCTCGGCGGTAATATTTGACAACATTCCTGGCGAGTTGGCCTCTACGTCTCCGTAGGGCCTTCATATACATCAATCACGTAATATAACCTGACCTAACCCAACCTAAGAACTCGGCACTAATATTTGACAACATTCCAGGCGAGTTGGCCTCTACGTCTCCGTGGGACTTTTATATACATCAATAACGTAATTTAACCTAACCTAACCCAACCTATCATCTCGGCGGTAATACTTGACAACATTCATGGCGAGTTGGCCTCTACGTCTCCGTGGGACCTTCATATACATCAATAACGTAATATCACCTAACCTAACCCAACCTATCATCTCGGCGGTAATATTTGACAACATTCCTGGCGAGTTGGCCTCTACGTCTCCGTGGGACCTTCATATACATCAATAACGTAATATAACCTAACCTAACCCAAACTAACATCTCGGCGGTAATATATGACAACATTCCTGGCGAGTTGGCCTCTACGTCTCCGTGGGACCTTCATATACATCAATAACGTAATATAACCTAACCTAACCCAAACTAACATCTCGGCGGTAATATATGACAACATTCCTGGCGAGTTGGCCTCTACGTCTCCGTGGGGCCTTCATATACATCAATAACGTAATATAACCAAACCTAACCCAACCTATCATCTCGGCGGTAATATTTGACAACATTCCTGGCGAGTTGGCCTCTACGTCTCCGTAGATCCTTCATATACATCAATAACGTAATATAACCTGACCTAACCCGACCTAAGAACTCGGCACTAATATTTGACAACATTCCAGGCGAGTTGGCCTCTACGTCTCCGTGGGACTTTTATATACATCAATAACGTAATTTAACCTAACCTAAACCTACGTAACATCTCGGCGGTAATGCTTGACAACATTCCTGGCTTGATGGCCTCTACGTCTACGTGGGACATTCATATACATCAATAACGTAATATAACGTAACCTAAACCAACCTATCATATCGGCGGTAATATTTGACAATATTCCTGGCGAGTTGGCCTCTACGTCTCCGTGGGACCTTCATATACATCAATAACGTAATATAGCCTAACCTAACCCAACCAAACATCTCGGCACTAATATTTGAAAACATTCCTGGCGAGTTGGCCTCTATCTCTCCGTGCGACCTTCATATACATCAATAACGTAATATAACGTAACCTAACCCAACCTATCATATCGGCGGTAATATTTGACAACATTCCTGGCGAGTTGGCCTCTACGTCTCCGTGGGACCTTCATATACATCAATAACGTAATATAATCTAACCTAACCCAACCTATCATCTCGGCGGTAATATTTGACAACATTCCTGGTCAGTTGGCCTCTGCGTCTCCATGGAACCTTCATATACATCAATAACGTAATATAACCTAACCTAACCCAACCTATCATCTCGGCGGTAATATTTGACAACATTCCTGGCGAGTTGGCCTCTACGTCTCCGTGGGAATTTTATATACATCAATAACGTAATTTAACCTAACCTAAACCTACGTAACATCTCGGCGGTAATATTTGACAACATTCCTGGCGTGATGGCCTCTACGTCTCCGTGGGACCGTCATATACATCAATAACATAATATTACCTAACCAAACCCAACCTATCATCTCGGCGGTAATACTTGACAACATTCCTGGCGAGTTGGCCTCTACGTCTCCGTGGGACCTTCATATACATCAATAACGTAATATAATCTAACCTAACCCAACCTATCATCTCGGCGGTAATATTTGACAACATTCCTGGTCAGTTGGCCTCTGCGTCTCCGTGGAACCTTCATATACATCAATAACATAATATTACCTAACCTAACCCAACCTATCATCTCGGCGGTAATACTTGACAACATTCCTGGCGAATTGGCCTCTACGTCTCCGTGGGACCTTCATATACATCAATAACGTAATATCACCTAACCTAACCCAACCTATCATCTCGGCGGTAATATTTGACAACATTCCTGGCGAGTTGGTCTCTACGCCTCCGTGCGACCTTCATATACATCAATAACGTAATATAACCTAACCTAACCCAACCTATCATCTCGGCGGTAATATTTGACAACATTCCTGGTCAGTTGGCTTCTGCGTCTCCGTGGAACCTTCATATACATCAATAACGTAATATAACCTAACCTAACCCAACCTATCATCTCGGCGGTAATATTTGACAACATTCCTGGCGAGTTGGTCTCTACGTCTCCGTAGGGCCTTCATATACATCAATCACGTAATATAACCTGACCTAACCCAACCTAAGGACTCGGCACTAATATTTGACAACATTCCAGGCGAGTTGGCCTCTACGTCTCCGTGGGACTTTTATATACATCAATAACGTAATTTAACCTAACCTAAACCTACGTAACATCTCGGCGGTAATGTTTGACAACATTCCTGGCTTGATGGCCTCTACGTCTCCGTGGGACCTTCATATACATCAATAACATAATATTACCTAACCTAACCCAACCTATCATCTCGGCGGTAATACTTGACAACATTCCTGGCGAGTTGGCCTCTACGTCTCCGTGGGACCTTCATATACATCAATAACGTAATATAATCTAACCTAACCCAACCTATCATCTCGGCGGTAATATTTGACAACATTCCTGGTCAGTTGGCCTCTGCGTCTCCGTGGAACCTTCATATACATCAATAACGTAATATAACCTAACCTAACCCAACCTATCATCTCGGCAGTAATATTTGACAACATTCCTGGCGAGTTGGCCTCTACGTCTCCGTTGGACTTTTATATACATCAATAACGTAATTTAACCTAACCTAAACCTACGTAACATCTCGGCGGTAATATTTGACAACATTCCTGGCTTGATGGCCTCTACGTCTCCGTGGGACCTTCATATACATCAATAACATAATATTACCTAACCTAACCCAACCTATCATCTCGGCGGTAATACTTGACAGCATTCCTGGCGAGTTGGCCTCTACGTCTCCGTGGGACCTGCATATACATCAATAACGTAATATAACGTAACCTAACCCAACCTATCATATCGGCGGTAATATTTGACAACATTCCTGGCGAGTTGGCCTCTACCTCTCCGTGAGACCTTCATATACATCAATAACGTAATATCACCTAACCTAACCCAACCTATCATCTCGGCGGTAATATTTGACAACATTCCTGGCGAGTTGGTCTCTACGCCTCCGTGCGACCTTCATATACATCAATAACGTAATATAACCTAACCTAAACCAACCTATCATCTCGGCGGTAATATTTGACAGTATTCCTGGCGAGTTGGCCTCTACGTCTCCGTAGGGCCTTCATATACATCAATCACGTAATATAACCTGACCTAACCCAACCTAAGAACTCGGCACTCATATTTGATAACATTCCAGGCGAGTTGGCCTCTACGTCTCCGTGGGACTTTTATATACATCAATAACGTAATTTAACCTAACCTAAACCTACGTAACATCTCGGCGGTAATGTTTGACAACATTCCTGGCTTGATGGCCTCTACGTCTCCGTGGGACCTTCATATACATCAATCACGTAATATAACCTGACCTAACCCAACCTAAGAACTCGGCACTCATATTTGATAACATTCCTGGCGAGTTGGTCTCTACGCCTCCGTGCGACCTTCATATACATCAATAACGTATTATAACCTAACCTAACCCAACCTATCATCTCGGCGGTAATATTTGACAACATTCCTGGTCAGTTGGCTTCTGCGTCTCCGTGGAACCTTCATATACATCAAAAACGTAATATAACCTAACCTAACCCAACCTATCATCTCGGCGGTAATATATGACAACATTCCTGGCGAGTTGGCCTCTACGTCTCCGTAGGGCCTTCATATACATCAATAACGTAATATAACCTGACCTAACCCAACCTAAGAACTCGTCACTAATATTTGACAACATTCCAGGCGAGTTGGCCTCTACGTCTCCGTGGGTCTTTTATATACATCAATAACGTAATTTAACCTAACCTAAACCTACGTAACATCTCGGCGGTAATGTTTGACAACATTCCTGGTCAGTTGGCCTCTGCGTCTCCGTGGAACCTTCATATACATCAATAACGTAATATAACCTAACCTAACCCATACCTATCATCTCGGCGGTAATATTTGACAACATTCCTGGCGAGTTGCCCTCTACGTCTCCGTGGGACTTTTATATACATCAATAACGTAATTTAACCTAACCTAAACCTACGTAACATCTCGGCGGTAATGTTTGACAACATTCCTGGCTTGATGGCCTCTACGTCTCCGTGGGACCTTCATATACATCAATAACGTAATATAACGTAACCTAAACCAACCTATCATATCGGCGGTAATATTTGACAATATTCCTGGCGAGTTGGCCTCTAGGTCTCCGTGGGACCTTCATATACATCAATAACGTAATATAGCCTAACCTAACCCAACCTAAAATCTCGGCACTAATATTTGACAACATTCCTGGCGAGTTGGCCTCTACGTCTCCGTGGGACCTTCATATACATCAATAACGTAATATAACCTAACCTAACCCAACCTAACATCTCGGCGGTAATATTTGACAACATTCCTGGCGAGTTGGTCTCTACGCCTCCGTGCGACCTTCATATACATCAATAACGTAATATAACCTAACCTAACCCAACCTATCATCTCGGCGGTAATATTTGACAACATTCCTGGTCAGTTGGCTTCTGCGTCTCCGTGGAACCTTCATATACATCAATAACTTAATATAACCTAACCTAACCCAACCTATCATCTCGGCGGTAATATTTGACAACATTCCTGGCGAGTTGGCCTCTACGTCTGCGTAGGGCCTCCATATACATCAATCACGTAATATAACCTGACCTAACCCAACCTAAGAACTCGGCACTAATATTTGACAACATTCCAGGCGAGTTGGCCTCTACGCCTCCGTGGGACTTTTATATACATCAATACGGTAATTTAACCTAACCTAAACCTACGTAACATCTCGGCGGTAATGTTTGACAACATTCCTGGCGAGTTGGCCTCTACGTCTCCGTGGGACCTTCATATACATCAATAACGTAATATCACCTAACCTAACCCAACCTATCATCTCGGCGGTAATATTTGACAACATTCCTGGTCAGTTGGCTTCTGCGTCTCCGTGGAACCTTCATATACATCAATAACGTAATATAACCTAACCTAACCCAAACTAACATCTCGGCGGTAATATATGACAACATTCCTGGCGAGTTGGCCTCTACGTCTCCGTGGGGCCTTCATATACATCAATAACGTAATATGACCAAACCTAACCCAACCTAACATCTCGGCGGTAATATTTGACAACATTCCTGGCGAGTTGGTCTCTACGCCTCCGTGCGACCTTCATATACATCAATAACGTAATATAACCTAACCTAACGCAACCTATCATCTCGGCGGTAATATTTGACAACATTCCTGGTCAGTTGGCTTCTGCGTCTCCGTGGAACCTTCATATACATCAATAACGTAATATAACCTAACCTAACCCAACCTATCATCTCGGCGGTAATATTTGACAACATTCCTGGCGAGTTGGCCTCTACGCCTCCGTAGGGCCTTCATATGTATCAATAACGTAATATAACCTGACCTAACCCAACCTAAGAACTCGGCACTAATATTTGACAACATTCCAGGCGAGTTGGCCTCTACGTCTCCGTGGTACTTTTATATACATCAATAACGTAATTTAACCTAACCTAAACCTACGTAACATCTCGGCGGTAATGTTTGACAACATTCCTGGTCAGTTGGCCTCTGTGTCTCCGAGGAACCTTCATATACATCAATAACGTAATATAACCTAACCTAACCCAACCTATCATCTCGGCGCTAATATTTGACAACATTCCTGGCGAGTTGCCCTCTACGTTTCCGTGGGACTTTTATATACATCAATAACGTAATTTAACCTAACCTAAACCTACGTAACATCTCGGCGGTAATGTTTGACAACATTCCTGGCTTGATGGCCTCTACGTCTCCGTGGGACCTTCATATACATCAATAACGTAATATAACGTAACCTAAACCAACCTTTCATATCGGCGGTAATATTTGACAATATTCCTGGCGAGTTGGCCTCTACGTCTCCGTGGGACTTTTATATACATCAATAACGTAATTTAACCTAACCTAAACCTACGTAACATCTCGGCGGTAATATTTGACAACATTCCTGGCTTGATGGCCTCTACGTCTCCGTGGGACCTTCATATACATCAATAACGTAATATAACGTAACCTAAACCAACCTATCATATCGGCGGTAATATTCGACAATATTCCTGGCGAGTTGGCCTCTACGTCTCCGTGGGACCTTCATATACATCAATACCGTAATATAGCCTAACCTAACCCAACCTAACATCTCGGCACTAATATTTGACAACATTCCTGGCGAGTTGGCCTCTATCTCTCCGT
Organism: Xylocopa violacea; assembly: GCA_963969225.1. Lineage (NCBI taxonomy): Eukaryota > Metazoa > Arthropoda > Insecta > Hymenoptera > Apidae > Xylocopa > Xylocopa violacea. The sequence goes on along the minus strand of CAXAJV010000839.1, from coordinate 243,404 downwards.
GCGACCTTCATATACATCAATAACGTAATATAACGTAACCTAACCCAACCTATCATATCGGCGGTAATATTTGACAACATTCCTGGCGAGTTGGCCTCTACCTCTCCGCGAGACCTTCATATACATCAATAACGTAATATAATCTAACCTAACCCAACCTATCATCTCGGCGGTAATATGTGACAACATTCCTGGCGAGTTGGCCTCTACGTCTCCGTGGGACCTTCATATACATCAATAACGTAATATAACCTAACCTAACCCAAACTAACATCTCGGCGGTAATATATGACAACATTCCTGGCGAGTTGGCCTCTACGTCTCCGTGGGACCTTCATATACATCAATAACGTAATATAATCTAACCTAACCCAACCTATCATCTCGGCGGTAATATTTGACAACATTCCTGGTCAGTTGGCTTCTGCGTCTCCGTGGAACCTTCATATAAATCAATAACGTAATATAACCTAACCTAACCTAACCAATCATCTCGGCGGTAATATTCGACAACATTCCTGGCGAGTTGGCCTCTACGCCTCCGTAGGGCCTTCATATACATCAATCACGTAATATAACCTGACCTAACCCAACCTAAGAACTCGGCACTAATATTTGACAACATTCCAGGCGAGTTGGCCTCTATGTCTCCGTGGGAATTTTATATACATCAATAACGTAATTTAACCTAACGTAAACCTACGTAACATCTCGGCGGTAATGTTCGACAACATTCCTGGCTTGATGGCCTCTACGTCTCCGTGGGACCTTCATATACATCAATAACATAATATTACCTAACCTAACCCAACCTATCATCTCGGCGGTAATACTTGACAACATTCCTGGCGAGTTGGCCTCTATGTTTCCGTGGGACCTTTATATACATCAATAACGTAATATAACCTAACGTAGCCCAACCTATCATCTCGGCGGTAATATTTGACAACATTCCTGGCGAGTTGGCCTCTACGCCTCCGTGCGACCTTCATATACATCAATAACGTAATATAACCTAACCTGAACCAACCTATCATCTCGGCCGTAATATTTGACAACATTCCTGGCGAGTTGAGCTCTACGTCTCCGTGGGACCTTCATATACATCAATAACGTAATATCACCTAACCTAACCCAACCTAAGATCTCGGCACTAATATTTGACAACATTCCTGGCGAGTTGGCCTCTACGTCTCCGTGGGACCTTCATATACATCAATAACATAATATTACCTAACCTAATCCAACCTATCATCTCGGCGGTAATATTTGACAACATTCGTGGCGAGTTGGCCTCTACGTCTCCATGGAACCTTCATATACATCAATAACGTAATATAACCTAACCTAACCCAACCTATCATCTCGGCGGTAATATTTGACAACATTCCTGGCGAGTTGGCCTCTACGCCTCCGTGCGACCTTCATATACATCAATAACGTAATATAACGTAACCTAAACCAACCTATCATATCGGCGGTAATATTTGACAACATTCCTGGCCAGTTGAGCTCTATGTCTCCGTGGGACCTTCATATACATCAATAACGTAATATCACCTAACCTAACCCAACCTAAGATCTCGGCACTAATATTTGACAACATTCCTGGCGAGTTGGCCTCTACGTCTCTGTGGGAATTTTATATACATCAATAACGTAATATAACGTAACCTAAACCAACCTATCACATCGGCGGTAATATTTGACAACATTCCTGGCGAGTTGGCCTCTGCCTCTCCGTGGGACCATCATATACGTCAATAACGTAATATAATCTAACCTAACCCAACCTATCATCTCGGCGGTAATATTTGACAACATTCCTGGCGAGTTGGCCTCTACGTCTCCGTGGGATCTTCGTATACATCAATAACGTAATATAACCTAACGTAACACAACTTATCCTCTCGGCAGTAATATTTGACAACATTCCTGGCTTGTTGGCCTCTATGTTTCCGTGGGACCTTTATATACATCAATAACGTAATATTACCTAACCTAACCGAACCTAACATCTCGGCACTAATATTTGAAAACATTCCTGGCTTGTTGGCCTCTACGTCCCCGTGGGACCTTCATATACATCAGTAACGTAATATAACCTAACCTAACCCAACCTATCATCTCGGCGGTAATATTTGACAACATTCCTGGCGACTTGGCCTCTACGTCTCCGTGGGATCTTCATATACATCAATAACGTAATATAACCTAACGTAACACAACTTATCCTCTCGGCAGTGATATTTGACAACATTCCTGGCTTGTTGGCCTCTATATTTCCGTGGGACCTTTATATACATCAATAACGTAATAGAACCTAACCTAGCCCAACCTATCATCTCGGCGGTAATATTTGACAACATTCCTGGCGAGTTGGCCTCTACGCCTCCGTGCGAACTTCATATACATCAATAACGTAATATAACCTAACCTGAACCAACCTATCATCTCGGCCGTAATATTTGACAACATTCCTGGCGAGTTGAGCTCTACGTCTCCGTGGGACCTTCATATACATCAATAACGTAATATCACCTAACCTAACCCAACCTAAGATCTCGGCGGTAATATTTGACAATAGTCCTGGCGAGTTGGCCTCTACGTCTCCGTGGGACCTTCGTATACATCAATAACGTAATTTAACCTAACCTAAACCAACGTAACATCTCGGTAGTAATATTTGACAACATTCCTGGCTTGTTGGCCTCTACGTCTCCGTGGGACCTTCATATACATCAATAACGTAATTTAACCTAACCTAAACCAACGTAACATCTCGGTGGTAATATTTGACAACATTCCTGGCTTGTTGGCCTCTATGTTTCCGTGGGACCTTTATATACATCAATAACGTAATATAACCTAACCTAGCCCAACCTATCATCTCGGCGGTAATATTTGACAACATTCCTGGCGAGTTGGCCTCTACGCCTCCGTGCGACCTTCATATACATCAATAACGTAATATAACCTAACCTGAACCAACCTATCATCTCGGCCGTAATATTTGACAACATTCCTGGCGAGTTGAGCTCTACGTCTCCGTGGGACCTTCATATACATCAATAACGTAATATCACCTAACCTAACCCAACCTAAGATCTCGGCACTAATATTTGACAACATTCCTGGCGAGTTGGCCTCTACGTCTCTGTGGGAATTTTATATACATCAATAACGTAATATAACCTAACCTAACCCATCCTAACATCTCGGCACTAATATTTGACAACATTCCTGGCCAGTTGGCCTCTGCCTCTCCGTGGGACCTTCATATACGTCAATAACGTAATATAATCTAACCTAACGCAACCCATCATCTCGGCGGTAATATTTGACAACATTCCTGGTCAGTTGGCCTCTACGTCTCCGTGGAACCTTCATATACATCAATAACGTAATGTAACATAACCTAACCCAACCTATCATCTCGGCGGTAATATTTGACAACATTCCTGGCGAGTTGGCCTCTACGCCTCCGTGCGACCTTCATATACATCAATAACGTAATATAACCTAACCTGAACCAACCTATCATCTCGGCCGTAATATTTGACAACATTCCTGGCGAGTTGAGCTCTACGTCTCCGTGGGACCTTCATATACATCAATAACGTAATATCACCTAACCTAACCCAACCTAAGATCTCGGCACTAATATTTGACAACATTCCTGGCGAGTTGGCCTCACCGTTCCGTGGGACCTTCATATACATCAATAACATAATATTACCTAACCTAATCCAACCTATCATCTCGGCGGTAATATTTGACAACATTCGTGGCGAGTTGGCCTCTACGTCTCCATGGAACCTTCATATACATCAATAACGTAATATAACCTAACCTAACCCAATCTATCATCTCGGCGGTAATATTTGACAACATTCCTGGCGAGTTGGCCTCTACGTCTCCGTGGGACCTTCATATACATCAATAACGTAATATCACCTAACCTAACCCAACCTATCATCTCGGCGGTAATATTTGACAACATTCCTGGCGAGTTGGCCTCTACGTCTCCGTGGGACCTTCATATACATCAATAACGTAATATAACCTAACCTAACCCAAACTAACATCTCGGCGGTAATATATGACAACATTCCTGGCGAGTTGGCCTCTACGTCTCCGTGGGACCTTCATATACATCAATAACGTAATATAATCTAACCTAACCCAACCTATCATCTCGGCGGTAATATTTGACAACATTCCTGGTCAGTTGGCCTCTGCGTCTCCGTGGAATCTTCATATACATCAATAACGTAATATAACCTAACCTAACCCAACCTATCATCTCGGCGGTAATATTTGACAACATTCCTCGCTTGATGGCCTCTACGTCTCCGTGGGACCTTCATATACACCAATAACATAATATAACGTAACCTAAGCCGGCCTATCATATCGGCGGTAATATTTGACAACATTCCTGGCGAGTTGGCCTCTACGTCTCCGTGGGACCTTCATATACATCAATAACGTAATATAACCTAACCTAACACAACCTAACATCTCGGCGGTAATATTTGACAACATTCGTGGCGAGTTGGCCTCTACGTCTCCATGGGACTTTTATATACATCAATATCGTAATTTAACCTAACCTAAACCGACGTAACATCTCGGCGGTAATATTTGACAATAGTCCTGGCGAGTTGGCCTCTACATCTCCGTGGGACCTTCGTATACATCAATAACGTAATTTAACCTAACCTAAACCAACGTAACATCTCGGTAGTAATATTTGACAACATTCCTGGCTTGTTGGCCTCTACGTCTCCGTGGGACCTTCATATACATCAATAACGTAATTTAACCTATCCTAAACCAACGTAACATCTCGGTGGTAATATTTGACAACATTCCTGGCCTGTTGGCCTCTATGTTTCCGTGGGACCTTTATATACATCAATAACGTAATATAACCTAACGTAGCCCAACCTATCATCTCGGCGGTAATATTTGACAACATTCCTGGCGAGTTGGCCTCTACGCCTCCGTGCGACCTTCATATACATCAATAACGTAATATAACCTAACCTGAACCAACCTATCATCTCGGCCGTAATATTTGACAACATTCCTGGCGAGTTGAGCTCTACGTCTCCGTGGGACCTTCATATACATCAATAACGTAATATCACCTAACCTAACCCAACCTAAGATCTCGGCACTAATATTTGACAACATTCCTGGCGAGTTGGCCTCTACGTCTCCGTGGGACCTTCATATACATCAATAACATAATATTACCTAACCTAATCCAACCTATCATCTCGGCGGTAATATTTGACAACATTCGTGGCGAGTTGGCCTCTACGTCTCCATGGAACCTTCATATACATCAATAACGTAATATAACCTAACCTAACCCAACCTATCATCTCGGCGGTAATATTTGACAACATTCCTGGCGAGTTGGCCTCTACGCCTCCGTGCGACCTTCATATACATCAATAACGTAATATAACGTAACCTAAACCAACCTATCATATCGGCGGTAATATTTGACAACATTCCTGGCCAGTTGAGCTCTATGTCTCCGTGGGACCTTCATATACATCAATAACGTAATATCACCTAACCTAACCCAACCTAAGATCTCGGCACTAATATTTGACAACATTCCTGGCGAGTTGGCCTCTACGTCTCTGTGGGAATTTTATATACATCAATAACGTAATATAACGTAACCTAAACCAACCTATCACATCGGCGGTAATATTTGACAACATTCCTGGCGAGTTGGCCTCTGCCTCTCCGTGGGACCATCATATACGTCAATAACGTAATATAATCTAACCTAACCCAACCTATCATCTCGGCGGTAATATTTGACAACATTCCTGGCGAGTTGGCCTCTACGTCTCCGTGGGATCTTCGTATACATCAATAACGTAATATAACCTAACGTAACACAACTTATCCTCTCGGCAGTAATATTTGACAACATTCCTGGCTTGTTGGCCTCTATGTTTCCGTGGGACCTTTATATACATCAATAACGTAATATTACCTAACCTAACCGAACCTAACATCTCGGCACTAATATTTGAAAACATTCCTGGCTTGTTGGCCTCTACGTCCCCGTGGGACCTTCATATACATCAGTAACGTAATATAACCTAACCTAACCCAACCTATCATCTCGGCGGTAATATTTGACAACATTCCTGGCGACTTGGCCTCTACGTCTCCGTGGGATCTTCATATACATCAATAACGTAATATAACCTAACGTAACACAACTTATCCTCTCGGCAGTGATATTTGACAACATTCCTGGCTTGTTGGCCTCTATATTTCCGTGGGACCTTTATATACATCAATAACGTAATAGAACCTAACCTAGCCCAACCTATCATCTCGGCGGTAATATTTGACAACATTCCTGGCGAGTTGGCCTCTACGCCTCCGTGCGAACTTCATATACATCAATAACGTAATATAACCTAACCTGAACCAACCTATCATCTCGGCCGTAATATTTGACAACATTCCTGGCGAGTTGAGCTCTACGTCTCCGTGGGACCTTCATATACATCAATAACGTAATATCACCTAACCTAACCCAACCTAAGATCTCGGCGGTAATATTTGACAATAGTCCTGGCGAGTTGGCCTCTACGTCTCCGTGGGACCTTCGTATACATCAATAACGTAATTTAACCTAACCTAAACCAACGTAACATCTCGGTAGTAATATTTGACAACATTCCTGGCTTGTTGGCCTCTACGTCTCCGTGGGACCTTCATATACATCAATAACGTAATTTAACCTAACCTAAACCAACGTAACATCTCGGTGGTAATATTTGACAACATTCCTGGCTTGTTGGCCTCTATGTTTCCGTGGGACCTTTATATACATCAATAACGTAATATAACCTAACCTAGCCCAACCTATCATCTCGGCGGTAATATTTGACAACATTCCTGGCGAGTTGGCCTCTACGCCTCCGTGCGACCTTCATATACATCAATAACGTAATATAACCTAACCTGAACCAACCTATCATCTCGGCCGTAATATTTGACAACATTCCTGGCGAGTTGAGCTCTACGTCTCCGTGGGACCTTCATATACATCAATAACGTAATATCACCTAACCTAACCCAACCTAAGATCTCGGCACTAATATTTGACAACATTCCTGGCGAGTTGGCCTCTACGTCTCTGTGGGAATTTTATATACATCAATAACGTAATATAACCTAACCTAACCCAACCTAACATCTCGGCACTAATATTTGACAACATTCCTGGCCAGTTGGCCTCTGCCTCTCCGTGGGACCTTCATATACGTCAATAACGTAATATAATCTAACCTAACGCAACCCATCATCTCGGCGGTAATATTTGACAACATTCCTGGTCAGTTGGCCTCTACGTCTCCGTGGAACCTTCATATACATCAATAACGTAATGTAACATAACCTAACCCAACCTATCATCTCGGCGGTAATATTTGACAACATTCCTGGCGAGTTGGCCTCTACGCCTCCGTGCGACCTTCATATACATCAATAACGTAATATAACCTAACCTGAACCAACCTATCATCTCGGCCGTAATATTTGACAACATTCCTGGCGAGTTGAGCTCTACGTCTCCGTGGGACCTTCATATACATCAATAACGTAATATCACCTAACCTAACCCAACCTAAGATCTCGGCACTAATATTTGACAACATTCCTGGCGAGTTGGCCTCACCGTTCCGTGGGACCTTCATATACATCAATAACATAATATTACCTAACCTAATCCAACCTATCATCTCGGCGGTAATATTTGACAACATTCGTGGCGAGTTGGCCTCTACGTCTCCATGGAACCTTCATATACATCAATAACGTAATATAACCTAACCTAACCCAACCTATCATCTCGGCGGTAATATTTGACAACATTCCTGGCGAGTTGGCCTCTACGCCTCCGTGCGACCTTCATATACATCAATAACGTAATATAACGTAACCTAAACCAACCTATCATATCGGCGGTAATATTTGACAACATTCCTGGCCAGTTGAGCTCTATGTCTCCGTGGGACCTTCATATACATCAATAACGTAATATCACCTAACCTAACCCAACCTAAGATCTCGGCACTAATATTTGACAACATTCCTGGCGAGTTGGCCTCTACGTCTCTGTGGGAATTTTATATACATCAATAACGTAATATAACGTAACCTAAACCAACCTATCGCATCGGCGGTAATATTTGACAACATTCCTGGCGAGTTGGCCTCTGCCTCTCCGTGGGACCATCATATACGTCAATAACGTAATATAATCTAACCTAACCCAACCTATCATCTCGGCGGTAATATTTGACAACATTCCTGGCGAGTTGGCCTCTACGTCTCCGTGGGATCTTCGTATACATCAATAACGTAATATAACCTAACGTAACACAACTTATCCTCTCGGCAGTAATATTTGACAACATTCCTGGCTTGTTGGCCTCTATGTTTCCGTGGGACCTTTATATACATCAATAACGTAATATTACCTAACCTAACCGAACCTAACATCTCGGCACTAATATTTGAAAACATTCCTGGCTTGTTGGCCTCTACGTCCCCGTGGGACCTTCATATACATCAGTAACGTAATATAACCTAACCTAACCCAACCTATCATCTCGGCGGTAATATTTGACAACATTCCTGGCGACTTGGCCTCTACGTCTCCGTGGGATCTTCATATACATCAATAACGTAATATAACCTAACGTAACACAACTTATCCTCTCGGCAGTGATATTTGACAACATTCCTGGCTTGTTGGCCTCTATATTTCCGTGGGACCTTTATATACATCAATAACGTAATAGAACCTAACCTAGCCCAACCTATCATCTCGGCGGTAATATTTGACAACATTCCTGGCGAGTTGGCCTCTACGCCTCCGTGCGAACTTCATATACATCAATAACGTAATATAACCTAACCTGAACCAACCTATCATCTCGGCCGTAATATTTGACAACATTCCTGGCGAGTTGAGCTCTACGTCTCCGTGGGACCTTCATATACATCAATAACGTAATATCACCTAACCTAACCCAACCTAAGATCTCGGCGGTAATATTTGACAATAGTCCTGGCGAGTTGGCCTCTACGTCTCCGTGGGACCTTCGTATACATCAATAACGTAATTTAACCTAACCTAAACCAACGTAACATCTCGGTAGTAATATTTGACAACATTCCTGGCTTGTTGGCCTCTACGTCTCCGTGGGACCTTCATATACATCAATAACGTAATTTAACCTAACCTAAACCAACGTAACATCTCGGTGGTAATATTTGACAACATTCCTGGCTTGTTGGCCTCTATGTTTCCGTGGGACCTTTATATACATCAATAACGTAATATAACCTAACCTAGCCCAACCTATCATCTCGGCGGTAATATTTGACAACATTCCTGGCGAGTTGGCCTCTACGCCTCCGTGCGACCTTCATATACATCAATAACGTAATATAACCTAACCTGAACCAACCTATCATCTCGGCCGTAATATTTGACAACATTCCTGGCGAGTTGAGCTCTACGTCTCCGTGGGACCTTCATATACATCAATAACGTAATATCACCTAACCTAACCCAACCTAAGATCTCGGCACTAATATTTGACAACATTCCTGGCGAGTTGGCCTCTACGTCTCTGTGGGAATTTTATATACATCAATAACGTAATATAACCTAACCTAACCCAACCTAACATCTCGGCACTAATATTTGACAACATTCCTGGCCAGTTGGCCTCTGCCTCTCCGTGGGACCTTCATATACGTCAATAACGTAATATAATCTAACCTAACGCAACCCATCATCTCGGCGGTAATATTTGACAACATTCCTGGTCAGTTGGCCTCTACGTCTCCGTGGAACCTTCATATACATCAATAACGTAATGTAACATAACCTAACCCAACCTATCATCTCGGCGGTAATATTTGACAACATTCCTGGCGAGTTGGCCTCTACGTCTCCGTGGGACTTTTATATACATCTATAACGTAATTTAACATAACCTAAACCTACGTAACATCTCGGCGGTAATATGTGACAACATTCCTGGCGAGTTGGCCTCTACGTCTCCGTGGGACCTTCGTATACATCAATAACGTAATATAACGTAACCTAAACCAACCTATCATATCGGCGGTAATATTTGACAACATTCCTGGCGAGTTGGCCTCTGCCTCTCCGTGGGACCTTCATATACGTCAATAACGTAATATAATCTAACCTAACCCAACCTATCATCTCGGCGGTAATATTTGACAACATTCCTGGCGATTTGGCCTCTACGTCTCCGTGGGATCTTCATATACATCAATAACGTAATATAACCTAACGTAACACAACTTATCCTCTCGGCAGTAATATTTGACAACATTCCTGGCTTGTTGGCATCTATGTTTCCGTGGGACCTTTATATACATCAATAACGTAATATAACCTAACCTAACCCAACCTATCATCTCGGCGGTAATATTTGACAACATTCCTGGCGAATTGGCCTCTACGTCTCCGTGGGACCTTCATATACATCAATAACATAATATTACCTAACCTAACCCAACCTATCATCTCGGCGGTAATATTTGACAACATCCGTGGCGAGTTGGCCTCTACGTCTCCGTGGGACTTTTATATACATCAATAACGTAATTTGACCTAACCTAAACCGACGTAACATCTCGGCGGTAATATTTGACAATATTCCTGGCGAGTTGGCCTCTACGTCTCCGTGGGACCTTCGTATACATAAATAACGTAATTTAACCTAACCTAAACCAACGTAACATCTCGGTGGTAATATTTGACAACATTCCTGGCTTGTTGGCCTCTACGTCTCCGTGGGACCTTCATATTCATCAATAACGCAATATAACGTAACCTAAACCAACCTATCATATCGGCGGTAATATTTGAAAACATTCCTGGCGAGTTGGCCTCTACGTCTCTGTGGGAAATTTATATACATCAATAACGTAATATAACCTAACCTAACCCAACCTAACATCTCGGCACTAATATTTGACAACATTCCTGGCGAGTTGGCCTCTACGTCTCCGTGGGACTTTTATATACATCAATAACGTAATATAACGTCACCTAACCCAACATAACATCTCGGCGGTAATATTTGACAACATTCCTGGCGAGTTGGCCTCTACGTCTCCGTGGGGCATTCATATACATCAATAACGTAATATAACCTAAAATCTCGGCGGTAATATTTGACAACATTCCTGGCGATTTGGCCTCTACGTCTCCGTGGGGCCTTCATATACATCAATAACGTAATCTAACCTAACCTAACCCAACCTATCATCTCGGCACTAATATTTGACAACATTCCTGTCGATGTTGGCCTCTACGTCTCTGTGGGACCTTCATATACATCAATAACGTAATATTACCTAACCTAACCGAACCTAACATCTCGGCACTAATATTTGAAAACATTCCTGGCTTGTTGGCCTCTACGTCTCCGTTGGACCTTGATATACATCAATAACGTAATTTAACCTAACCTAAACCAACGTAACATCTCGGTGGTAATATTTGACAACATTCCTGGCTTGTTGGCCTCTATGTTTCCGTGGGACCTTTATATACATCAATAACGTAATATAACCTAACCTAGCCCAACCTATCATCTCGGCGGTAATATTTGACAACATTCCTGGCGAGTTGGCCTCTACGCCTCCGTGCGACCTTCATATACATCAATAACGTAATATAACCTAACCTGAACCAACCTATCATCTCGGCGGTAATATTTGACAACATTCCTGGCGAGTTGAGCTCTACGCCTCCGTGGGACCTCCATATACATCAATAACGTAATATAACCTAACCCAACCCAACCTAACATCTCGGCACTAATATTTGACAACATTCCTGGCGAGTTGGCCTCTACCTCTCCGTGCGACCTTCATATACATCAATAACGTAGTATAACGTAACCTAAACCAACCTATCATATCGGCGGTAATATTTGACAACAGTCCTGGCTTGTAGGCCTCTATGTTTCCGTGTGACCTTTATATACATCAATAACGTAATATAACCTAACATAACCCAACCTATCATCTCGGCGGTAATATTTGACAACATTCCTGGCGAGTTGGCCTCTACGTCTCCGTGGGACCTTCATATACATCAATAACATAATATAACCTAACCTAACCCATCCAATCATCTCGGCGGTAATATTTGACAACATTCCTGGCGAGTTGGCCTCTACGTCTCCGTGGGACCTTCATATACATCAATAACGTAATATCACCTAACCTAACCCAACCTAACATCTCGGCACTAATATTTGACAACATTCCTGGCGAGTTGGCCTCTACCTCTCCGTGCGACCTTCATATACATCAATAACGTAGTATAACGTAACCTAAACCAACCTATCATATCGGCGGTAATATTTGACAACAGTCCTGGCTTGTAGGCCTCTATGTTTCCGTGTGACCTTTATATACATCAATAACGTAATATAACCTAACATAACCCAACCTATCATCTCGGCGGTAATATTTGACAACATTCCTGGCGAGTTGGCCTCTACGTCTCCGTGGGACCTTCATATACATCAATAACGTAGTATAACGTAACCTAATCCAACCTATCATCTCGGCGGTAATATTTGACAACATTCGTGGCGAGTTGGCCTCTACGTCTCCGTGGAACCTTCATATACATCAATAACGTAATATAACCTAACCTAACCCAACCTATCATCTCGGCGGTAATATTTGACAACATTCCTGGCGAGTTGGCCTCTACGCCTCCGTGCGACCTTCATATACATCAATAACGTAATATAACCTAACCTGAAGCAACCTATCATCTCGGCGGTAATATTTGACAACATTCCTGGCCAGTTGAGCTCTATGTCTCCGTGGGACCTTCATATACATCAGTAACGTAATATCACCTAACCTAACCCAACCTAAGATCTCGGCACTAATATTTGACAACATTCCTGGCGAGTTGGCCTCTACGTCTCTGTGGGAATTTTATATACATCAATAACGTAATATAACCTAACATAACCCAACCTAACATCTCGGCACTAATATTTGACAACATTCCTGGCCAGTTGGCCTCTGCCTCTCCGTGGGACCTTCATATACGTCAATAACGTAATATAATCTAACCTAACGCAACCCATCATCTCGGCGGTAATATTTGACAACATTCCTGGTCAGTTGGCCTCTACGTCTCCGTGGAACCTTCATATACATCAATAACGTAATATAACCTAACCTAACCCAACCTATCATCTCGGCGGTAATATTTGACAACATTCCTGGCGAGTTGGCCTCTACGTCTCCGTGGGACTTTTATATACATCTATAACGTAATTTAACATAACCTAAACCTACGTAACATCTTGGCGGTAATATGTGACAACATTCCTGGCGAGTTGGCCTCTACGTCTCCGTGGGACCTTCGTATACATCAATAACGTAATATAACGTAACCTAAACCAACCTATCATATCGGCGGTAATATTTGACAATATTCCTGGCGAGTTGGCCTCTACGTCTCCGTGGGACCTTTATATACATCAATAACGTAATATAACCTAACCTAACCCAACCTGTCACCTCGGCGGTAATATTTGAACACATTCCTCGCGAGTTGGCCTCTACGTCTCCGTGGGACCTTTATATACATCAATAACGTAATATAACCTAACCTAACCCATCCTATCATCTCGGCGGTAATATTTGACAACATTCCTGGCGAATTGGCCTCTACGTCTCCGTTGGACCTTCATATACATCAATAACATAATATTACCTAACCTAACCCAACCTATCATCTCGGCGGTAATATTTGACAACATTCCTGGTCAGTTGGCCTCTACGTCTCCGTGGAACCTTCATTTACATCAATAACGTAATATAACCTAACCTAACCCAACCTATCATCTCGGCGGTAATATTTGACTACATTCCTGGCGAGTTGGCCTCTACGTCTCCGTGGGACTTTTATATACATCAATAACGTAATTTAACCTAACCTAAACCAACCTATCATATCGGCGGTAATATATGAAAACATTCCTGGCGAGTTGGCCTCTACGTCTCTGTGGGACCTTCATATACATCAATAACGTAATATTACCTAACCTAACCCAACTTAACATCTCGGCACTAATATTTGAAAACATTCCTGGCGAGTTGGCCTCTACGTCTCTGTGGGTATTTTATATACATCAATAACGTAATATAACGTAACCTAACCCAACCTATCATATCGGCGGTAATATTTGACAACATTCCTGGCGAGTTGGCCTCTACGTCTCCGTGGGACCTTCATATACATCAATAACGTAATATAACCTAACCTGAACCAACCTATCATCTCGGCGGTAATATTTGACAACATTCCTGGCGAGTTGAGCTCTACGTCTCCGTGGGACCTTCATATACATCAATAACGAAATATCACCTAACCTAACCCAACCTAAGATCTCGGGACTAATATTTGACAACATTCCGGGCGAGTTGGCCTCTACGTCTCTGTGGGAATTTTATATACATCAATAACGTAATATAACCTAACCTAACCCAACCTAACATCTCGGCACTAATATTTGACAACATTCCTGGCGAGTTGGCCTCTACCTCTCCGTGCGACCTTCATATACATCAATAACGTAATATAACGTAACCTAACCCAACCTATCATATCGGCGGTAATATTTGACAACATTCCTCGCGAGTTGGCCTCTACCTCTCCGTGCGACCTTCATATACATCAATAACGTAATATAACCTAACCTAACCCAACCTATCATCTCGGCGGTAATATTTGACAACATTCCTGGCGAATTGGCCTCTACGTCTCCGTGGGACCTTCATATACATCAATAACATAATATTACCTATCCTAACCCAACCTATCATCTAGGCGGTAATATTTGACAACATTCGTGGCGAGTTGGCCTCTACGTCTCCGTGGGACATTTATATACATCAATAACGTAATTTAACCTAACCTAAACCGACGTAACATCTCGGCGGTAATATTTGACAATATTCCTGGCGAGTTGGCCTCTACGTCTCCGTGGGACCTTCGTATACATAAATAACGTAATTTAACCTAACCTAAACCAACGTAACATCTCGGTGGTAATATTTGACAACATTCCTGGCTTGTTGGCCTCTACGTCTCCGTGGGACCTTCATATTCAACAATAACGCAATATAACGTAACCTAAACCAAACTATCATATCGGCGGTAATATTTGAAAACATTCCTGGCGAGTTGGCCTCTACGTCTCTGTGGGAAATTTATATACATCAATAACGTAATATAACCTAACCTAACCCAACCTAACATCTCGGCACTAATATTTGACAACATTCCTGGCGAGTTGGCCTCTACGTCTCCGTGGGACTTTTATATACATCAATAACGTAATATAACGTAACCTAACCCAACCTATCATATCGGCGGTAATATTTGACAACATTCCTGGCGAGTTGGCCTCTACGTCTCCGTGGGACCTTCATATACATCAATAACGTAATATAACCTAACCTGAACCAACCTATCATCTCGGCGGTAATATTTGACAACATTCCTGGCGAGTTGAGCTCTACGTCTCCGTGGGACCTTCATATACATCAATAACGAAATATCACCTAACCTAACCCAACCTAAGATCTCGGCACTAATATTTGACAACATTCCGGGCGAGTTGGCCTCTACGTCTCTGTGGGAATTTTATATACATCAATAACGTAATATAACCTAACCTAACCCAACCTAACATCTCGGCACTAATATTTGACAACATTCCTGGCGAGTTGGCCTCTACCTCTCCGTGCGACCTTCATATACATCAATAACGTAATATAACGTAACCTAACCCAACCTATCATATCGGCGGTAATATTTGACAACATTCCTCGCGAGTTGGCCTCTACCTCTCCGTGCGACCTTCATATACATCAATAACGTAATATAACCTAACCTAACCCAACCTATCATCTCGGCGGTAATATTTGACAACATTCCTGGCGAATTGGCCTCTACGTCTCCGTGGGACCTTCATATACATCAATAACATAATATTTCCTATCCTAACCCAACCTATCATCTAGGCGGTAATATTTGACAACATTCGTGGCGAGTTGGCCTCTACGTCTCCGTGGGACATTTATATACATCAATAACGTAATTTAACCTAACCTAAACCGACGTAACATCTCGGCGGTAATATTTGACAATATTCCTGGCGAGTTGGCCTCTACGTCTCCGTGGGACCTTCGTATACATAAATAACGTAATTTAACCTAACCTAAACCAACGTAACATCTCGGTGGTAATATTTGACAACATTCCTGGCTTGTTGGCCTCTACGTCTCCGTGGGACCTTCATATTCAACAATAACGCAATATAACGTAACCTAAACCAACCTATCATATCGGCGGTAATATTTGAAAACATTCCTGGCGAGTTGGCCTCTACGTCTCTGTGGGAAATTTATATACATCAATAACGTAATATAACCTAACCTAACCCAACCTAACATCTCGGCACTAATATTTGACAACATTCCTGGCGAGTTGGCCTCTACGTCTCCGTGGGACTTTTATATACATCAATAACGTAATATAACGTCACCTAACCCAACATAACATCTCGGCGGTAATATTTGACAACATTCCTGGCGAGTTGGCCTCTACGTCTCCGTGGGGCATTCATATACATCAATAACGTAATATAACCTAAAATCTCGGCGGTAATATTTGACAACATTCCTGGCGATTTGGCCTCTACGTCTCCGTGGGGCCTTCATATACATCAATAACGTAATCTAACCTAACCTAACCCAACCTATCATCTCGGCACTAATATTTGACAACATTCCTGTCGATGTTGGCCTCTACGTCTCTGTGGGACCTTCATATACATCAATAACGTAATATTACCTAACCTAACCGAACCTAACATCTCGGCACTAATATTTGAAAACATTCCTGGCTTGTTGGCCTCTAGGTCTCCGTTGGACCTTGATATACATCAATAACGTAATTTAACCTAACCTAAACCAACGTAACATCTCGGTGGTAATATTTGACAACATTCCTGGCTTGTTGGCCTCTATGTTTCCGTGGGACCTTTATATACATCAATAACGTAATATAACCTAACCTAGCCCAACCTATCATCTCGGCGGTAATATTTGACAACATTCCTGGCGAGTTGGCCTCTACGCCTCCGTGCGACCTTCATATACATCAATAACGTAATATAACCTAACCTGAACCAACCTATCATCTCGGCGGTAATATTTGACAACATTCCTGGCGAGTTGAGCTCTACGCCTCCGTGGGACCTCCATATACATCAATAACGTAATATAACCTAACCCAACCCAACCTAACATCTCGGCACTAATATTTGACAACATTCCTGGCGAGTTGGCCTCTACCTCTCCGTGCGACCTTCATATACATCAATAACGTAGTATAACGTAACCTAAACCAACCTATCATATCGGCGGTAATATTTGACAACAGTCCTGGCTTGTAGGCCTCTATGTTTCCGTGTGACCTTTATATACATCAATAACGTAATATAACCTAACATAACCCAACCTATCATCTCGGCGGTAATATTTGACAACATTCCTGGCGAGTTGGCCTCTACGTCTCCGTGGGACCTTCATATACATCAATAACGTAGTATAACGTAACCTAATCCAACCTATCATCTCGGCGGTAATATTTGACAACATTCGTGGCGAGTTGGCCTCTACGTCTCCGTGGAACCTTCATATACATCAATAACGTAATATAACCTAACCTAACCCAACCTATCATCTCGGCGGTAATATTTGACAACATTCCTGGCGAGTTGGCCTCTACGCCTCCGTGCGACCTTCATATACATCAATAACGTAATATAACCTAACCTGAAGCAACCTATCATCTCGGCGGTAATATTTGACAACATTCCTGGCCAGTTGAGCTCTATGTCTCCGTGGGACCTTCATATACATCAGTAACGTAATATCACCTAACCTAACCCAACCTAAGATCTCGGCACTAATATTTGACAACATTCCTGGCGAGTTGGCCTCTACGTCTCTGTGGGAATTTTATATACATCAATAACGTAATATAACCTAACATAACCCAACCTAACATCTCGGCACTAATATTTGACAACATTCCTGGCCAGTTGGCCTCTGCCTCTCCGTGGGACCTTCATATACGTCAATAACGTAATATAATCTAACCTAACGCAACCCATCATCTCGGCGGTAATATTTGACAACATTCCTGGTCAGTTGGCCTCTACGTCTCCGTGGAACCTTCATATACATCAATAACGTAATATAACCTAACCTAACCCAACCTATCATCTCGGCGGTAATATTTGACAACATTCCTGGCGAGTTGGCCTCTACGTCTCCGTGGGACTTTTATATACATCTATAACGTAATTTAACATAACCTAAACCTACGTAACATCTCGGCGGTAATATGTGACAACATTCCTGGCGAGTTGGCCTCTACGTCTCCGTGGGACCTTCGTATACATCAATAACGTAATATAACGTAACCTAACCCAACCTATCATATCGGCGGTAATATTTGACAACATTCCTGGCGAGTTGGCCTCTACGTCTCCGTGGGACCTTCATATACATCAATAACGTAATATAACCTAACCTGAACCAACCTATCATCTCGGCGGTAATATTTGACAACATTCCTGGCGAGTTGAGCTCTACGTCTCCGTGGGACCTTCATATACATCAATAACGAAATATCACCTAACCTAACCCAACCTAAGATCTCGGCACTAATATTTGACAACATTCCGGGCGAGTTGGCCTCTACGTCTCTGTGGGAATTTTATATACATCAATAACGTAATATAACCTAACCTAACCCAACCTAACATCTCGGCACTAATATTTGACAACATTCCTGGCGAGTTGGCCTCTACCTCTCCGTGCGACCTTCATATACATCAATAACGTAATATAACGTAACCTAACCCAACCTATCATATCGGCGGTAATATTTGACAACATTCCTCGCGAGTTGGCCTCTACCTCTCCGTGCGACCTTCATATACATCAATAACGTAATATAACCTAACCTGAACCAACCTATCATCTCGGCGGTAATATTTGACAACATTCCTGGCGAGTTGAGCTCTACGTCTCCGTGGGACCTTCATATACATCAATAACGAAATATCACCTAACCTAACCCAACCTAAGATCTCGGCACTAATATTTGACAACATTCCGGGCGAGTTGGCCTCTACGTCTCTGTGGGAATTTTATATACATCAATAACGTAATATAACCTAACCTAACCCAACCTAACATCTCGGCACTAATATTTGACAACATTCCTGGCGAGTTGGCCTCTACCTCTCCGTGCGACCTTCATATACATCAATAACGTAATATAACGTAACCTAACCCAACCTATCATATCGGCGGTAATATTTGACAACATTCCTCGCGAGTTGGCCTCTACCTCTCCGTGCGACCTTCATATACATCAATAACGTAATATAACCTAACCTAACCCAACCTATCATCTCGGCGGTAATATTTGACAACATTCCTGGCGAATTGGCCTCTACGTCTCCGTGGGACCTTCATATACATCAATAACATAATATTACCTATCCTAACCCAACTTATCATCTAGGCGGTAATATTTGACAACATTCGTGGCGAGTTGGCCTCTACGTCTCCGTGGGACATTTATATACATCAATAACGTAATTTAACCTAACCTAAACCGACGTAACATCTCGGCGGTAATATTTGACAATATTCCTGGCGAGTTGGCCTCTACGTCTCCGTGGGACCTTCGTATACATAAATAACGTAATTTAACCTAACCTAAACCAACGTAACATCTCGGTGGTAATATTTGACAACATTCCTGGCTTGTTGGCCTCTACGTCTCCGTGGGACCTTCATATTCAACAATAACGCAATATAACGTAACCTAAACCAACCTATCATATCGGCGGTAATATTTGAAAACATTCCTGGCGAGTTGGCCTCTACGTCTCTGTGGGAAATTTATATACATCAATAACGTAATATAACCTAACCTAACCCAACCTAACATCTCGGCACTAATATTTGACAACATTCCTGGCGAGTTGGCCTCTACGTCTCCGTGGGACTTTTATATACATCAATAACGTAATATAACGTAACCTAACCCAACATAACATCTCGGCGGTAATATTTGACAACATTCCTGGCGAGTTGGCCTCTACGTCTCCGTGGGTCATTCATATACATCAATAACGTAATATAACCTAAAATCTCGGCGGTAATATTTGACAACATTCCTGGCGATTTGGCCTCTACGTCTCCGTGGGGCCTTCATATACATCAATAACGTAATCTAACCTAACTTAACCCAACCTATCATCTCGGCGGAAATATTTGACAACATTCCTGGTCAGTTGGCCTCTACGTCTCCGTGGAACCTTCATTTACATCAATAACGTAATATACCCTAACCTAACCCAACCTATCATCTCGGCGGTAATATTTGACTACATTCCTGGCGAGTTGGCCTCTACGTCTCCGTGGGACTTTTATATACATCAATAACGTAATTTAACCTAACCTAAACCAACCTATCATATCGGCGGTAATATATGAAAACATTCTTGTCGATGTTGGCCTCTACGTCTCTGTGGGACCTTCATATACATCAATAACGTAATATTACCTAACCTAACCCAACTTAACATCTCGGCACTCATATTTGAAAACATTCCTGGCGAGTTGGCCTCTACGTCTCTGTGGGTATTTTATATACATCAATAACGTAATATAACGTAACCTAACCCAACCTATCATATCGGCGGTAATATTTGACAACATTCCTGGCGAGTTGGCCTCTACGTCTCCGTGGGACCTTCATATACATCAATAACGTAATATAACCTAACCTGAACCAACCTATCATCTCGGCGGTAATATTTGACAACATTCCCGGCGAGTTGAGCTCTACGTCTCCGTGGGACCTTCATATACATCAATAACGAAATATCACCTAACCTAACCCAACCTAAGATCTCGGCACTAATATTTGACAACATTCCGGGCGAGTTGGCCTCTACGTCTCTGTGGGAATTTTATATACATCAATAACGTAATATAACCTAACCTAACCCAACCTATCATCTCGGCGGTAATATTTGACAACATTCCTGGCGAGTTGGCCTCTACGCCTCCGTGCGACCTTCATATAGATCAATAACGTAATATAACCTAACCTGAACCAACCTATCATCGCGGCGATAATATTTGACAACATTCCTGGCGAGTTGGCCTCTACGTCTCCGTGGGACTTTTATATACATCAATAACGTAATATAACGTAACCTAACCCAACATAACATCTCGGCGGTAATATTTGACAACATTCCTGGCGAGTTGGCCTCTACGTCTCCGTGGGGCATTCATATACATCAATAACGTAATATAACCTAAAATCTCGGCGGTAATATTTGACAACATTCCTGGCGATTTGGCCTCTACGTCTCCGTGGGGCCTTCATATACATCAATAACGTAATCTAACCTAACCTAACCCAACCTATCATCTCGGCGGTAATATTTGACAACATT
The DNA here is from genome assembly GCA_963969225.1 of Xylocopa violacea. NCBI lineage: Eukaryota > Metazoa > Arthropoda > Insecta > Hymenoptera > Apidae > Xylocopa > Xylocopa violacea. The sequence continues at coordinate 221,691 of CAXAJV010000839.1, read as the reverse complement.
CCTGGCGAGTTGGCCTCTACGCCTCCGTGCGACCTTCATATAGATCAATAACGTAATATAACCTAACCTGAACCAACCTATCATCGCGGCGATAATATTTGACAACATTCCTGGCGAGTTGAGCTCTACGTCTCCGTGGGACCTTCATATACATCAATAACGTAATATCACCTAACCTAACCCAACCTAAGATCTCGGCACTAATATTTGACAACATTCCTGGCGAGTTGGCCTCTACGTCTCTGTGGGAATTTTATATATATCAATAACGTAATATAACCTAACCTAACCCAACCTAACATCTCGGCACTAATATTTGACAACATTCCTGTAGAATTGGCCTCTACCTCTCCGTGTGACGTTCATATACGTCAATTGCGTAATATAATCTAACCTAACCCAACCTATCATCTCGGCGGAAATATTTGACAACATTCCTGGTCAGTTGGCCTCTACGTCTCCGTGGAACCTTCATTTACATCAATAACGTAATATAACCTAACCTAACCCAACCTATCATCTCGGCGGTAATATTTGACTACATTCCTGTCGAGTTGGCCTCTACGTCTCCGTGGGACTTTTATATACATCAATAACGTAATTTAACCTAACCTAAATCAACCTATCATATCGGCGGTAATATATGAAAACATTCTTGTCGATGTTGGCCTCTACGTCTCTGTGGGACCTTCATATACATCAATAACGTAATATTACCTAACCTAACCCAACTTAACATCTCGGCACTAATATTTGAAAACATTCCTGGCGAGTTGGCCTCTACGTCTCTGTGGGTATTTTATATACATCAATAACGTAATATAACGTAACCTAACCCAACCTATCATATCGGCGGTAATATTTGACAACATTCCTCGCGAGTTGGCCTCTACCTCTCCGTGCGACCTTCATATACATCAATAACGTAATATAACGTAACCTAAACCAACCTATCATATCGGCGGTAATATTTGAAAACATTCATGTCGATGTTGGCCTCTACGTCTCCGTGGGACTTTTATATACATCAAAACGTAATATAACCTAACCTAACCCAACCTATCATCTCGGCAGTAATATTTGACAACATTCCTGTCGAGTTGGCCTCTACGTCTCCGTGGGACTTTTATTTACATCAATAACGTAATTTAACCTAACCTAACCCAACCTAACATCTCGGCACCAATATTTGACAACATTCCTGGCGAGTTGGCCTCTACCACTCCGTGCGACCTTCATATACATCAATAACGTAATTTCACCTAACCTAAACCAACGTAACATCTCGGTGGTAATATTTGACAACATTCATGGCTTGTTTGCCTCTATGTTTCCGTGGGACCTTTATATACATCAATAACGTAATCTAACCTAACCTAACCCAACCTAACTTCTCGGCGGTAATATTTAACAACATTCCTGGCGAGTTGGTCTCTACGCCTCCGTGGGACCTCCATATACATCAATAACGTAATATAACCTAACCCAACCCAACCTAACATCTCGGCACTAATATTTGACAACATTCCTGGCGAGTTGGCCTCTACCTCTCCGTGCGACCTTCATATACATCAATAACGTAGTATAACGTAACCTAAACCAACCTATCATATCGGCGGTAATATTTGACAACAGTCCTGGCTTGTAGGCCTCTATGTTTCCGTGTGACCTTTATATACATCAATAACGTAATATAACCTAACCTAACCCAACCTATCATCTCGGCGGTAATATTTGACAACATTCCTGGCGAGTTGGCCTCTACGTCTCCGTGGGACCTTCATATACATCAATAACATAATATAACCTAACCTAACCCAACCAATCATCTCGGCGGTAATATTTGACAACATTCCTGGCGAGTTGGACTCTACGTCTCTGTGGGAAATTTATATACATCAATAACGTAATATAACGTAACCTAAACCAACCTATCATATCGGCGGTAATATTTGAAAACATTCCTGGCGAGTTGGACTCTACGTCTCTGTGGGAAATTTATATACATCAATAACGTAATATAACCTAACCTAACCCAACCTGTCACCTCGGCGGTAATATTTGAACACATTCCTGGAGAGTTGGCCTCTACGTCTCCGTGGGACTTTTATATACATCAATAACGTAATATAACGTAACCTAACCCAACCTATCATATCGGCGGAAATATTTGAAAACATTCATGTCGATGTTGGCCTCTACGTCTCCGTGGGACTTTTATATACATCAAAACGTAATATAACCTAACCTAACCCAACCTATCATCTCGGCAGTAATATTTGTCAACATTCCTGGCGAGTTGAGCTCTACGTCTCCGTGGGACCTTCATATACATCAATAACGTAATATCACCTAACCTAACCCAACCTAAGATCTCGGCACTAATATTTGACAACATTCCTGGCGAGTTGGCCTCTACGTCTCTGTGGGAATTTTATATACATCAATAACCTAATATAACCTAACCTAACCCAACCTAACATCTCGGCACTAATATTTGACAACATTCCTGTAGAATTGGCCTCTACCTCTCCGTGGGACGTTCATATACGTCAATAGCGTAATATAATCTAACCTAACCCAACCTATCATCTCGGCGGAAATATTTGACAACATTCCTGGTCAGTTGGCCTCTACGTCTCCGTGGAACCTTCATTTACATCAATAACGTAATATAACCTAACCTAACCCAACCTATCATCTCGGCGGTAATATTTGACTACATTCCTGGCGAGTTGGCCTCTACGTCTCCGTGGGACATTTATATACATCAATAACGTAATATAACGTAACTTAACCAACCTATCATATCGGCGGTAATATTTGAAAACATTCATGTCGATGTTGGCCTCTACGTCTCCGTGGGACTTTTATATACATCAAAACGTAATATAACCTAACCTAACCCAACCTATCATCTCGGCAGTAATATTTGACAACATTCCTGTCGAGTTGGCCTCTACGTCTCCGTGGGACTTTTATTTACATCAATAACGTAATTTAACCTAACCTAACCGAACCTAACATCTCGGCACTAATATTTGACAACATTCCTGGCGAGTTGGCCTCTACGTCTCCGTGGGACTTTTATATACATCAATAACGTAATATAACGTAACCTAACCCAACATAACATCTCGGCGGTAATATTTGACTACATTCCTGGCGAGTTGGCCTCTACGTCTCCGTGGGACTTTTATATACATCAATAACGTAATTTAACCTAACCTAAACCAACCTATCATATCGGCGGTAATATATGAAAACATTCTTGTCGATGTTGGCCTCTACGTCTCTGTGGGACCTTCATATACATCAATAACGTAATATTACCTAACCTAACCCAACTTAACATCTCGGCGGAAATATTTGACAACATTCCTGGTCAGTTGGCCTCTACGTCTCCGTGGAACCTTCATTTACATCAATAACGTAATATAACCCAACCTAACCCAACCTATCATCTCGGCGATAATATTTGACTACATTCCTGGCGAGTTGGCCTCTACGTCTCCGTGGGACTTTTATATACATCAATAACGTAACTTAACCTAACCTAAACCTACGTAACATCTCGGCGGTAATATGTGACAACATTCCTGGCTTGATGGCCTCTACGTCTCCGTGGGACCCTCATATGCATCAATAACGTAATATAACGTAACCTAACCCAACCTATCATATCGGCGATAATATTTGACAACATTCCTGGCGAGTTGGCCTCTACGTCTCCGTGGGACCTTCATTTACATCAATAACGTAATATAACGTAACCTAAACCAACCTATCATATCGGCGGTAATATTTGAAAACATTCCTGGCGAGTTGGACTCTACGTCTCTGTGGGAAATTTATATACATCAATAACGTAATATAACCTAACCTAACCCAACCTGTCACCTCGGCGGTAATATTTGAACACGTTCCTGGCGAGTTGGCCTCTACGTCTCCGTGGGACTTTTATATACATCAATAACGTAATATAACGTAACCTAACCCAACCTATCATATCGGCGGAAATATTTGAAAACATTCATGTCGATGTTGGCCTCTACGTCTCCGTGGGACTTTTATATACATCAAAACGTAATATAACCTAACCTAACCCAACCTATCATCTCGGCAGTAATATTTGACAACATTCCTGGCGAGTTGAGCTCTACGTCTCCGTGGGACCTTCATATACATCAATAACGTAATATCACCTAACCTAACCCAACCTAAGATCTCGGCACTAATATTTGACAACATTCCTGGCGAGTTGGCCTCTACGTCTCTGTGGGAATTTTATATACATCAATAACCTAATATAACCTAACCTAACCCAACCTAACATCTCGGCACTAATATTTGACAACATTCCTGTAGAATTGGCCTCTACCTCTCCGTGGGACGTTCATATACGTCAATAGCGTAATATAATCTAACCTAACCCAACCTATCATCTCGGCGGTAATATTTGACTACATTCCTGGCGAGTTGGCCTCTACGTCTCCGTGGGACTTTTATATACATCAATAACGTAACTTAACCTAACCTAAACCTACGTAACATCTCGGCGGTAATATGTGACAACATTCCTGGCTTGATGGCCTCTACGTCTCCGTGGGACCCTCATATGCATCAATAACGTAATATAACGTAACCTAACCCAACCTATCATATCGGCGATAATATTTGACAACATTCCTGGCGAGTTGGCCTCTACGTCTCCGTGGGACCTTCATTTACATCAATAACGTAATATAACGTAACCTAAACCAACCTATCATATCGGCGGTAATATTTGAAAACATTCCTGGCGAGTTGGACTCTACGTCTCTGTGGGAAATTTATATACATCAATAACGTAATATAACCTAACCTAACCCAACCTGTCACCTCGGCGGTAATATTTGAACACATTCCTGGCGAGTTGGCCTCTACGTCTCCGTGGGACTTTTATATACATCAATAACGTAATATAACGTAACCTAACCCAACCTATCATATCGGCGGAAATATTTGAAAACATTCATGTCGATGTTGGCCTCTACGTCTCCGTGGGACTTTTATATACATCAAAACGTAATATAACCTAACCTAACCCAACCTATCATCTCGGCAGTAATATTTGACAACATTCCTGGCGAGTTGAGCTCTACGTCTCCGTGGGACCTTCATATACATCAATAACGTAATATCACCTAACCTAACCCAACCTAAGATCTCGGCACTAATATTTGACAACATTCCTGGCGAGTTGGCCTCTACGTCTCTGTGGGAATTTTATATACATCAATAACCTAATATAACCTAACCTAACCCAACCTAACATCTCGGCACTAATATTTGACAACATTCCTGTAGAATTGGCCTCTACCTCTCCGTGGGACGTTCATATACGTCAATAGCGTAATATAATCTAACCTAACCCAACCTATCATCTCGGCGGAAATATTTGACAACATTCCTGGTCAGTTGGCCTCTACGTCTCCGTGGAACCTTCATTTACATCAATAACGTAATATAACCTAACCTAACCCAACCTATCATCTCGGCGGTAATATTTGACTACATTCCTGGCGAGTTGGCCTCTACGTCTCCGTGGGACATTTATATACATCAATAACGTAATATAACGTAACTTAACCAACCTATCATATCGGCGGTAATATTTGAAAACATTCATGTCGATGTTGGCCTCTACGTCTCCGTGGGACTTTTATATACATCAAAACGTAATATAACCTAACCTAACCCAACCTATCATCTCGGCAGTAATATTTGACAACATTCCTGTCGAGTTGGCCTCTACGTCTCCGTGGGACTTTTATTTACATCAATAACGTAATTTAACCTAACCTAACCCAACCTAACATCTCGGCACTAATATTTGACAACATTCCTGGCGAGTTGGCCTCTACGTCTCCGTGGGACTTTTATATACATCAATAACGTAATATAACGTAACCTAACCCAACATAACATCTCGGCGGTAATATTTGACAACATTCCTGGCGAGTTGGCCTCTACGTCTCCGTGGGGCATTCATATACATCAATAACGTAATATAACCTAAAATCTCGGCGGTAATATTTGACAACATTCCTGGCGATTTGGCCTCTACGTCTCCGTGGGGCCTTCATATACATCAATAACGTAATCTAACCTAACCTAACCCAACCTATCATCTCGGCGGTAATATTTGACAACATTCCTGGCGAGTTGGCCTCTACGCCTCCGTGCGACCTTCATATAGATCAATAACGTAATATAACCTAACCTGAACCAACCTATCATCGCGGCGATAATATTTGACAACATTCCTGGCGAGTTGAGCTCTACGTCTCCGTGGGACCTTCATATACATCAATAACGTAATATCACCTAACCTAACCCAACCTAAGATCTCGGCACTAATATTTGACAACATTCCTGGCGAGTTGGCCTCTACGTCTCTGTGGGAATTTTATATACATCAATAACGTAATATAACCTAACCTAACCCAACCTAACATCTCGGCACTAATATTTGACAACATTCCTGTAGAATTGGCCTCTACCTCTCCGTGTGACGTTCATATACGTCAATTGCGTAATATAATCTAACCTAACCCAACCTATCATCTCGGCGGAAATATTTGACAACATTCCTGGTCAGTTGGCCTCTACGTCTCCGTGGAACCTTCATTTACATCAATAACGTAATATAACCTAACCTAACCCAACCTATCATCTCGGCGGTAATATTTGACTACATTCCTGTCGAGTTGGCCTCTACGTCTCCGTGGGACTTTTATATACATCAATAACGTAATTTAACCTAACCTAAACCAACCTATCATATCGGCGGTAATATATGAAAACATTCTTGTCGATGTTGGCCTCTGCGTCTCTGTGGGACCTTCATATACATCAATAACGTAATATTACCTAACCTAACCCAACTTAACATCTCGGCACTAATATTTGAAAACATTCCTGGCGAGTTGGCCTCTACGTCTCTGTGGGTATTTTATATACATCAATAACGTAATATAACGTAACCTAACCCAACCTATCATATCGGCGGTAATATTTGACAACATTCCTCGCGAGTTGGCCTCTACCTCTCCGTGCGACCTTCATATACATCAATAACGTAATATAACGTAACCTAAACCAACCTATCATATCGGCGGTAATATTTGAAAACATTCATGTCGATGTTGGCCTCTACGTCTCCGTGGGACTTTTATATACATCAAAACGTAATATAACCTAACCTAACCCAACCTATCATCTCGGCAGTAATATTTGACAACATTCCTGTCGAGTTGGCCTCTACGTCTCTGTGGGACTTTTATTTACATCAATAACGTAATTTAACCTAACCTAACCCAACCTAACATCTCGGCACCAATATTTGACAACATTCCTGGCTAGTTGGCCTCTACCTCTCCGTGCGACCTTCATATACATCAATAACGTAATTTCACCTAACCTAAACCAACGTAACATCTCGGTGGTAATATTTGACAACATTCATGGCTTGTTTGCCTCTATGTTTCCGTGGGACCTTTATATACATCAATAACGTAATCTAACCTAACCTAACCCAACCTAACTTCTCGGCGGTAATATTTAACAACATTCCTGGCGAGTTGGTCTCTACGCCTCCGTGGGACCTCCATATACATCAATAACGTAATATAACCTAACCCAACCCAACCTAACATCTCGGCACTAATATTTGACAACATTCCTGGCGAGTTGGCCTCTACCTCTCCGTGCGACCTTCATATACATCAATAACGTAGTATAACGTAACCTAAACCAACCTATCATATCGGCGGTAATATTTGACAACAGTCCTGGCTTGTAGGCCTCTATGTTTCCGTGTGACCTTTATATACATCAATAACGTAATATAACCTAACCTAACCCAACCTATCATCTCGGCGGTAATATTTGACAACATTCCTGGCGAGTTGGCCTCTACGTCTCCGTGGGACCTTCATATACATCAATAACATAATATAACCTAACCTAACCCAACCAATCATCTCGGCGGTAATATTTGACAACATTCCTGGCGAGTTGGACTCTACGTCTCTGTGGGAAATTTATATACATCAATAACGTAATATAACGTAACCTAAACCAACCTATCATATCGGCGGTAATATTTGAAAACATTCCTGGCGAGTTGGACTCTACGTCTCTGTGGGAAATTTATATACATCAATAACGTAATATAACCTAACCTAACCCAACCTGTCACCTCGGCGGTAATATTTGAACACGTTCCTGGCGAGTTGGCCTCTACGTCTCCGTGGGACTTTTATATACATCAATAACGTAATATAACGTAACCTAACCCAACCTATCATATCGGCGGAAATATTTGAAAACATTCATGTCGATGTTGGCCTCTACGTCTCCGTGGGACTTTTATATACATCAAAACGTAATATAACCTAACCTAACCCAACCTATCATCTCGGCAGTAATATTTGACAACATTCCTGGCGAGTTGAGCTCTACGTCTCCGTGGGACCTTCATATACATCAATAACGTAATATCACCTAACCTAACCCAACCTAAGATCTCGGCACTAATATTTGACAACATTCCTGGCGAGTTGGCCTCTACGTCTCTGTGGGAATTTTATATACATCAATAACCTAATATAACCTAACCTAACCCAACCTAACATCTCGGCACTAATATTTGACAACATTCCTGTAGAATTGGCCTCTACCTCTCCGTGGGACGTTCATATACGTCAATAGCGTAATATAATCTAACCTAACCCAACCTATCATCTCGGCGGAAATATTTGACAACATTCCTGGTCAGTTGGCCTCTACGTCTCCGTGGAACCTTCATTTACATCAATAACGTAATATAACCTAACCTAACCCAACCTATCATCTCGGCGGTAATATTTGACTACATTCCTGGCGAGTTGGCCTCTACGTCTCCGTGGGACATTTATATACATCAATAACGTAATATAACGTAACTTAACCAACCTATCATATCGGCGGTAATATTTGAAAACATTCATGTCGATGTTGGCCTCTACGTCTCCGTGGGACTTTTATATACATCAAAACGTAATATAACCTAACCTAACCCAACCTATCATCTCGGCAGTAATATTTGACAACATTCCTGTCGAGTTGGCCTCTACGTCTCCGTGGGACTTTTATTTACATCAATAACGTAATTTAACCTAACCTAACCCAACCTAACATCTCGGCACTAATATTTGACAACATTCCTGGCGAGTTGGCCTCTACGTCTCCGTGGGACTTTTATATACATCAATAACGTAATATAACGTAACCTAACCCAACATAACATCTCGGCGGTAATATTTGACAACATTCCTGGCGAGTTGGCCTCTACGTCTCCGTGGGGCATTCATATACATCAATAACGTAATATAACCTAAAATCTCGGCGGTAATATTTGACAACATTCCTGGCGATTTGGCCTCTACGTCTCCGTGGGGCCTTCATATACATCAATAACGTAATCTAACCTAACCTAACCCAACCTATCATCTCGGCGGTAATATTTGACAACATTCCTGGCGAGTTGGCCTCTACGCCTCCGTGCGACCTTCATATAGATCAATAACGTAATATAACCTAACCTGAACCAACCTATCATCGCGGCGATAATATTTGACAACATTCCTGGCGAGTTGAGCTCTACGTCTCCGTGGGACCTTCATATACATCAATAACGTAATATCACCTAACCTAACCCAACCTAAGATCTCGGCACTAATACTTGACAACATTCCTGGCGAGTTGGCCTCTACGTCTCTGTGGGAATTTTATATACATCAATAACGTAATATAACCTAACCTAACCCAACCTAACATCTCGGCACTAATATTTGACAACATTCCTGTAGAATTGGCCTCTACCTCTCCGTGTGACGTTCATATACGTCAATTGCGTAATATAATCTAACCTAACCCAACCTATCATCTCGGCGGAAATATTTGACAACATTCCTGGTCAGTTGGCCTCTACGTCTCCGTGGAACCTTCATTTACATCAATAACGTAATATAACCTAACCTAACCCAACCTATCATCTCGGCGGTAATATTTGACTACATTCCTGGCGAGTTGGCCTCTACGTCTCCGTGGGACATTTATATACATCAATAACGTAATATAACGTAACTTAACCAACCTATCATATCGGCGGTAATATTTGAAAACATTCATGTCGATGTTGGCCTCTACGTCTCCGTGGGACTTTTATATACATCAAAACGTAATATAACCTAACCTAACCCAACCTATCATCTCGGCAGTAATATTTGACAACATTCCTGTCGAGTTGGCCTCTACGTCTCCGTGGGACTTTTATTTACATCAATAACGTAATTTAACCTAACCTAACCGAACCTAACATCTCGGCACTAATATTTGACAACATTCCTGGCGAGTTGGCCTCTACGTCTCCGTGGGACTTTTATATACATCAATAACGTAATATAACGTAACCTAACCCAACATAACATCTCGGCGGTAATATTTGACTACATTCCTGGCGAGTTGGCCTCTACGTCTCCGTGGGACTTTTATATACATCAATAACGTAATTTAACCTAACCTAAACCAACCTATCATATCGGCGGTAATATATGAAAACATTCTTGTCGATGTTGGCCTCTACGTCTCTGTGGGACCTTCATATACATCAATAACGTAATATTACCTAACCTAACCCAACTTAACATCTCGGCGGAAATATTTGACAACATTCCTGGTCAGTTGGCCTCTACGTCTCCGTGGAACCTTCATTTACATCAATAACGTAATATAACCCAACCTAACCCAACCTATCATCTCGGCGGTAATATTTGACTACATTCCTGGCGAGTTGGCCTCTACGTCTCCGTGGGACTTTTATATACATCAATAACGTAACTTAACCTAACCTAAACCTACGTAACATCTCGGCGGTAATATGTGACAACATTCCTGGCTTGATGGCCTCTACGTCTCCGTGGGACCCTCATATGCATCAATAACGTAATATAACGTAACCTAACCCAACCTATCATATCGGCGATAATATTTGACAACATTCCTGGCGAGTTGGCCTCTACGTCTCCGTGGGACCTTCATTTACATCAATAACGTAATATAACGTAACCTAAACCAACCTATCATATCGGCGGTAATATTTGAAAACATTCCTGGCGAGTTGGACTCTACGTCTCTGTGGGAAATTTATATACATCAATAACGTAATATAACCTAACCTAACCCAACCTGTCACCTCGGCGGTAATATTTGAACACGTTCCTGGCGAGTTGGCCTCTACGTCTCCGTGGGACTTTTATATACATCAATAACGTAATATAACGTAACCTAACCCAACCTATCATATCGGCGGAAATATTTGAAAACATTCATGTCGATGTTGGCCTCTACGTCTCCGTGGGACTTTTATATACATCAAAACGTAATATAACCTAACCTAACCCAACCTATCATCTCGGCAGTAATATTTGACAACATTCCTGGCGAGTTGAGCTCTACGTCTCCGTGGGACCTTCATATACATCAATAACGTAATATCACCTAACCTAACCCAACCTAAGATCTCGGCACTAATATTTGACAACATTCCTGGCGAGTTGGCCTCTACGTCTCTGTGGGAATTTTATATACATCAATAACCTAATATAACCTAACCTAACCCAACCTAACATCTCGGCACTAATATTTGACAACATTCCTGTAGAATTGGCCTCTACCTCTCCGTGGGACGTTCATATACGTCAATAGCGTAATATAATCTAACCTAACCCAACCTATCATCTCGGCGGTAATATTTGACTACATTCCTGGCGAGTTGGCCTCTACGTCTCCGTGGGACTTTTATATACATCAATAACGTAACTTAACCTAACCTAAACCTACGTAACATCTCGGCGGTAATATGTGACAACATTCCTGGCTTGATGGCCTCTACGTCTCCGTGGGACCCTCATATGCATCAATAACGTAATATAACGTAACCTAACCCAACCTATCATATCGGCGATAATATTTGACAACATTCCTGGCGAGTTGGCCTCTACGTCTCCGTGGGACCTTCATTTACATCAATAACGTAATATAACGTAACCTAAACCAACCTATCATATCGGCGGTAATATTTGAAAACATTCCTGGCGAGTTGGACTCTACGTCTCTGTGGGAAATTTATATACATCAATAACGTAATATAACCTAACCTAACCCAACCTGTCACCTCGGCGGTAATATTTGAACACATTCCTGGCGAGTTGGCCTCTACGTCTCCGTGGGACTTTTATATACATCAATAACGTAATATAACGTAACCTAACCCAACCTATCATATCGGCGGAAATATTTGAAAACATTCATGTCGATGTTGGCCTCTACGTCTCCGTGGGACTTTTATATACATCAAAACGTAATATAACCTAACCTAACCCAACCTATCATCTCGGCAGTAATATTTGACAACATTCCTGGCGAGTTGAGCTCTACGTCTCCGTGGGACCTTCATATACATCAATAACGTAATATCACCTAACCTAACCCAACCTAAGATCTCGGCACTAATATTTGACAACATTCCTGGCGAGTTGGCCTCTACGTCTCTGTGGGAATTTTATATACATCAATAACCTAATATAACCTAACCTAACCCAACCTAACATCTCGGCACTAATATTTGACAACATTCCTGTAGAATTGGCCTCTACCTCTCCGTGGGACGTTCATATACGTCAATAGCGTAATATAATCTAACCTAACCCAACCTATCATCTCGGCGGAAATATTTGACAACATTCCTGGTCAGTTGGCCTCTACGTCTCCGTGGAACCTTCATTTACATCAATAACGTAATATAACCTAACCTAACCCAACCTATCATCTCGGCGGTAATATTTGACTACATTCCTGGCGAGTTGGCCTCTACGTCTCCGTGGGACATTTATATACATCAATAACGTAATTTAACGTAACTTAACCAACCTATCATATCGGCGGTAATATTTGAAAACATTCATGTCGATGTTGGCCTCTACGTCTCCGTGGGACTTTTATATACATCAAAACGTAATATAACCTAACCTAACCCAACCTATCATCTCGGCAGTAATATTTGACAACATTCCTGTCGAGTTGGCCTCTACGTCTCCGTGGGACTTTTATTTACATCAATAACGTAATTTAACCTAACCTAACCCAACCTAACATCTCGGCACTAATATTTGACAACATTCCTGGCGAGTTGGCCTCTACGTCTCCGTGGGACTTTTATATACATCAATAACGTAATATAACGTAACCTAACCCAACATAACATCTCGGCGGTAATATTTGACAACATTCCTGGCGAGTTGGCCTCTACGTCTCCGTGGGGCATTCATATACATCAATAACGTAATATAACCTAAAATCTCGGCGGTAATATTTGACAACATTCCTGGCGATTTGGCCTCTACGTCTCCGTGGGGCCTTCATATACATCAATAACGTAATCTAACCTAACCTAACCCAACCTATCATCTCGGCGGTAATATTTGACAACATTCCTGGCGAGTTGGCCTCTACGCCTCCGTGCGACCTTCATATAGATCAATAACGTAATATAACCTAACCTGAACCAACCTATCATCGCGGCGATAATATTTGACAACATTCCTGGCGAGTTGAGCTCTACGTCTCCGTGGGACCTTCATATACATCAATAACGTAATATCACCTAACCTAACCCAACCTAAGATCTCGGCACTAATATTTGACAACATTCCTGGCGAGTTGGCCTCTACGTCTCTGTGGGAATTTTATATACATGAATAACGTAATATAACCTAACCTAACCCAACCTAACATCTCGGCACTAATATTTGACAACATTCCTGTAGAATTGGCCTCTACCTCTCCGTGTGACGTTCATATACGTCAATTGCGTAATATAATCTAACCTAACCCAACCTATCATCTCGGCGGAAATATTTGACAACATTCCTGGTCAGTTGGCCTCTACGTCTCCGTGGAACCTTCATTTACATCAATAACGTAATATAACCTAACCTAACCCAACCTATCATCTCGGCGGTAATATTTGACTACATTCCTGTCGAGTTGGCCTCTACGTCTCCGTGGGACTTTTATATACATCAATAACGTAATTTAACCTAACCTAAACCAACCTATCATATCGGCGGTAATATATGAAAACATTCTTGTCGATGTTGGCCTCTGCGTCTCTGTGGGACCTTCATATACATCAATAACGTAATATTACCTAACCTAACCCAACTTAACATCTCGGCACTAATATTTGAAAACATTCCTGGCGAGTTGGCCTCTACGTCTCTGTGGGTATTTTATATACATCAATAACGTAATATAACGTAACCTAACCCAACCTATCATATCGGCGGTAATATTTGACAACATTCCTCGCGAGTTGGCCTCTACCTCTCCGTGCGACCTTCATATACATCAATAACGTAATATAACGTAACCTAAACCAACCTATCATATCGGCGGTAATATTTGAAAACATTCATGTCGATGTTGGCCTCTACGTCTCCGTGGGACTTTTATATACATCAAAACGTAATATAACCTAACCTAACCCAACCTATCATCTCGGCAGTAATATTTGACAACATTCCTGTCGAGTTGGCCTCTACGTCTCTGTGGGACTTTTATTTACATCAATAACGTAATTTAACCTAACCTAACCCAACCTAACATCTCGGCACCAATATTTGACAACATTCCTGGCTAGTTGGCCTCTACCTCTCCGTGCGACCTTCATATACATCAATAACGTAATTTCACCTAACCTAAACCAACGTAACATCTCGGTGGTAATATTTGACAACATTCATGGCTTGTTTGCCTCTATGTTTCCGTGGGACCTTTATATACATCAATAACGTAATCTAACCTAACCTAACCCAACCTAACTTCTCGGCGGTAATATTTAACAACATTCCTGGCGAGTTGGTCTCTACGCCTCCGTGGGACCTCCATATACATCAATAACGTAATATAACCTAACCCAACCCAACCTAACATCTCGGCACTAATATTTGACAACATTCCTGGCGAGTTGGCCTCTACCTCTCCGTGCGACCTTCATATACATCAATAACGTAGTATAACGTAACCTAAACCAACCTATCATATCGGCGGTAATATTTGACAACAGTCCTGGCTTGTAGGCCTCTATGTTTCCGTGTGACCTTTATATACATCAATAACGTAATATAACCTAACCTAACCCAACCTATCATCTCGGCGGTAATATTTGACAACATTCCTGGCGAGTTGGCCTCTACGTCTCCGTGGGACCTTCATATACATCAATAACATAATATAACCTAACCTAACCCAACCAATCATCTCGGCGGTAATATTTGACAACATTCCTGGCGAGTTGGACTCTACGTCTCTGTGGGAAATTTATATACATCAATAACGTAATATAACGTAACCTAAACCAACCTATCATATCGGCGGTAATATTTGAAAACATTCCTGGCGAGTTGGACTCTACGTCTCTGTGGGAAATTTATATACATCAATAACGTAATATAACCTAACCTAACCCAACCTGTCACCTCGGCGGTAATATTTGAACACGTTCCTGGCGAGTTGGCCTCTACGTCTCCGTGGGACTTTTATATACATCAATAACGTAATATAACGTAACCTAACCCAACCTATCATATCGGCGGAAATATTTGAAAACATTCATGTCGATGTTGGCCTCTACGTCTCCGTGGGACTTTTATATACATCAAAACGTAATATAACCTAACCTAACCCAACCTATCATCTCGGCAGTAATATTTGACAACATTCCTGGCGAGTTGAGCTCTACGTCTCCGTGGGACCTTCATATACATCAATAACGTAATATCACCTAACCTAACCCAACCTAAGATCTCGGCACTAATATTTGACAACATTCCTGGCGAGTTGGCCTCTACGTCTCTGTGGGAATTTTATATACATCAATAACCTAATATAACCTAACCTAACCCAACCTAACATCTCGGCACTAATATTTGACAACATTCCTGTAGAATTGGCCTCTACCTCTCCGTGGGACGTTCATATACGTCAATAGCGTAATATAATCTAACCTAACCCAACCTATCATCTCGGCGGAAATATTTGACAACATTCCTGGTCAGTTGGCCTCTACGTCTCCGTGGAACCTTCATTTACATCAATAACGTAATATAACCTAACCTAACCCAACCTATCATCTCGGCGGTAATATTTGACTACATTCCTGGCGAGTTGGCCTCTACGTCTCCGTGGGACATTTATATACATCAATAACGTAATATAACGTAACTTAACCAACCTATCATATCGGCGGTAATATTTGAAAACATTCATGTCGATGTTGGCCTCTACGTCTCCGTGGGACTTTTATATACATCAAAACGTAATATAACCTAACCTAACCCAACCTATCATCTCGGCAGTAATATTTGACAACATTCCTGTCGAGTTGGCCTCTACGTCTCCGTGGGACTTTTATTTACATCAATAACGTAATTTAACCTAACCTAACCCAACCTAACATCTCGGCACTAATATTTGACAACATTCCTGGCGAGTTGGCCTCTACGTCTCCGTGGGACTTTTATATACATCAATAACGTAATATAACGTAACCTAACCCAACATAACATCTCGGCGGTAATATTTGACAACATTCCTGGCGAGTTGGCCTCTACGTCTCCGTGGGGCATTCATATACATCAATAACGTAATATAACCTAAAATCTCGGCGGTAATATTTGACAACATTCCTGGCGATTTGGCCTCTACGTCTCCGTGGGGCCTTCATATACATCAATAACGTAATCTAACCTAACCTAACCCAACCTATCATCTCGGCGGAAATATTTGACAACATTCCTGGTCAGTTGGCCTCTACGTCTCCGTGGAACCTTCATTTACATCAATAACGTAATATAACCTAACCTAACCCAACCTATCATCTCGGCGGTAATATTTGACTACATTCCTGTCGAGTTGGCCTCTACGTCTCCGTGGGACTTTTATATACATCAATAACGTAATTTAACCTAACCTAAACCAACCTATCATATCGGCGGTAATATATGAAAACATTCTTGTCGATGTTGGCCTCTGCGTCTCTGTGGGACCTTCATATACATCAATAACGTAATATTACCTAACCTAACCCAACTTAACATCTCGGCACTAATATTTGAAAACATTCCTGGCGAGTTGGCCTCTACGTCTCTGTGGGTATTTTATATACATCAATAACGTAATATAACGTAACCTAACCCAACCTATCATATCGGCGGTAATATTTGACAACATTCCTCGCGAGTTGGCCTCTACCTCTCCGTGCGACCTTCATATACATCAATAACGTAATATAACGTAACCTAAACCAACCTATCATATCGGCGGTAATATTTGAAAACATTCATGTCGATGTTGGCCTCTACGTCTCCGTGGGACTTTTATATACATCAAAACGTAACATAACCTAACCTAACCCAACCTATCATCTCGGCAGTAATATTTGACAACATTCCTGTCGAGTTGGCCTCTACGTCTCTGTGGGACTTTTATTTACATCAATAACGTAATTTAACCTAACCTAACCCAACCTAACATCTCGGCACCAATATTTGACAACATTCCTGGCGAGTTGGCCTCTACCTCTCCGTGCGACCTTCATATACATCAATAACGTAATTTCACCTAACCTAAACCAACGTAACATCTCGGTGGTAATATTTGACAACATTCATGGCTTGTTTGCCTCTATGTTTCCGTGGGACCTTTATATACATCAATAACGTAATCTAACCTAACCTAACCCAACCTAACTTCTCGGCGGTAATATTTAACAACATTCCTGGCGAGTTGGTCTCTACGCCTCCGTGGGACCTCCATATACATCAATAACGTAATATAACCTAACCCAACCCAACCTAACATCTCGGCACTAATATTTGACAACATTCCTGGCGAGTTGGCCTCTACCTCTCCGTGCGACCTTCATATACATCAATAACGTAGTATAACGTAACCTAAACCAACCTATCATATCGGCGGTAATATTTGACAACAGTCCTGGCTTGTAGGCCTCTATGTTTCCGTGTGACCTTTATATACATCAATAACGTAATATAACCTAACCTAACCCAACCTATCATCTCGGCGGTAATATTTGACAACATTCCTGGCGAGTTGGCCTCTACGTCTCCGTGGGACCTTCATATACATCAATAACATAATATAACCTAACCTAACCCAACCAATCATCTCGGCGGTAATATTTGACAACATTCCTGGCGAGTTGGACTCTACGTCTCTGTGGGAAATTTATATACATCAATAACGTAATATAACGTAACCTAAACCAACCTATCATATCGGCGGTAATATTTGAAAACATTCCTGGCGAGTTGGACTCTACGTCTCTGTGGGAAATTTATATACATCAATAACGTAATATAACCTAACCTAACCCAACCTGTCACCTCGGCGGTAATATTTGAACACATTCCTGGCGAGTTGGCCTCTACCTCTCCGTGCGACCTTCATATACATCAATAACGTAGTATAACGTAACCTAAACCAACCTATCATATCGGCGGTAATATTTGACAACAGTCCTGGCTTGTAGGCCTCTATGTTTCCGTGTGACCTTTATATACATCAATAACGTAATATAACCTAACCTAACCCAACCTATCATCTCGGCGGTAATATTTGACAACATTCCTGGCGAGTTGGCCTCTACGTCTCCGTGGGACCTTCATATACATCAATAACATAATATAACCTAACCTAACCCAACCAATCATCTCGGCGGTAATATTTGACAACATTCCTGGCGAGTTGGACTCTACGTCTCTGTGGGAAATTTATATACATCAATAACGTAATATAACGTAACCTAAACCAACCTATCATATCGGCGGTAATATTTGAAAACATTACTGGCGAGTTGGACTCTACGTCTCTGTGGGAAATTTATATACATCAATAACGTAATATAACCTAACCTAACCCAACCTGTCACCTCGGCGGTAATATTTGAACACATTCCTGGCGAGTTGGCCTCTACGTCTCCGTGGGACTTTTATATACATCAATAACGTAATATAACGTAACCTAACCCAACCTATCATATCGGCGGAAATATTTGAAAACATTCATGTCGATGTTGGCCTCTACGTCTCCGTGGGACTTTTATATACATCAAAACGTAATATAACCTAACCTAACCCAACCTATCATCTCGGCAGTAATATTTGACAACATTCCTGGCGAGTTGAGCTCTACGTCTCCGTGGGACCTTCATATACATCAATAACGTAATATCACCTAACCTAACCCAACCTAAGATCTCGGCACTAATATTTGACAACATTCCTGGCGAGTTGGCCTCTACGTCTCTGTGGGAATTTTATATACATCAATAACCTAATATAACCTAACCTAACCCAACCTAACATCTCGGCACTAATATTTGACAACATTCCTGTAGAATTGGCCTCTACCTCTCCGTGGGACGTTCATATACGTCAATAGCGTAATATAATCTAACCTAACCCAACCTATCATCTCGGCGGAAATATTTGACAACATTCCTGGTCAGTTGGCCTCTACGTCTCCGTGGAACCTTCATTTACATCAATAACGTAATATAACCTAACCTAACCCAACCTATCATCTCGGCGGTAATATTTGACTACATTCCTGGCGAGTTGGCCTCTACGTCTCCGTGGGACATTTATATACATCAATAACGTAATATAACGTAACTTAACCAACCTATCATATCGGCGGTAATATTTGAAAACATTCATGTCGATGTTGGCCTCTACGTCTCCGTGGGACTTTTATATACATCAAAACGTAATATAACCTAACCTAACCCAACCTATCATCTCGGCAGTAATATTTGACAACATTCCTGTCGAGTTGGCCTCTACGTCTCCGTGGGACTTTTATTTACATCAATAACGTAATTTAACCTAACCTAACCGAACCTAACATCTCGGCACTAATATTTGACAACATTCCTGGCGAGTTGGCCTCTACGTCTCCGTGGGACTTTTATATACATCAATAACGTAATATAACGTAACCTAACCCAACATAACATCTCGGCGGTAATATTTGACTACATTCCTGGCGAGTTGGCCTCTACGTCTCCGTGGGACTTTTATATACATCAATAACGTAATTTAACCTAACCTAAACCAACCTATCATATCGGCGGTAATATATGAAAACATTCTTGTCGATGTTGGCCTCTACGTCTCTGTGGGACCTTCATATACATCAATAACGTAATATTACCTAACCTAACCCAACTTAACATCTCGGCGGAAATATTTGACAACATTCCTGGTCAGTTGGCCTCTACGTCTCCGTGGAACCTTCATTTACATCAATAACGTAATATAACCCAACCTAACCCAACCTATCATCTCGGCGGTAATATTTGACTACATTCCTGGCGAGTTGGCCTCTACGTCTCCGTGGGACTTTTATATACATCAATAACGTAACTTAACCTAACCTAAACCTACGTAACATCTCGGCGGTAATATGTGACAACATTCCTGGCTTGATGGCCTCTACGTCTCCGTGGGACCCTCATATGCATCAATAACGTAATATAACGTAACCTAACCCAACCTATCATATCGGCGATAATATTTGACAACATTCCTGGCGAGTTGGCCTCTACGTCTCCGTGGGACCTTCATTTACATCAATAACGTAATATCACGTAACCTAAACCAACCTATCATATCGGCGGTAATATTTGAAAACATTCCTGGCGAGTTGGACTCTACGTCTCTGTGGGAAATTTATATACATCAATAACGTAATATAACCTAACCTAACCCAACCTGTCACCTCGGCGGTAATATTTGAACACGTTCCTGGCGAGTTGGCCTCTACGTCTCCGTGGGACTTTTATATACATCAATAACGTAATATAACGTAACCTAACCCAACCTATCATATCGGCGGAAATATTTGAAAACATTCATGTCGATGTTGGCCTCTACGTCTCCGTGGGACTTTTATATACATCAAAACGTAATATAACCTAACCTAACCCAACCTATCATCTCGGCAGTAATATTTGACAACATTCCTGGCGAGTTGAGCTCTACGTCTCCGTGGGACCTTCATATACATCAATAACGTAATATCACCTAACCTAACCCAACCTATCATCTCGGCGGAAATATTTGACAACATTCCTGGTCAGTTGGCCTCTACGTCTCCGTGGAACCTTCATTTACATCAATAACGTAATATAACCTAACCTAACCCAACCTATCATCTCGGCGGTAATATTTGACAACATTCCTGGTCAGTTGGCCTCTACGTCTCCGTGGAACCTTCATTTACATCAATAACGTAATATAACCTAACCTAACCCAACCTATCATCTCGGCAGTAATATTTGACAACATTCCTGTCGAGTTGGCCTCTACGTCTCCATGGGACTTTTATTTACATCAATAACGTAATTTAACCTAACCTAACCCAACCTAACATCTCGGCACCAATATTTGACAACATTCCTGGCGAGTTGGCCTCTACCTCTCCGTGCGACCTTCATATACATCAATAACGTAATTTCACCTAACCTAAACCAACGTAACATCTCGGTGGTAATATTTGACAACATTCATGGCTTGTTTGCCTCTATGTTTCCGTGGGACCTTTATATACATCAATAACGTAATCTAACCTAACCTAACCCAACCTAACTTCTCGGCGGTAATATTTAACAACATTCCTGGCGAGTTGGTCTCTACGCCTCCGTGGGACCTCCATATACATCAATAACGTAATATAACCTAACCCAACCCAACCTAACATCTCGGCACTAATATTTGACAACATTCCTGGCGAGTTGGCCTCTACCTCTCCGTGCGACCTTCATATACATCAATAACGTAGTATAACGTAACCTAAACCAACCTATCATATCGGCGGTAATATTTGACAACAGTCCTGGCTTGTAGGCCTCTATGTTTCCGTGTGACCTTTATATACATCAATAACGTAATATAACCTAACCTAACCCAACCTATCATCTCGGCGGTAATATTTGACAACATTCCTGGCGAGTTGGCCTCTACGTCTCCGTGGGACCTTCATATACATCAATAACATAATATAACCTAACCTAACCCAACCAATCATCTCGGCGGTAATATTTGACAACATTCCTGGCGAGTTGGCTTCTACGTCTCCGTGGGACCTTCATATACATCAATAACGTAATATCACCTAACCTAACCCAACCTAAGATCTCGGCACTAATATTTGACAACATTCCTGGCGAGTTGGCCTCTACGTCTCTGTGGGAATTTTATATACATCAATAACGTAATATAACCTAACCTAACCCAACCTAACATCTCGGCACTAATATTTGACAACATTCCTGTAGAATTGGCCTCTACCTCTCCGTGTGACGTTCATATACGTCAATTGCGTAATATAATCTAACCTAACCCAACCTATCATTTCGGCGGAAATATTTGACAACATTCCTGGTCAGTTGGCCTCTACGTCTCCGTGGAACCTTCATTTACATCAATAACGTAATATAACCTAACCTAACCCAACCTATCATCTCGGCAGTAATATTTGACAACATTCCTGTCGAGTTGGCCTCTACGTCTCCATGGGACTTTTATTTACATCAATAACGTAATTTAACCTAACCTAACCCAACCTAACATCTCGGCACCAATATTTGACAACATTCCTGGCGAGTTGGCCTCTACCTCTCCGTGCGACCTTCATATACATCAATAACGTAATTTCACCTAACCTAAACCAACGTAACATCTCGGTGGTAATATTTGACAACATTCATGGCTTGTTTGCCTCTATGTTTCCGTGGGACCTTTATATACATCAATAACGTAATCTAACCTAACCTAACCCAACCTAACTTCTCGGCGGTAATATTTAACAACATTCCTGGCGAGTTGGTCTCTACGCCTCCGTGGGACCTCCATATACATCAATAACGTAATATAACCTAACCCAACCCAACCTAACATCTCGGCACTAATATTTGACAACATTCCTGGCGAGTTGGCCTCTACCTCTCCGTGCGACCTTCATATACATCAATAACGTAGTATAACGTAACCTAAACCAACCTATCATATCGGCGGTAATATTTGACAACAGTCCTGGCTTGTAGGCCTCTATGTTTCCGTGTGACCTTTATATACATCAATAACGTAATATAACCTAACCTAACCCAACCTATCATCTCGGCGGTAATATTTGACAACATTCCTGGCGAGTTGGCCTCTACGTCTCCGTGGGACCTTCATATACATCAATAACATAATATAACCTAACCTAACCCAACCAATCATCTCGGCGGTAATATTTGACAACATTCCTGGCGAGTTGGCTTCTACGTCTCCGTGGGACCTTCATATACATCAATAACGTAATATCACCTAACCTAACCCAACCTAAGATCTCGGCACTAATATTTGACAACATTCCTGGCGAGTTGGCCTCTACGTCTCTGTGGGAATTTTATATACATCAATAACGTAATATAACCTAACCTAACCCAACCTAACATCTCGGCACTAATATTTGACAACATTCCTGGAGAATTGGCCTCTACCTCTCCGTGGGACGTTCATATACGTCAATAGCGTAATATAATCTAACCTAACCCAACCTATCATCTCGGCGGAAATATTTGACAACATTCCTGGTCAGTTGGCCTCTACGTCTCCGTGGAACCTTCATTTACATCAATAACGTAATATAACCCAACCTAACCCAACCTATCATCTCGGCGGTAATATTTGACTACATTCCTGGCGAGTTGGCCTGTACGTCTCCGTGGGACTTTTATATACATCAATAACGTAATTTAACCTAACCTAAACCTACGTAACATCTCGGCGGTAATATGTGACAACATTCCTGGCTTGATGGCCTCTACGTCTCCGTGGGACCCTCATATGCATCAATAACGTAATATAACCTAACCTAACCCAACCTAACATCTCGGCACTAATATTTGACAACATTCCTGTCGAGTTGGCCTCTACCTCTCCGTGCGACCTTCATATACATCAATAACGTAATATAACGTAACCTAACCCAACCTATCATATCGGCGGTAATATTTGACAACATTCCTGGCTTGTTGGCCTCTACGTCTCCGTGGGACCTTCATATACATCAATAACGTAATTTAACCTAACCTAAACCAACGTAACATCTCGGTGGTAATATTTGACAACATTCCTGGCTTGTTGGCCTCTGTGTTTCCGTGGGACCTTTATATACATCAATAACGTAATATAACCTAACCTAGCCCAACCTATCATCTCGGCGGTAATATTTGACAACATTCCTGGCGAGTTGGCCTCTACGCCTCCGTGCGACCTTCATGTACATCAATAACGTAATATAACCTAACCTGAACCAACCTATCATCTCGGCGGTAATATTTGACAACATTCCTGGCGAGTTGGCCTCTACGCCTCCGTGCGACCTTCATATACATCAATAACGTAATATAACCTAACCTGAAGCAACCTATCATCTCGGCGGTAATATTTGACAACATTCCTGGCCAGTTGAGCTCTATGTCTCCGTGGGACCTTCATATACATCAATAACGTAATATCACCTAACCTAACCCAACCTAAGATCTCGCCACTAATATTTGACAACATTCCTGGCGAGTTGGCCTCTACGTCTCTGTGGGAATTTTATATACATCAAGAACGTAATATAACCTAACCTAACCCAACCTAACATCTCGGCACTAATATTTGACAACATTCCTGGCCAGTTGGCCTCTGCCTCTCCGTGGGACCTTCATATACGTCAATAACGTAATATAATCTAACCTAACGCAACCCATCATCTCGGCGGTAATATTTGACAACATTCCTGGTCAGTTGGCCTCTACGTCTCCGTGGAACCTTCATATACATCAATAACGTAATATAACATAACCTAACCCAACCTATCATCTCGGCGGTAATATTTGACAACATTCCTGGCGAGTTGGCCTCTACGTCTCCGTGGGACTTTTATATACATCTATAACGTAATTTAACATAACCTAAACCTACGTAACATCTCGGCGGTAATATGTGACAACATTCCTGGCGAGTTGGCCTCTACGTCTCCGTGGGACCTTCGTATACATCAATAACGTAATATAACGTAACCTAAACCAACCTATCATATCGGCGGTAATATTTGACAACATTCCTGGCGAGTTGGCCTCTGCCTCTCCGTGGGACCTTCATATACGTCAATAACGTAATATAATCTAACCTAACCCAACCTATCATCTTGGCGGTAATATTTGACAACATTCCTGGCGAGTTGGCCTCTACGTCTCTGTGGGAATTTTATATACATCAATAACGTAATATAACCTAACCTAACCCAACCTAACATCTCGGCACTAATATTTGACAACATTCCTGTAGAATTGGCCTCTACCTCTCCGTGTGACGTTCATATACGTCAATTGCGTAATATAATCTAACCTAACCCAACCTATCATTTCGGCGGAAATATTTGACAACATTCCTGGTCAGTTGGCCTCTACGTCTCCGTGGAACCTTCATTTACATCAATAACGTAATATAACCTAACCTAACCCAACCTATCATCTCGGCAGTAATATTTGACAACATTCCTGTCGAGTTGGCCTCTACGTCTCCATGGGACTTTTATTTACATCAATAACGTAATTTAACCTAACCTAACCCAACCTAACATCTCGGCACCAATATTTGACAACATTCCTGGCGAGTTGGCCTCTACCTCTCCGTGCGACCTTCATATACATCAATAACGTAATTTCACCTAACCTAAACCAACGTAACATCTCGGTGGTAATATTTGACAACATTCATGGCTTGTTTGCCTCTATGTTTCCGTGGGACCTTTATATACATCAATAACGTAATCTAACCTAACCTAACCCAACCTAACTTCTCGGCGGTAATATTTAACAACATTCCTGGCGAGTTGGTCTCTACGCCTCCGTGGGACCTCCATATACATCAATAACGTAATATAACCTAACCCAACCCAACCTAACATCTCGGCACTAATATTTGACAACATTCCTGGCGAGTTGGCCTCTACCTCTCCGTGCGACCTTCATATACATCAATAACGTAGTATAACGTAACCTAAACCAACCTATCATATCGGCGGTAATATTTGACAACAGTCCTGGCTTGTAGGCCTCTATGTTTCCGTGTGACCTTTATATACATCAATAACGTAATATAACCTAACCTAACCCAACCTATCATCTCGGCGGTAATATTTGACAACATTCCTGGCGAGTTGGCCTCTACGTCTCCGTGGGACCTTCATATACATCAATAACATAATATAACCTAACCTAACCCAACCAATCATCTCGGCGGTAATATTTGACAACATTCCTGGCGAGTTGGCTTCTACGTCTCCGTGGGACCTTCATATACATCAATAACGTAATATCACCTAACCTAACCCAACCTAAGATCTCGGCACTAATATTTGACAACATTCCTGGCGAGTTGGCCTCTACGTCTCTGTGGGAATTTTATATACATCAATAACGTAATATAACCTAACCTAACCCAACCTAACATCTCGGCACTAATATTTGACAACATTCCTGGAGAATTGGCCTCTACCTCTCCGTGGGACGTTCATATACGTCAATAGCGTAATATAATCTAACCTAACCCAACCTATCATCTCGGCGGAAATATTTGACAACATTCCTGGTCAGTTGGCCTCTACGTCTCCGTGGAACCTTCATTTACATCAATAACGTAATATAACCCAACCTAACCCAACCTATCATCTCGGCGGTAATATTTGACTACATTCCTGGCGAGTTGGCCTGTACGTCTCCGTGGGACTTTTATATACATCAATAACGTAATTTAACCTAACCTAAACCTACGTAACATCTCGGCGGTAATATGTGACAACATTCCTGGCTTGATGGCCTCTACGTCTCCGTGGGACCCTCATATGCATCAATAACGTAATATAACCTAACCTAACCCAACCTAACATCTCGGCACTAATATTTGACAACATTCCTGTCGAGTTGGCCTCTACCTCTCCGTGCGACCTTCATATACATCAATAACGTAATATAACGTAACCTAACCCAACCTATCATATCGGCGGTAATATTTGACAACATTCCTGGCTTGTTGGCCTCTACGTCTCCGTGGGACCTTCATATACATCAATAACGTAATTTAACCTAACCTAAACCAACGTAACATCTCGGTGGTAATATTTGACAACATTCCTGGCTTGTTGGCCTCTGTGTTTCCGTGGGACCTTTATATACATCAATAACGTAATATAACCTAACCTAGCCCAACCTATCATCTCGGCGGTAATATTTGACAACATTCCTGGCGAGTTGGCCTCTACGCCTCCGTGCGACCTTCATGTACATCAATAACGTAATATAACCTAACCTGAACCAACCTATCATCTCGGCGGTAATATTTGACAACATTCCTGGCGAGTTGGCCTCTACGCCTCCGTGCGACCTTCATATACATCAATAACGTAATATAACCTAACCTGAAGCAACCTATCATCTCGGCGGTAATATTTGACAACATTCCTGGCCAGTTGAGCTCTATGTCTCCGTGGGACCTTCATATACATCAATAACGTAATATCACCTAACCTAACCCAACCTAAGATCTCGCCACTAATATTTGACAACATTCCTGGCGAGTTGGCCTCTACGTCTCTGTGGGAATTTTATATACATCAAGAACGTAATATAACCTAACCTAACCCAACCTAACATCTCGGCACTAATATTTGACAACATTCCTGGCCAGTTGGCCTCTGCCTCTCCGTGGGACCTTCATATACGTCAATAACGTAATATAATCTAACCTAACGCAACCCATCATCTCGGCGGTAATATTTGACAACATTCCTGGTCAGTTGGCCTCTACGTCTCCGTGGAACCTTCATATACATCAATAACGTAATATAACATAACCTAACCCAACCTATCATCTCGGCGGTAATATTTGACAACATTCCTGGCGAGTTGGCCTCTACGTCTCCGTGGGACTTTTATATACATCTATAACGTAATTTAACATAACCTAAACCTACGTAACATCTCGGCGGTAATATGTGACAACATTCCTGGCGAGTTGGCCTCTACGTCTCCGTGGGACCTTCGTATACATCAATAACGTAATATAACGTAACCTAAACCAACCTATCATATCGGCGGTAATATTTGACAACATTCCTGGCGAGTTGGCCTCTGCCTCTCCGTGGGACCTTCATATACGTCAATAACGTAATATAATCTAACCTAACCCAACCTATCATCTTGGCGGTAATATTTGACAACATTCCTGGCGAGTTGGCCTCTACGTCTCCGTGGGATCTTCATATACATCAATAACGTAATATAACCTAACGTAACACAACTTATCCTCTCGGCAGTAATATTTGACAACATTCCTGGCTTGTTGGCCTCTATGTTTCCGTGGGACCTTTATATACATCAATAACGTAATATAACCTAACCTAACCCAACCTATCATCTCGGCGGTAATATTTGACAACATTCCTGGCGAATTGGCCTCTACGTCTCCGTGGGACCTTCATATACATCAATAACATAATATTACCTAACCTAACCCAACCTATCATCTCGGCGGTAATATTTGACAACATTCGTGGCGAGTTGGCCTCTACGTCTCCGTGGGACTTTTATATACATCAATAACGTAATTTAACCTAACCTAAACCGACGTAACATCTCGGCGGTAATATTTGACAACATTCCTGGCGAGTTGGCCTCTACGTCTCCGTGGGGCATTCATATACATCAATAACGTAATATAACCTAAAATCTCGGCGGTAATATTTGACAACATTCCTGGCGAATTGGCCTCTGCCTCTCCGTGGGACCTTCATATACGTCAATAACGTAATATAATCTAACCTAACGCAACCCATCATCTCGGCGGTAATATTTGACAACATTCCTGGTCAGTTGGCCTCTACGTCTCCGTGGAACCTTCATATACATCAATAACGTAATATAACATAACCTAACCCAACCTATCATCTCGGCGGTAATATTTGACAACATTCCTGGCGAGTTGGCCTCTACGTCTCCGTGGGACTTTTATATACATCTATAACGTAATTTAACATAACCTAAACCTACGTAACATCTCGGCGGTAATATGTGACAACATTCCTGGCGAGTTGGCCTCTACGTCTCCGTGGGACCTTCGTATACATCAATAACGTAATATAACGTAACCTAAACCAACCTATCATATCGGCGGTAATATTTGACAACATTCCTGGCGAGTTGGCCTCTGCCTCTCCGTGGGACCTTCATATACGTCAATAACGTAATATAATCTAACCTAACCCAACCTATCATCTTGGCGGTAATATTTGACAACATTCCTGGCGAGTTGGCCTCTACGTCTCCGTGGGATCTTCATATACATCAATAACGTAATATAACCTAACGTAACACAACTTATCCTCTCGGCAGTAATATTTGACAACATTCCTGGCTTGTTGGCCTCTATGTTTCCGTGGGACCTTTATATACATCAATAACGTAATATAACCTAACCTAACCCAACCTATCATCTCGGCGGTAATATTTGACAACATTCCTGGCGAATTGGCCTCTACGTCTCCGTGGGACCTTCATATACATCAATAACATAATATTACCTAACCTAACCCAACCTATCATCTCGGCGGTAATATTTGACAACATTCGTGGCGAGTTGGCCTCTACGTCTCCGTGGGACTTTTATATACATCAATAACGTAATTTAACCTAACCTAAACCGACGTAACATCTCGGCGGTAATATTTGACAACATTCCTGGCGAGTTGGCCTCTACGTCTCCGTGGGGCATTCATATACATCAATAACGTAATATAACCTAAAATCTCGGCGGTAATATTTGACAACATTCCTGGCGATTTGGCCTCTACGTCTCCGTGGGGCCTTCATATACATCAATAACGTAATCTAACCTAACCTAACCCAACCTATCATCTCAGCGGAAATATTTGACAACATTCCTGGTCAGTTGGCCTCTACGTCTCCGTGGAAGCTTCATTTACATCAATAACGTAATATAACCTAACCTAACCCAACCTATCATCTCGGCGGTAATATTTGACTACATTCCTGGCGAGTTGGCCTCTACGTCTCCGTGGGACCTTCATATACATCAATAACATAATATAACCTAACCTAACCGAACCAATCATCTCGGCGGTAATATTTGACAACATTCCTGGCGAGTTGAGCTCTACGTCTCCGTGGGACCTTCATATACATCAATAACGAAATATCACCTAACCTAACCCAACCTAAGATCTCGGCACTAATATTTGACAACATTCCTGGCGAGTTGGCCTCTACGTCTCTGTGGGAATTTTATATACATCAATAACGTAATATAACCTAACCTAACCCAACCTAACATCTCGGCACTAATATTTGACAACATTCCTGGCGAGTTGGCCTCTACCTCTCCGTGCGACCTTCATATACATCAATAACGTAATTTAACCTAACCTAAACCAACGTAACATCTCGGTGGTAATATTTGACAACATTCATGGCTTGTTGGCCTCTATGTTTCCGTGGGACCTTTATATACATCAATAACGTAATCTAACCTAACCTAACCCAACCTAACTTCTCGGCGGTAATATTTAACAACATTCCTGGCGAGTTGGTCTCTACGCCTCCGTGGGACATCCATATACATCAATAACGTAATATAACCTAACCCAACCCAACCTAACATCTCGGCACTAATATTTGACAACATTCCTGGCGAGTTGGCCTCTACCTCTCCGTGCGACCTTCATATACATCAATAACGTAGTATAACGCAACCTAAACCAACCTATCATATCGGCGGTAATATTTGACAACAGTCCTGGCTTGTAGGCCTCTATGTTTCCGTGTGACCTTTATATACATCAATAACGTAATATAACCTAACCTAACACAACCTATCATCTCGGCGGTAATATTTGACAACATTCCTGGCGAGTTGGCCTCTACGTCTCCGTGGGTCCTTCATATACATCAATAACATAATATAACCTAACCTAACCCAACCAATCATCTCGGCGGAAATATTTGACAACATTCCTGGTCAGTTGGCCTCTACGTCTCCGTGGAACCTTCATTTACATCAATAACGTAATATAACCTAACCTAACCCAACCTATCATCTCGGCGGTAATATTTGACTACATTCCTGGCGAGTTGGCCTCTACGTCTCCGTGGGACTTTTATATACATCAATAACGTAATTTCACCTAACCTAAACCTACGTAACATCTCGGCGGTAATATGTGACAACATTCCTGGCTTGATGGCCTCTACGTCTCCGTGGGACCCTCATATGCATCAATAACGTAATATAACCTAACCTAACCCAACCTAACATCTCGGCACTAATATTTGACAACATTCCTGTCGAGTTGGCCTCTACCTCTCCGTGCGACCTTCATATACATCAATAACGTAATATAACGTAACCTAACCCAACCTATCATATCGGCGATAATATTTGACAACATTCCTGGCGAGTTGGCCTCTACGTCTCCGTGGGACCTTCATTTACATCAATAACGTAATATAACGTAACCTAAACCAACCTATCATATCGGCGGTAATATTTGAAAACATTCCTGGCGAGTTGGCCTCTACGTCTCTGTGGGAAATTTATATACATCAATAACGTAATATAACCTAACCTAACCCAACCTGTCACCTCGGCGGTAATATTTGAACACATTCCTGGCGAGTTGGCCTCTACGTCTCCGTGGGACTTTTATATACATCAATAACGTAATATAACGTAACCTAACCCAACCTATCATATCGGCGGAAATATTTGACAACATTCCTGGCGAGTTGGCCTCTACGTCTCCGTGGGACCTTCATATACATCAATAACGTAATATAGCGTAACCTAAACCAACCTATCATATCGGCTGTAATATATGAAAACATTCTTGTCGATGTTGGCCTCTACGTCTCTGTGGGACCTTCATATACATCAATAACGTAATATTACCTAACCTAACCCAACTTAACATCTCGGCACTAATATTTGAAAACATT
Source organism: Xylocopa violacea (assembly GCA_963969225.1). Lineage (NCBI taxonomy): Eukaryota > Metazoa > Arthropoda > Insecta > Hymenoptera > Apidae > Xylocopa > Xylocopa violacea. Next base: position 189,407 of record CAXAJV010000839.1, on the reverse strand, counting down.
CCTGGCGAGTTGGCCTCTACGTCTCTGTGGGTATTTTATATACATCAATAACGTAATATAACGTAACCTAACCCAACCTATCATATCGGCGTTAATATTTGACAACATTCCTCGCGAGTTGGCCTCTACCTCTCCGTGCGACCTTCATATACATCAATAACGTAATATAACGTAACCTAAACCAACCTATCATATCGGCGGTAATATTTGAAAACATTCATGTCGATGTTGGCATCTACGTCTCCGTGGGACTTTTATATACATCAAAACGTAATATAACCTAACCTAACCCAACCTATCATCTCGGCAGTAATATTTGACAACATTCCTGTCGAGTTGGCCTCTACGTCTCCGTGGGACTTTTATTTACATCAATAACGTAATTTAACCTAACCTAACCCAACCTAACATCTCGGCACCAATATTTGACAACATTCCTGGCGAGTTGGCCTCTACCTCTCCGTGCGACCTTCATATACATCAATAACGTAATTTCACCTAACCTAAACCAACGTAACATCTCGGTGGTAATATTTGACAACATTCATGGCTTGTTTGCCTCTATGTTTCCGTGGGACCTTTATATACATCAATAACGTAATCTAACCTAACCTAACCCAACCTAACTTCTCGGCGGTAATATTTAACAACATTCCTGGCGAGTTGGTCTCTACGCCTCCGTGGGACCTCCATATACATCAATAACGTAATATAACCTAACCCAACCCAACCTAACATCTCGGCACTAATATTTGACAACATTCCTGGCGAGTTGGCCTCTACCTCTCCGTGCGACCTTCATATACATCAATAACGTAGTATAACGTAACCTAAACCAACCTATCATATCGGCGGTAATATTTGACAACAGTCCTGGCTTGTAGGCCTCTATGTTTCCGTGTGACCTTTATATACATCAATAACGTAATATAACCTAACCTAACCCAACCTATCATCTCGGCGGTAATATTTGACAACATTCCTGGCGAGTTGGCCTCTACGTCTCCGTGGGACCTTCATATACATCAATAACATAATATAACCTAACCTAACCCAACCAATCATCTCGGCGGTAATATTTGACAACATTCCTGGCGAGTTGGCCTCTACGTCTCCGTGGGACCTTCATATACATCAATAACGTAATATCACCTAACCTAACCCAACCTAAGATCTCGGCACTAATATTTGACAACATTCCTGGCGAGTTGGCCTCTACGTCTCTGTGGGAATTTTATATACATCAATAACGTAATATAACCTAACCTAACCCAACCTAACATCTCGGCACTAATATTTGACAACATTCCTGGAGAATTGGCCTCTACCTCTCCGTGGGACGTTCATATACGTCAATAGCGTAATATAATCTAACCTAACCCAACCTATCATCTCGGCGGAAATATTTGACAACATTCCTGGTCAGTTGGCCTCTACGTCTCCGTGGAACCTTCATTTACATCAATAACGTAATATAACCCAACCTAACCCAACCTATCATCTCGGCGGTCATATTTGACTACATTCCTGGCGAGTTGGCCTCTACGTCTCCGTGGGACTTTTATATACATCAATAACGTAATTTAACCTAACCTAAACCTACGTAACATCTCGGCGGTAATATGTGACAACATTCCTGGCGAGTTGGCCTCTACGCCTCCGTGCGACCTTCATGTACATCAATAACGTAATATAACCTAACCTGAACCAACCTATCATCTCGGCGGTAATATTTGACAACATTCCTGGCGAGTTGGCCTCTACGCCTCCGTGCGACCTTCATATACATCAATAACGTAATATAACCTAACCTGAAGCAACCTATCATATCGGCGGTAATATTTGACAACATTCCTGGCGAGTTGGCCTCTGCCTCTCCGTGGGACCTTCATATACGTCAATAACGTAATATAATCTAACCTAACCCAACCTATCATCTTGGCGGTAATATTTGACAACATTCCTGGCGAGTTGGCCTCTACGTCTCCGTGGGATCTTCATATACATCAATAACGTAATATAACCTAACGTAACACAACTTATCCTCTCGGCAGTAATATTTGACAACATTCCTGGCTTGTTGGCCTCTATGTTTCCGTGGGACCTTCATATACATCAATAACATAATATAACCTAACCTAACCGAACCAATCATCTCGGCGGTAATATTTGACAACATTCCTGGCGAGTTGAGCTCTACGTCTCCGTGGGACCTTCATATACATCAATAACGAAATATCACCTAACCTAACCCAACCTAAGATCTCGGCACTAATATTTGACAACATTCCTGGCGAGTTGGCCTCTACGTCTCTGTGGGAATTTTATATACATCAATAACGTAATATAACCTAACCTAACCCAACCTAACATCTCGGCACTAATATTTGACAACATTCCTGGCGAGTTGGCCTCTACCTCTCCGTGCGACCTTCATATACATCAATAACGTAATTTAACCTAACCTAAACCAACGTAACATCTCGGTGGTAATATTTGACAACATTCATGGCTTGTTGGCCTCTATGTTTCCGTGGGACCTTTATATACATCAATAACGTAATCTAACCTAACCTAACCCAACCTAACTTCTCGGCGGTAATATTTAACAACATTCCTGGCGAGTTGGTCTCTACGCCTCCGTGGGACCTCCATATACATCAATAACGTAATATAACCTAACCCAACCCAACCTAACATCTCGGCACTAATATTTGACAACATTCCTGGCGAGTTGGCCTCTACCTCTCCGTGCGACCTTCATATACATCAATAACGTAGTATAACGCAACCTAAACCAACCTATCATATCGGCGGTAATATTTGACAACAGTCCTGGCTTGTAGGCCTCTATGTTTCCGTGTGACCTTTATATACATCAATAACGTAATATAACCTAACCTAACACAACCTATCATCTCGGCGGTAATATTTGACAACATTCCTGGCGAGTTGGCCTCTACGTCTCCGTGGGTCCTTCATATACATCAATAACATAATATAACCTAACCTAACCCAACCAATCATCTCGGCGGAAATATTTGACAACATTCCTGGTCAGTTGGCCTCTACGTCTCCGTGGAACCTTCATTTACATCAATAACGTAATATAACCTAACCTAACCCAACCTATCATCTCGGCGGTAATATTTGACTACATTCCTGGCGAGTTGGCCTCTACGTCTCCGTGGGACTTTTATATACATCAATAACGTAATTTCACCTAACCTAAACCTACGTAACATCTCGGCGGTAATATGTGACAACATTCCTGGCTTGATGGCCTCTACGTCTCCGTGGGACCCTCATATGCATCAATAACGTAATATAACCTAACCTAACCCAACCTAACATCTCGGCACTAATATTTGACAACATTCCTGTCGAGTTGGCCTCTACCTCTCCGTGCGACCTTCATATACATCAATAACGTAATATAACGTAACCTAACCCAACCTATCATATCGGCGATAATATTTGACAACATTCCTGGCGAGTTGGCCTCTACGTCTCCGTGGGACCTTCATTTACATCAATAACGTAATATAACGTAACCTAAACCAACCTATCATATCGGCGGTAATATTTGAAAACATTCCTGGCGAGTTGGCCTCTACGTCTCTGTGGGAAATTTATATACATCAATAACGTAATATAACCTAACCTAACCCAACCTGTCACCTCGGCGGTAATATTTGAACACATTCCTGGCGAGTTGGCCTCTACGTCTCCGTGGGACTTTTATATACATCAATAACGTAATATAACGTAACCTAACCCAACCTATCATATCGGCGGAAATATTTGACAACATTCCTGGCGAGTTGGCCTCTAAGTCTCCGTGGGACCTTCATATACATCAATAACGTAATATAGCGTAACCTAAACCAACCTATCATATCGGCTGTAATATATGAAAACATTCTTGTCGATGTTGGCCTCTACGTCTCTGTGGGACCTTCATATACATCAATAACGTAATATTACCTAACCTAACCCAACTTAACATCTCGGCACTAATATTTGAAAACATTCCTGGCGAGTTGGCCTCTACGTCTCTGTGGGTATTTTATATACATCAATAACGTAATATAACGTAACCTAACCCAACCTATCATATCGGCGGTAATATTTGACAACATTCCTCGCGAGTTGGCCTCTACCTCTCCGTGCGACCTTCATATACATCAATAACGTAATATAACGTAACCTAAACCAACCTATCATATCGGCGGTAATATTTGAAAACATTCATGTCGATGTTGGCATCTACGTCTCCGTGGGACTTTTATATACATCAAAACGTAATATAACCTAACCTAACCCAACCTATCATCTCGGCAGTAATATTTGACAACATTCCTGTCGAGTTGGCCTCTACGTCTCCGTGGGACTTTTATTTACATCAATAACGTAATTTAACCTAACCTAACCCAACCTAACATCTCGGCACCAATATTTGACAACATTCCTGGCGAGTTGGCCTCTACCTCTCCGTGCGACCTTCATATACATCAATAACGTAATTTCACCTAACCTAAACCAACGTAACATCTCGGTGGTAATATTTGACAACATTCATGGCTTGTTTGCCTCTATGTTTCCGTGGGACCTTTATATACATCAATAACGTAATCTAACCTAACCTAACCCAACCTAACTTCTCGGCGGTAATATTTAACAACATTCCTGGCGAGTTGGTCTCTACGCCTCCGTGGGACCTCCATATACATCAATAACGTAATATAACCTAACCCAACCCAACCTAACATCTCGGCACTAATATTTGACAACATTCCTGGCGAGTTGGCCTCTACCTCTCCGTGCGACCTTCATATACATCAATAACGTAGTATAACGTAACCTAAACCAACCTATCATATCGGCGGTAATATTTGACAACAGTCCTGGCTTGTAGGCCTCTATGTTTCCGTGTGACCTTTATATACATCAATAACGTAATATAACCTAACCTAACCCAACCTATCATCTCGGCGGTAATATTTGACAACATTCCTGGCGAGTTGGCCTCTACGTCTCCGTGGGACCTTCATATACATCAATAACATAATATAACCTAACCTAACCCAACCAATCATCTCGGCGGTAATATTTGACAACATTCCTGGCGAGTTGGCCTCTACGTCTCCGTGGGACCTTCATATACATCAATAACGTAATATCACCTAACCTAACCCAACCTAAGATCTCGGCACTAATATTTGACAACATTCCTGGCGAGTTGGCCTCTACGTCTCTGTGGGAATTTTATATACATCAATAACGTAATATAACCTAACCTAACCCAACCTAACATCTCGGCACTAATATTTGACAACATTCCTGGAGAATTGGCCTCTACCTCTCCGTGGGACGTTCATATACGTCAATAGCGTAATATAATCTAACCTAACCCAACCTATCATCTCGGCGGAAATATTTGACAACATTCCTGGTCAGTTGGCCTCTACGTCTCCGTGGAACCTTCATTTACATCAATAACGTAATATAACCTAACCTAACCCAACCTATCATCTCGGCGGTAATATTTGACTACATTCCTGGCGAGTTGGCCTCTACGTCTCCGTGGGACTTTTATATACATCAATAACGTAATTTCACCTAACCTAAACCTACGTAACATCTCGGCGGTAATATGTGACAACATTCCTGGCTTGATGGCCTCTACGTCTCCGTGGGACCCTCATATGAATCAATAACGTAATATAACCTAACCTAACCCAACCTAACATCTCGGCACTAATATTTGACAACATTCCTGTCGAGTTGGCCTCTACCTCTCCGTGCGACCTTCATATACATCAATAACGTAATATAACGTAACCTAACCCAACCTATCATATCGGCGATAATATTTGACAACATTCCTGGCGAGTTGGCCTCTACGTCTCCGTGGGACCTTCATTTACATCAATAACGTAATATAACGTAACCTAAACCAACCTATCATATCGGCGGTAATATTTGAAAACATTCCTGGCGAGTTGGCCTCTACGTCTCTGTGGGAAATTTATATACATCAATAACGTAATATAACCTAACCTAACCCAACCTGTCACCTCGGCGGTAATATTTGAACACATTCCTGGCGAGTTGGCCTCTACGTCTCCGTGGGACTTTTATATACATCAATAACGTAATATAACGTAACCTAACCCAACCTATCATATCGGCGGAAATATTTGACAACATTCCTGGCGAGTTGGCCTCTACGTCTCCGTGGGACCTTCATATACATCAATAACGTAATATAGCGTAACCTAAACCAACCTATCATATCGGCTGTAATATATGAAAACATTCTTGTCGATGTTGGCCTCTACGTCTCTGTGGGACCTTCATATACATCAATAACGTAATATTACCTAACCTAACCCAACTTAACATCTCGGCACTAATATTTGAAAACATTCCTGGCGAGTTGGCCTCTACGTCTCTGTGGGTATTTTATATACATCAATAACGTAGTATAACGTAACCTAACCCAACCTATCATATCGGCGGTAATATTTGTCAACATTCCTGGCGAGTTGGCCTCTACGTCTCCGTGGGACCTTCATATACTTCAATAACGTAATATAACGTAACCTAAACCAACCTATCATATCGGCGGTAATATTTGAAGACATTCCTGGCGAGTTGGCCTCTACGTCTCTGTGGGAAATTTATATACATCAATAACGTAATATAACCTAACCTAACCCAACCTAACATCTCGGCACTAATATTTGACAACATTCCTGTCGATGTTGGCCTCTACGTCTCTGTGGGACCTTCATATACATCAATAACGTAATATTACCTAACCTAACCGAACCTAACATCTCGGCACTAATATTTGAAAACATTCCTGGCTTGTTGGCCTCTACGTCCCCGTGGGACCTTCATATACATCAATAACGTAATATAACCTAACCTAACCCAACCTATCATCTCGGCGGTAATATTTGACAACATTCCTGGCGAGTTGGCCTCTACGTCTCCGTGAGATCTTCATATACATCAATAACGTAATATAACCTAACGTAACACAACTTATCCTCTCGGCAGTGATATTTGACAACATTCCTGGCTTGTTGGCCTCTATGTTTCCGTGGGACCTTTATATACATCAATAACGTAATATAACCTATCCTAAACCAACCTATCATCTCGGCGGTAATATTGGACAACATTCGTGGCGAGTTGGCCTCTACGTCTCCGTGGAACCTTCATATACATCAATAACGTAATATAACCTAACCTAACCCAACCTATCATCTCGGCGGTAATATTTGACAACATTCCTGGCGAGTTGGCCTCTACGCCTCCGTGCGACCTTCATATACATCAATAACGTAATATAACCTAACCTGAAGCAACCTATCATCTCGGCGGTAGTATTTGACAACATTCCTGGCCAGTTGAGCTCTATGTCTCCGTGGGACCTTCATATACATCAATAACGTAATATCACCTAACCTAACCCAACCTAAGATCTCGCCACTAATATTTCACAACATTCCTGGCGAGTTGGCCTCTACGTCTCTGTGGGAATTTTATATACATCAATAACGTAATATAACCTAACCTAACCCAACCTAACATCTCGGCACTAATATTTGACAACATTCCTGGCCAGTTGGCCTCTGCCTCTCCGTGGGACCTTCATATACGTCAATAACGTAATATAATCTAACCTAACGCAACCCATCATCTCGGCGGTAATATTTGACAACATTCCTGGCGAGTTGGCCTCTACGTCTCCGTGGGACTTTTATATACATCTATAACGTAATTTAACATAACCTAAACCTACGTAACATCTCGGCGGTAATATGTGACAACATTCCTGGCGAGTTGGCCTCTACGTCTCCGTGGGACCTTCGTATACATCAATAACGTAATATAACTTAACCTAAACCAACGTATCATATCGGCGGTAATATTTGACAACATTCCTGGCGAGTTGGCCTCTGCCTCTCCGTGGGACCTTCATATACGTCAATAACGTAATATAATCTAACCTAACCCAACCTATCATCTTGGCGGTAATATTTGACAACATTCCTGGCGAGTTGGCCTCTACGTCTCCGTGGGATCTTCATATACATCAATAGCGTAATATAACCTAACGTAACACAACTTATCCTCTCGGCAGTAATATTTGACAACATTCCTGGCTTGTTGGCCTCTATGTTTCCGTGGGACCTTTATATACATCAATAACGTAATATAACCTAACCTAACCCAACCTATCATCTCGGCGGTAATATTTAACAACATTCCTGGCGAGTTGGTCTCTACGCCTCCGTGGGACCTCCATATACATCAATAACGTAATATAACATAACCCAACCCAACCTAACATCTCGGCACTAATATTTGACAACATTCCTGGCGAGTTGGCCTCTACCTCTCCGTGCGACCTTCATATACATCAATAACGTAGTATAACGTAACCTAAACCAACCTATCATATCGGCGGTAATATTTGACAACAGTCCTGGCTTGTAGGCCTCTATGTTTCCGTGTGACCTTTATATACATCAATAACGTAATATAACCTAACCTAACCCAACCTATCATCTCGGCGGTAATATTTGACAACATTCCTGGCGAGTTGGCCTCTACGTCTCCGTGGGACCTTCATATACATCAATAACATAATATAACCTAACCTAACCCAACCAATCATCTCGGCGGTAATATTTGACAACATTCCTGGCGAGTTGGCCTCTACGTCTCCGTGGGACCTTCATATACATCAATAACGTAATATCACCTAACCTAACCCAACCTAAGATCTCGGCACTAATATTTGACAACATTCCTGCCGAGTTGGCCTCTACGTCTCTGTGGGAATTTTATATACATCAATAACGTAATATAACCTAACCTAACCCAACCTAACATCTCGGCACTAATATTTGACAACATTCCTGGAGAATTGGCCTCTACCTCTCCGTGGGACGTTCATATACGTCAATAGCGTAATATAATCTAACCTAACCCAACCTATCATCTCGGCGGAAATATTTGACAACATTCCTGGTCAGTTGGCCTCTACGTCTCCGTGGAACCTTCATTTACATCAATAACGTAATATAACCTAACCTAACCCAACCTATCATCTCGGCGGTAATATTTGACTACATTCCTGGCGAGTTGGCCTCTACGTCTCCGTGGGACTTTTATATACATCAATAACGTAATTTAACCTAACCTAAACCTACGTAACATCTCGGCGGTAATATGTGACAACATTCCTGGCTTGATGGCCTCTACGTCTCCGTGGGACCCTCATATGCATCAATAACGTAATATAACCTAACCTAACCCAACCTAACATCTCGGCACTAATATTTGACAACATTCCTGTCGAGTTGGCCTCTACCTCTCCGTGCGACCTTCATATACATCAATAACGTAATATAACGTAACCTAACCCAACCTATCATATCGGCGATAATATTTGACAACATTCCTGGCGAGTTGGCCTCTACGTCTCCGTGGGACCTTCATTTACATCAATAACGTAATATAACGTAACCTAAACCAACCTATCATATCGGCGGTAATATTTGAAAACATTCCTGGCGAGTTGGCCTCTACGTCTCTGTGGGAAATTTATATACATCAATAACGTAATATAACCTAACCTAACACAACCTGTCACCTCGGCGGTAATATTTGAACACATTCCTGGCGAGTTGGCCTCTACGTCTCCGTGGGACTTTTATATACATCAATAACGTAATATAACGTAACCTAACCCAACCTATCATATCGGCGGAAATATTTGACAACATTCCTGGCGAGTTGGCCTCTACGTCTCTGTGGGAAATTTATATACATCAATAACGTAATATAACCTAACCTAACCCAACCTAACATCTCGGCACTAATATTTGACAACATTCCTGTCGATGTTGGCCTCTACGTCTCTGTGGGACCTTCATATACATCAATAACGTAATATTACCTAACCTAACCGAACCTAACATCTCGGCACTAATATTTGAAAACATTCCTGGCTTGTTGGCCTCTACGTCCCCGTGGGACCTTCATATACATCAATAACGTAATATAACCTAACCTAACCCAACCTATCATCTCGGCGGTAATATTTGACAACATTCCTGTCGAGTTGGCCTCTACGTCTCCGTGAGATCTTCATATACATCAATAACGTAATATAACCTAACGTAACACAACTTATCCTCTCGGCAGTGATATTTGACAACATTCCTGGCTTGTTGGCCTCTACGTCTCCGTGGAACCTTCATTTACATCAATAACGTAATATAACCTAACCTAACCCAACCTATCATATCGGCGGAAATATTTGACAACATTCCTGGCGAGTTGGCCTCTACGTCTCCGTGGGACCTTCATATACATCAATAACGTAATATAACGTAACCTAAACCAACCTATCATATCGGCGGTAATATTTGAAAACATTCGTGGCGAGTTGGCCTCTACGTCTCCATGGGACTTTTATATACATCAATATCGTAATTTAACCTAACCTAAACCGACGTAACATCTCGGCGGTAATATTTGACAATAGTCCTGGCGAGTTGGCCTCTACGTCTCCGTGGGACCTTCGTATACATCAATAACGTAATATAACCTAACCTGAACCAACCTATCATCTCGGCGGTAATATTTGACAACATTCCTGGCGAGTTGAGCTCTACGTCTCCGTGGGACCTTCATATACATCAATAACGTAATATAACCTAACCTAACCCAACCTAACATCTCGGCACTAATATTTGACAACATTCCTGGCGAGTTGGCCTCTACCTCTCCGTGCGACCTTCATATACGTCAATAACGTAATTTAACCTAACCTAAACCAACGTTACATCTCGGTGGTAATATTTGACAACATTCATGGCTTGTTGGCCTCTATGTTTCCGTGGGACCTTTATATACATCAATAACGTAATCTAACCTAACCTAACCCAACCTAACTTCTCGGCGGTAATATTTAACAACATTCCTGGCGAGTTGGTCTCTACGCCTCCGTGGGACCTCCATATACATCAATAACGTTATATAACCTAACCCAACCCAACCTAACATCTCGGCACTAATATTTGACAACATTCCTGGCGAGTTGGCCTCTACCTCTCCGTGCGACCTTCATATACATCAATAACGTAGTATAACGTAACCTAAACCAACCTATCATATCGGCGGTAATATTTGACAACAGTCCTGGCTTGTAGGCCTCTATGTTTCCGTGTGACCTTTATATACATCAATAACGTAATATAACCTAACCTAACCCAACCTATCATCTCGGCGGTAATATTTGACAACATTCCTGGTGAGTTGGCCTCTACGTCTCCGTGGGACCTTCATATACATCAATAACATAATATAACCTAACCTAACCCAACCAATCATCTCGGCGGTAATATTTGACAACATTCCTGGCGAGTTGGCCTCTACGTCTCCGTGGGACCTTCATATACATCAATAACGTAATATCACCTAACCTAACCCAACCTAAGATCTCGGCACTAATATTTGACAACATTCCTGGCGAGTTGGCCTCTACGTCTCTGTGGGAATTTTATATACATCAATAACCTAATATAACCTAACCTAACCCAACCTAACATCTCGGCACTAATATTTGACAACATTCCTGGAGAATTGGCCTCTACCTCTCCGTGGGACGTTCATATACGTCAATAGCGTAATATAATCTAACCTAACCCAACCTATCATCTCGGCGGAAATATTTGACAACATTCCTGGTCAGTTGGCCTCTACGTCTCCGTGGAACCTTCATTTACATCAATAACGTAATATAACCTAACCTAACCCAACCTATCATCTCGGCGGTAGTATTTGACTACATTCCTGGCGAGTTGGCCTCTACGTCTCCGTGGGACTTTTATATACATCAATAACGTAATTTAATCTAACCTAAACCTACGTAACATCTCGGCGGTAATATGTGACAACATTCCTGGCTTGATGGCCTCTACGTCTCCGTGGGACCCTCATATCCATTAATAACGTAATATAACCTAACCTAACCCAACCTAACATCTCGGCACTAATATTTGACAACATTCCTGTCGAGTTGGCCTCTACCTCTCCGTGCGACCTTCATATACATCAATAACGTAATATAACGTAACCTAACCCAACCTATCATATCGGCGATAATATTTGACAACATTCCTGGCGAGTTGGCCTCTACGTCTCCGTGGGACCTTCATTTACATCAATAACGTAATATAACGTAACCTAAACCAACCTATCATATCGGCGGTAATATTTGAAAACATTCCTGGCGAGTTGGCCTCTACGTCTCTGTGGGAAATTTATATACATCAATAACGTAATATAACCTAACCTAACACAACCTGTCACCTCGGCGGTAATATTTGAACACATTCCTGGCGAGTTGGCCTCTACGTCTCCGTGGGACTTTTATATACATCAATAACGTAATATAACGTAACCTAACCCAACCTATCATATCGGCGGAAATTTTTGACAACATTCCTGGCGAGTTGGCCTCTACGTCTCTGTGGGAAATTTATATACATCAATAACGTAATATAACCTAACCTAACCCAACCTAACATCTCGGCACTAATATTTGACAACATTCCTGTCGATGTTGGCCTCTACGTCTCTGTGGGACCTTCATATACATCAATAACGTAATATTACCTAACCTAACCGAACCTAACATCTCGGCACTAATATTTGAAAACATTCCTGGCTTGTTGGCCTCTACGTCCCCGTGGGACCTTCATATACATCAATAACGTAATATAACCTAACCTAACCCAACCTATCATCTCGGCGGTAATATTTGACAACATTCCTGTCGAGTTGGCCTCTACGTCTCCGTGAGATCTTCATGTACATCAATAACGTAATATAACCTAACGTAACACAACTTATCCTCTCGGCAGTGATATTTGACAACATTCCTGGCTTGTTGGCCTCTACGTCTCCGTGGAACCTTCATTTACATCAATAACGTAATATAACCTAACCTAACCCAACCTATCATCTCGGCGGTAATATTTGACTACATTCCTGGCGAGTTGGCCTCTACGTCTCCGTGGGACTTTTATATACATCAATAACGTAATTTAACCTAACCTAAACCTACGTAACATCTCGGCGGTAATATGTGACAACATTCCTGGCTTGATGGCCTCTACGTCTCCGTGGGACCCTCATATGCATCAATAACGTAATATAACCTAACCTAACCCAACCTAACATCTCGGCACTAATATTTGACAACATTCCTGTCGATGTTGGCCTCTACGTCTCTGTGGGACCTTCATATACATCAATAACGTAATATTACCTAACCTAACCGAACCTAACATCTCGGCACTAATATTTGAAAACATTCCTGGCTTGTTGGCCTCTACGTCCCCGTGGGACCTTCATATACATCAATAACGTAATATAACCTAACCTAACCCAACCTATCATCTCGGCGGTAATATTTGACAACATTCCTGGCGAGTTGGCCTCTACGTCTCCGTGAGATCTTCATATACATCAATAACGTAATATAACCTAACGTAACACAACTTATCCTCTCGGCAGTGATATTTGACAACATTCCTGGCTTGTTGGCCTCTATGTTTCCGTGGGACCTTTATATACATCAATAACGTAATATAACCTATCCTAAACCAACCTATCATCTCGGCGGTAATATTGGACAACATTCGTGGCGAGTTGGCCTCTACGTCTCCATGGGACTTTTATATACATCAATATCGTAATTTAACCTAACCTAAACCGACGTAACATCTCGGCGGTAATATTTGACAATAGTCCTGGCGAGTCGGCCTCTACGTCTCCGTGGGACCTTCGTATACATCAATAACGTAATATAACCTAACCTGAACCAACCTATCATCTCGGCGGTAATATTTGACAACATTCCTGGCGAGTTGAGCTCTACTTCTCCGTGGGACCTTCATATACATCAATAACGTAATATAACCTAACCTAACCCAACCTAACATCTCGGCACTAATATTTGACAACATTCCTGGCGAGTTGGCCTCTACCTCTCCGTGCGACCTTCATATACGTCAATAACGTAATTTAACCTAACCTAAACCAACGTTACATCTCGGTGGTAATATTTGACAACATTCATGGCTTGATGGCCTCTACGTCTCCGTGGGACCCTCATATGCATCAATAACGTAATATAACCTAACCTAACCCAACCTAACATCTCGGCACTAATATTTGACAACATTCCTGTCGATGTTGGCCTCTACGTCTCTGTGGGACCTTCATATACATCAATAACGTAATATTACCTAACCTAACCGAACCTAACATCTCGGCACTAATATTTGAAAACATTCCTGGCTTGTTGGCCTCTACGTCCCCGTGGGACCTTCATATACATCAATAACGTAATATAACCTAACCTAACCCAACCTATCATCTCGGCGGTAATATTTGACAACATTCCTGGCGAGTTGGCCTCTACGTCTCCGTGAGATCTTCATATACATCAATAACGTAATATAACCTAACGTAACACAACTTATCCTCTCGGCAGTGATATTTGACAACATTCCTGGCTTGTTGGCCTCTATGTTTCCGTGGGACCTTTATATACATCAATAACGTAATATAACCTATCCTAAACCAACCTATCATCTCGGCGGTAATATTGGACAACATTCGTGGCGAGTTGGCCTCTACGTCTCCATGGGACTTTTATATACATCAATATCGTAATTTAACCTAACCTAAACCGACGTAACATCTCGGCGGTAATATTTGACAATAGTCCTGGCGAGTCGGCCTCTACGTCTCCGTGGGACCTTCGTATACATCAATAACGTAATATAACCTAACCTGAACCAACCTATCATCTCGGCGGTAATATTTGACAACATTCCTGGCGAGTTGAGCTCTACTTCTCCGTGGGACCTTCATATACATCAATAACGTAATATAACCTAACCTAACCCAACCTAACATCTCGGCACTAATATTTGACAACATTCCTGGCGAGTTGGCCTCTACCTCTCCGTGCGACCTTCATATACGTCAATAACGTAATTTAACCTAACCTAAACCAACGTTACATCTCGGTGGTAATATTTGACAACATTCATGGCTTGTTGGCCTCTATGTTTCCGTGGGACCTTTATATACATCAATAACGTAATCTAACCTAACCTAACCCAACCTAACTTCTCGGCGGTAATATTTAACAACATTCCTGGCGAGTTGGTCTCTACGCCTCCGTGGGACCTCCATATACATCAATAACGTTATATAACCTAACCCAACCCAACCTAACATCTCGGCACTAATATTTGACAACATTCCTGGCGAGTTGGCCTCTACCTCTCCGTGCGACCTTCATATACATCAATAACGTAGTATAACGTAACCTAAACCAACCTATCATATCGGCGGTAATATTTGACAACAGTCCTGGCTTGTAGGCCTCTATGTTTCCGTGTGACCTTTATATACATCAATAACGTAATATAACCTAACCTAACCCAACCTATCATCTCGGCGGTAATATTTGACAACATTCCTGGCGAGTTGGCCTCTACGTCTCCGTGGGACCTTCATATACATCAATAACATAATATAACCTAACCTAACCCAACCAATCATCTCGGCGGTAATATTTGACAACATTCCTGGCGAGTTGGCCTCTACGTCTCCGTGGGACCTTCATATACATCAATAACGTAATATCACCTAACCTAACCCAACCTAAGATCTCGGCACTAATATTTGACAACATTCCTGCCGAGTTGGCCTCTACGTCTCTGTGGGAATTTTATATACATCAATAACGTAATATAACCTAACCTAACCCAACCTAACATCTCGGCACTAATATTTGACAACATTCCTGGAGAATTGGCCTCTACCTCTCCGTGGGACGTTCATATACGTCAATAGCGTAATATAATCTAACCTAACCCAACCTATCATCTCGGCGGAAATATTTGACAACATTCCTGGTCAGTTGGCCTCTACGTCTCCGTGGAACCTTCATTTACATCAATAACGTAATATAACCTAACCTAACCCAACCTATCATCTCGGCGGTAATATTTGACTACATTCCTGGCGAGTTGGCCTCTACGTCTCCGTGGGACTTTTATATACATCAATAACGTAATTTAACCTAACCTAAACCTACGTAACATCTCGGCGGTAATATGTGACAACATTCCTGGCTTGATGGCCTCTACGTCTCCGTGGGACCCTCATATCCATCAATAACGTAATATAACCTAACCTAACCCAACCTAACATCTCGGCACTAATATTTGACAACATTCCTGTCGAGTTGGCCTCTACCTCTCCGTGCGACCTTCATATGCATCAATAACGTAATATAACGTAACCTAACCCAACCTATCATATCGGCGATAATATTTGACAACATTCCTGGCGAGTTGGCCTCTACGTCTCCGTGGGACCTTCATTTACATCAATAACGTAATATAACGTAACCTAAACCAACCTATCATATCGGCGGTAATATTTGAAAACATTCCTGGCGAGTTGGCCTCTACGTCTCTGTGGGAAATTTATATACATCAATAACGTAATATAACCTAACCTAACACAACCTGTCACCTCGGCGGTAATATTTGAACACATTCCTGGCGAGTTGGCCTCTACGTCTCCGTGGGACTTTTATATACATCAATAACGTAATATAACGTAACCTAACCCAACCTATCATGTCGGCGGAAATATTTGACAACATTCCTGGCGAGTTGGCCTCTACGTCTCCGTGGGACCTTCATATACATCAATAACGTAATATAACGTAACCTAAACCAACCTATCATATCGGCTGTAATATATGAAAACATTCTTGTCGATGTTGGCCTCTACGTCTCTGTGGGACCTTCATATACATCAATAACGTAATATTACCTAACCTAACCCAACTTAACATCTCGGCACTAATATTTGAAAACATTCCTGGCGAGTTGGCCTCTACGTCTCTGTGGGTATTTTATATACATCAATAACGTAGTATAACGTAACCTAACCCAACCTATCATATCGGCGGTAATATTTGACAACATTCCTGGCGAGTTGGCCTCTACGTCTCCGTGGGACCTTCATATACATCAATAACGTAATATAACGTAACCTAAACCAACCTATCATATCGGCGGTAATATTTGAAAACATTCCTGGCGAGTTGGCCTCTACGTCTCTGTGGGAAATTTATATACATCAATAACGTAATATAACCTAACCTAACCCAACCTAACATCTCGGCACTAATATTTGACAACATTCCTGTCGATGTTGGCCTCTACGTCTCTGTGGGACCTTCATATACATCAATAACGTAATATTACCTAACCTAACCGAACCTAACATCTCGGCACTAATATTTGAAAACATTCCTGGCTTGTTGGCCTCTACGTCCCCGTGGGACCTTCATATACATCAATAACGTAATATAACCTAACCTAACCCAACCTATCATCTCGGCGGTAATATTTGACAACATTCCTGGCGAGTTGGCCTCTACGTCTCCGTGAGATCTTCATATACATCAATAACGTAATATAACCTAACGTAACACAACTTATCCTCTCGGCAGTGATATTTGACAACATTCCTGGCTTGTTGGCCTCTACGTCTCCGTGGAACCTTCATTTACATCAATAACGTAATATAACCTAACCTAACCCAACCTATCATCTCGGCGGTAATATTTGACTACATTCCTGGCGAGTTGGCCTCTACGTCTCCGTGGGACTTTTATATACATCAATAACGTAATTTAACCTAACCTAAACCTACGTAACATCTCGGCGGTAATATGTGACAACATTCCTGGCTTGATGGCCTCTACGTCTCCGTGGGACCCTCATATGCATCAATAACGTAATATAACCTAACCTAACCCAACCTAACATCTCGGCACTAATATTTGACAACATTCCTGTCGATGTTGGCCTCTACGTCTCTGTGGGACCTTCATATACATCAATAACGTAATATTACCTAACCTAACCGAACCTAACATCTCGGCACTAATATTTGAAAACATTCCTGGCTTGTTGGCCTCTACGTCCCCGTGGGACCTTCATATACATCAATAACGTAATATAACCTAACCTAACCCAACCTATCATCTCGGCGGTAATATTTGACAACATTCCTGGCGAGTTGGCCTCTACGTCTCCGTGAGATCTTCATATACATCAATAACGTAATATAACCTAACGTAACACAACTTATCCTCTCGGCAGTGATATTTGACAACATTCCTGGCTTGTTGGCCTCTATGTTTCCGTGGGACCTTTATATACATCAATAACGTAATATAACCTATCCTAAACCAACCTATCATCTCGGCGGTAATATTGGACAACATTCGTGGCGAGTTGGCCTCTACGTCTCCATGGGACTTTTATATACATCAATATCGTAATTTAACCTAACCTAAACCGACGTAACATCTCGGCGGTAATATTTGACAATAGTCCTGGCGAGTCGGCCTCTACGTCTCCGTGGGACCTTCGTATACATCAATAACGTAATATAACCTAACCTGAACCAACCTATCATCTCGGCGGTAATATTTGACAACATTCCTGGCGAGTTGAGCTCTACTTCTCCGTGGGACCTTCATATACATCAATAACGTAATATAACCTAACCTAACCCAACCTAACATCTCGGCACTAATATTTGACAACATTCCTGGCGAGTTGGCCTCTACCTCTCCGTGCGACCTTCATATACGTCAATAACGTAATTTAACCTAACCTAAACCAACGTTACATCTCGGTGGTAATATTTGACAACATTCATGGCTTGTTGGCCTCTATGTTTCCGTGGGACCTTTATATACATCAATAACGTAATCTAACCTAACCTAACCCAACCTAACTTCTCGGCGGTAATATTTAACAACATTCCTGGCGAGTTGGTCTCTACGCCTCCGTGGGACCTCCATATACATCAATAACGTTATATAACCTAACCCAACCCAACCTAACATCTCGGCACTAATATTTGACAACATTCCTGGCGAGTTGGCCTCTACCTCTCCGTGCGACCTTCATATACATCAATAACGTAGTATAACGTAACCTAAACCAACCTATCATATCGGCGGTAATATTTGACAACAGTCCTGGCTTGTAGGCCTCTATGTTTCCGTGTGACCTTTATATACATCAATAACGTAATATAACCTAACCTAACCCAACCTATCATCTCGGCGGTAATATTTGACAACATTCCTGGCGAGTTGGCCTCTACGTCTCCGTGGGACCTTCATATACATCAATAACATAATATAACCTAACCTAACCCAACCAATCATCTCGGCGGTAATATTTGACAACATTCCTGGCGAGTTGGCCTCTACGTCTCCGTGGGACCTTCATATACATCAATAACGTAATATCACCTAACCTAACCCAACCTAAGATCTCGGCACTAATATTTGACAACATTCCTGCCGAGTTGGCCTCTACGTCTCTGTGGGAATTTTATATACATCAATAACGTAATATAACCTAACCTAACCCAACCTAACATCTCGGCACTAATATTTGACAACATTCCTGGAGAATTGGCCTCTACCTCTCCGTGGGACGTTCATATACGTCAATAGCGTAATATAATCTAACCTAACCCAACCTATCATCTCGGCGGAAATATTTGACAACATTCCTGGTCAGTTGGCCTCTACGTCTCCGTGGAACCTTCATTTACATCAATAACGTAATATAACCTAACCTAACCCAACCTATCATCTCGGCGGTAATATTTGACTACATTCCTGGCGAGTTGGCCTCTACGTCTCCGTGGGACTTTTATATACATCAATAACGTAATTTAACCTAACCTAAACCTACGTAACATCTCGGCGGTAATATGTGACAACATTCCTGGCTTGATGGCCTCTACGTCTCCGTGGGACCCTCATATCCATCAATAACGTAATATAACCTAACCTAACCCAACCTAACATCTCGGCACTAATATTTGACAACATTCCTGTCGAGTTGGCCTCTACCTCTCCGTGCGACCTTCATATGCATCAATAACGTAATATAACGTAACCTAACCCAACCTATCATATCGGCGATAATATTTGACAACATTCCTGGCGAGTTGGCCTCTACGTCTCCGTGGGACCTTCATTTACATCAATAACGTAATATAACGTAACCTAAACCAACCTATCATATCGGCGGTAATATTTGAAAACATTCCTGGCGAGTTGGCCTCTACGTCTCTGTGGGAAATTTATATACA
The DNA here is from genome assembly GCA_963969225.1 of Xylocopa violacea. Classification (NCBI taxonomy): domain Eukaryota; kingdom Metazoa; phylum Arthropoda; class Insecta; order Hymenoptera; family Apidae; genus Xylocopa; species Xylocopa violacea. The sequence goes on along the minus strand of CAXAJV010000839.1, from coordinate 169,079 downwards.
TCAATAACGTAATATAACCTAACCTAACACAACCTGTCACCTCGGCGGTAATATTTGAACACATTCCTGGCGAGTTGGCCTCTACGTCTACGTGGGACTTTTATATACATCAATAACGTAATATAACGTAACCTAACCCAACCTATCATGTCGGCGGAAATATTTGACAACATTCCTGGCGAGTTGGCCTCTACGTCTCCGTGGGACCTTCATATACATCAATAACGTAATATAACGTAACCTAAACCAACCTATCATATCGGCTGTAATATATGAAAACATTCTTGTCGATGTTGGCCTCTACGTCTCTGTGGGACCTTCATATACATCAATAACGTAATATTACCTAACCTAACCCAACTTAACATTTCGGCACTAATATTTGAAAACATTCCTGGCGAGTTGGCCTCTACGTCTCTGTGGGTATTTTATATACATCAATAACGTAGTATAACGTAACCTAACCCAACCTATCATATCGGCGGTAATATTTGACAACATTCCTGGCGAGTTGGCCTCTACGTCTCCGTGGGACCTTCATATACATCAATAACGTAATATAACGTAACCTAAACCAACCTATCATATCGGCGGTAATATTTGAAAACATTCCTGGCGAGTTGGCCTCTACGTCTCTGTGGGAAATTTATATACATCAATAACGTAATATAACCTAACCTAACCCAACCTAACATCTCGGCACTAATATTTGACAACATTCCTGTCGATGTTGGCCTCTACGTCTCTGTGGGACCTTCATATACATCAATAACGTAATATAACCTAACCTAACCCAACCTATCATCTCGGCGGTAATATTTGACAACATTCCTGGCGAGTTGGCCTCTACGTCTCCGTGAGATCTTCATATACATCAATAACGTAATATAACCTAACGTAACACAACTTATCCTCTCGGCAGTGATATTTGACAACATTCCTGGCTTGTTGGCCTCTACGTCTCCGTGGAACCTTCATTTACATCAATAACGTAATATAACCTAACCTAACCCAACCTATCATCTCGGCGGTAATATTTGACTACATTCCTGGCGAGTTGGCCTCTACGTCTCCGTGGGACTTTTATATACATCAATAACGTAATTTAACCTAACCTAAACCTACGTAACATCTCGGCGGTAATATGTGACAACATTCCTGGCTTGATGGCCTCTACGTCTCCGTGGGACCCTCATATGCATCAATAACGTAATATAACCTAACCTAACCCAACCTAACATCTCGGCACTAATATTTGACAACATTCCTGTCGAGTTGGCCTCTACCTCTCCGTGCGACCTTCATATACATCAATAACGTAATATAACGTAACCTAACCCAACCTATCATATCAGCGATAATATTTGACAACATTCCTGGCGAGTTGGCCTCTACGTCTCCGTGGGACCTTCATTTACATCAATAACGTAATATAACGTAACCTAAACCAACCTATCATATCGGCGGTAATATTTGAAAACATTCCTGGCGAGTTGGCCTCTACGTCTCTGTGGGAAATTTATATACATCAATAACGTAATATAACCTAACCTAACACAACCTGTCACCTCGGCGGTAATATTTGAACACATTCCTGGCGAGTTGGCCTCTACGTCTCCGTGGGACTTTTATATACATCAATAACGTAATATAACGTAACCTAACCCAACCTATCATATCGGCGGAAATATTTGACAACATTCCTGGCGAGTTGGCCTCTACGTCTCCGTGGGACCTTCATATACATCAATAACGTAATATAACGTAACCTAAACCAACCTATCATATCGGCTGTAATATATGAAAACATTCTTGTCGATGTTGGCCTCTACGTCTCTGTGGGACCTTCATATACATCAATAACGTAATATTACCTAACCTAACCCAACTTAACATCTCGGCACTAATATTTGAAAACATTCCTGGCGAGTTGGCCTCTACGTCTCTGTGGGTATTTTATATACATCAATAACGTAGTATAACGTAACCTAACCCAACCTATCATATCGGCGGTAATATTTGACAACATTCCTGGCGAGTTGGCCTCTACGTCTCCGTGGGACCTTCATATACATCAATAACGTAATATAACGTAACCTAAACCAACCTATCATATCGGCGGTAATATTTGAAAACATTCCTGGCGAGTTGGCCTCTACGTCTCTGTGGGAAATTTATATACATCAATAACGTAATATAACCTAACCTAACCCAACCTAACATCTCGGCACTAATATTTGACAACATTCCTGTCGATGTTGGCCTCTACGTCTCTGTGGGACCTTCATATACATCAATAACGTAATATTACCTAACCTAACCGAACCTAACATCTCGGCACTAATATTTGAAAACATTCCTGGCTTGTTGGCCTCTACGTCCCCGTGGGACCTTCATATACATCAATAACGTAATATAACCTAACCTAACCCAACCTATCATATCGGCGGTAATATTTGACAACATTCCTGGCGAGTTGGCCTCTACGTCTCCGTGGGACCTTCATATACATCAATAACGTAATATAACCTAACCTGAACCAACCTATCATCTCGGCCGTAATATTTGACGACATTCCTGGCGAGTTGAGCTCTACGTCTCCGTGGGACCTTCATATACATCAATAACGTAATATCACCTAACCTAACCCAACCTAAGATCTCGGCACTAATATTTGACAACATTCCTGGCGAGTTGGCCTCTACGTCTCCGTGGGACCTTCATATACATCAATAACATAATATTACCTAACCTAATCCAACCTATCATATCGGCGGTAATATTTGACAACATTCGTGGCGAGTTGGCCTCTACGTCTCCGTGGAACCTTCATATACATCAATAACGTAATATAACCTAACCTAACCCAACCTATCATCTCGGCGGTAATATTTGACAACATTCCTGGCGAGTTGGCCTCTACGCCTCCGTGCGACCTTCATATACATCAATAACGTAATATAACCTAACCTGAAGCAACCTATCATCTCGGCGGTAATATTTGACAACATTCCTGGCCAGTTGAGCTCTATGTCTCCGTGGGACCTTCATATACATCAATAACGTAATATCACCTAACCTAACCCAACCTAAGATCTCGCCACTAATATTTGACAACATTCCTGGCGAGTTGGCCTCTACGTCTCTGTGGGAATTTTATATACATCAATAACGTAATATAACCTAACCTAACCCAACCTAACATCTCGGCACTAATATTTGACAACATTCCTGGCCAGTTGGCCTCTGCCTCTCCGTGGGACCTTCATATACGTCAATAACGTAATATAATCTAACCTAACGCAACCCATCATCTCGGCGGTAATATTTGACAACATTCCTGGTCAGTTGGCCTCTACGTCTCCGTGGAACCTTCATATACATCAATAACGTAATATAACATAACCTAACCCAACCTATCATCTCGGCGGTAATATTTGACAACATTCCTGGCGAGTTGGCCTCTACGTCTCCGTGGGACTTTTATATACATCTATAACGTAATTTAACATAACCTAAACCTACGTAACATCTCGGCGGTAATATGTGACAACATTCCTGGCGAGTTGGCCTCTACGTCTCCGTGGGACCTTCGTATACATCAATAACGTAATATAACGTAACCTAAACCAACCTATCATATCGGCGGTAATATTTGACAACATTCCTGGCGAGTTGGCCTCTGCCTCTCCGTGGGACCTTCATATACGTCAATAACGTAATATAATCTAACCTAACCCAACGTATCATCTTGGCGGTAATATTTGACAACATTCCTGGCGAGTTGGCCTCTACGTCTCCGTGGGATCTTCATATACATCAATAACGTAATATAACCTAACGTAACACAACTTATCCTCTCGGCAGTAATATTTGACAACATTCCTGGCTTGTTGGCCTCTATGTTTCCGTGGGACCTTTATATACATCAATCACGTAATATAACCTAACCTAACCCAACCTATCATCTCGGCGGTAATATTTGACAACATTCCTGGCGAATTGGCCTCTACGTCTCCGTGGGACCTTCATATACATCAATAACATAATATTACCTAACCTAACCCAACCTATCATCTCGGCGGTAATATTTGACAACATTCGTGGCGAGTTGGCCTCTACGTCTCCGTGGGACTTTTATATACATCAATAACGTAATTTAACCTAACCTAAACCGACGTAACGTCTCGGCGGTAATATTTGACAACATTCCTGGCGAGTTGGCCTCCACGTCTCCGTGGGGCATTCATATACATCAATAACGTAATATAACCTAAAATCTCGGCGGTAATATTTGACAACATTCCTGGCGATTTGGCCTCTACGTCTCCGTGGGGCCTTCATATACATCAATAACGTAATCTAACCTAACCTAACCCAACCTATCATCTCGGCGGAAATATTTGACAACATTCCTGGTCAGTTGGCCTCTACGTCTCCGTGGAACCTTCATTTACATCAAAAACGTAATATAACCTAACCTAACCCAACCTATCATCTCGGCGGTAATATTTGACTACATTCCTGGCGAGTTGGCCTCTACGTCTCCGTGGGACTTTTATATACATCAATAACGTAATTTAACCTAACCTAAACCAACCTATCATATCGGCGGTAATATATGAAAACATTCTTGTCGATGTTGGCCTCTACGTCTCCGTGGGACCTTCATATACATCAATAACATAATATAACCTAACCTAACCCAACCAATCATCTCGGCGGTAATATTTGACAACATTCCTGGCGAGTTGGCCTCTACGTCTCCGTGGGACTTTTATATACATCAATAACGTAATATAACGTAACCTAACCCAACCTATCATATCGGCGGAAATATTTGACAACATTCCTGGCGAGTTGGCCTCTACGTCTCCGTGGGACCTTCATATACATCAATAACGTAATATAACGTAACCTAAACCAACCTATCATATCGGCTGTAATATATGAAAACATTCTTGTCGATGTTGGCCTCTACGTCTCTGTGGGACCTTCATATACATCAATAACGTAATATTACCTAACCTAACCCAACTTAACATCTCGGCACTAATATTTGAAAACATTCCTGGCGAGTTGGCCTCTACGTCTCTGTGGGTATTTTATATACATCAATAACGTAGTATAACGTAACCTAACCCAACCTATCATATCGGCGGTAATATTTGACAACATTCCTGGCGAGTTGGCCTCTACGTCTCCGTGGGACCTTCATATACATCAATAACGTAATATAACGTAACCTAAACCAACCTATCATATCGGCGGTAATATTTGAAAACATTCCTGGCGAGTTGGCCTCTACGTCTCTGTGGGAAATTTATATACATCAATAACGTAATATAACCTAACCTAACCCAACCTAACATCTCGGCACTAATATTTGACAACATTCCTGTCGATGTTGGCCTCTACGTCTCTGTGGGACCTTCATATACATCAATAACGTAATATTACCTAACCTAACCGAACCTAACATCTCGGCACTAATATTTGAAAACATTCCTGGCTTGTTGGCCTCTACGTCCCCGTGGGACCTTCATATACATCAATAACGTAATATAACCTAACCTAACCCAACCTATCATATCGGCGGTAATATTTGACAACATTCCTGGCGAGTTGGCCTCTACGTCTCCGTGGGACCTTCATATACATCAATAACGTAATATAACCTAACCTGAACCAACCTATCATCTCGGCCGTAATATTTGACGACATTCCTGGCGAGTTGAGCTCTACGTCTCCGTGGGACCTTCATATACATCAATAACGTAATATCACCTAACCTAACCCAACCTAAGATCTCGGCACTAATATTTGACAACATTCCTGGCGAGTTGGCCTCTACGTCTCCGTGGGACCTTCATATACATCAATAACATAATATTACCTAACCTAATCCAACCTATCATATCGGCGGTAATATTTGACAACATTCGTGGCGAGTTGGCCTCTACGTCTCCGTGGAACCTTCATATACATCAATAACGTAATATAACCTAACCTAACCCAACCTATCATCTCGGCGGTAATATTTGACAACATTCCTGGCGAGTTGGCCTCTACGCCTCCGTGCGACCTTCATATACATCAATAACGTAATATAACCTAACCTGAAGCAACCTATCATCTCGGCGGTAATATTTGACAACATTCCTGGCCAGTTGAGCTCTATGTCTCCGTGGGACCTTCATATACATCAATAACGTAATATCACCTAACCTAACCCAACCTAAGATCTCGCCACTAATATTTGACAACATTCCTGGCGAGTTGGCCTCTACGTCTCTGTGGGAATTTTATATACATCAATAACGTAATATAACCTAACCTAACCCAACCTAACATCTCGGCACTAATATTTGACAACATTCCTGGCCAGTTGGCCTCTGCCTCTCCGTGGGACCTTCATATACGTCAATAACGTAATATAATCTAACCTAACGCAACCCATCATCTCGGCGGTAATATTTGACAACATTCCTGGTCAGTTGGCCTCTACGTCTCCGTGGAACCTTCATATACATCAATAACGTAATATAACATAACCTAACCCAACCTATCATCTCGGCGGTAATATTTGACAACATTCCTGGCGAGTTGGCCTCTACGTCTCCGTGGGACTTTTATATACATCTATAACGTAATTTAACATAACCTAAACCTACGTAACATCTCGGCGGTAATATGTGACAACATTCCTGGCGAGTTGGCCTCTACGTCTCCGTGGGACCTTCGTATACATCAATAACGTAATATAACGTAACCTAAACCAACCTATCATATCGGCGGTAATATTTGACAACATTCCTGGCGAGTTGGCCTCTGCCTCTCCGTGGGACCTTCATATACGTCAATAACGTAATATAATCTAACCTAACCCAACGTATCATCTTGGCGGTAATATTTGACAACATTCCTGGCGAGTTGGCCTCTACGTCTCCGTGGGATCTTCATATACATCAATAACGTAATATAACCTAACGTAACACAACTTATCCTCTCGGCAGTAATATTTGACAACATTCCTGGCTTGTTGGCCTCTATGTTTCCGTGGGACCTTTATATACATCAATAACGTAATATAACCTAACCTAACCCAACCTATCATCTCGGCGGTAATATTTGACAACATTCCTGGCGAATTGGCCTCTACGTCTCCGTGGGACCTTCATATACATCAATAACATAATATTACCTAACCTAACCCAACCTATCATCTCGGCGGTAATATTTGACAACATTCGTGGCGAGTTGGCCTCTACGTCTCCGTGGGACTTTTATATACATCAATAACGTAATTTAACCTAACCTAAACCGACGTAACATCTCGGCGGTAATATTTGACAACATTCCTGGCGAGTTGGCCTCCACGTCTCCGTGGGGCATTCATATACATCAATAACGTAATCTAACCTAACCTAACCCAACCTATCATCTCGGCGGAAATATTTGACAACATTCCTGGTCAGTTGGCCTCTACGTCTCCGTGGAACCTTCATTTACATCAAAAACGTAATATAACCTAACCTAACCCAACCTATCATCTCGGCGGTAATATTTGACTACATTCCTGGCGAGTTGGCCTCTACGTCTCCGTGGGACTTTTATATACATCAATAACGTAATTTAACCTAACCTAAACCAACCTATCATATCGGCGGTAATATATGAAAACATTCTTGTCGATGTTGGCCTCTACGTCTCTGTGGGACCTTCATATACATCAATAACGTAATATTACCTAACCTAACCCAACTTAACATCTCGGCACTAATATTTGAAAACATTCCTGGCGAGTTGGCCTCTACGTCTCTTTGGGTATTTTATATACATCAATAACGTAATATAACGTAACATAACCCAACCTATCATATCGGCGGTAATATTTGGCAACATTCCTGGCGAGTTGGCCTCTACGTCTCCGTGGGACCTTCATATACATCAATAACGTAATATAACCTAACCTGAACCAACCTATCATCTCGGCGGTAATATTTGACAACATTCCTGGCGAGTTGAGCTCTACGTCTCCGTGGGACCTTCATATACATCAATAACGAAATATCACCTAACCTAACCCAACCTAAGATCTCGGCACTAATATTTGACAACATTCCTGGCGAGTTGGCCTCTACGTCTCTGTGGGAATTTTATATACATCAATAACGTAATATAACCTAACCTAACCCAACCTAACATCTCGGCACTAATATTTGACAACATTCCTGGCGAGTTGGCCTCTACCTCTCCGTGCGACCTTCATATACATCAATAACGTAATTTAACGTAACCTAAACCAACGTAACATCTCGGTGGTAATATTTGACAACATTCATGGCTTGTTGGCCTCTATGTTTCCGTGGGACCTTTATATACATCAATAACGTAATCTAACCTAACCTAACCCAACCTAACTTCTCGGCGGTAATATTTAACAACATTCCTGGCGAGTTGGTCTCTACGCCTCCGTGGGACCTTCATATACATCAATAACGTAATATAACCTAACCTAACCCAACCTATCATCTCGGCGGTAATATTTGACAACATTCCTGGCGAGTTGGCCTCTACGCCTCCGTGCGACCTTCATATACATCAATAACGTAATATAACCTAACCTGAAGCAACCTATCATCTCGGCGGTAATATTTGACAACATTCCTTGCCAGTTGAGCTCTATGTCTCCGTGGGACCTTCATATACATCAATAACGTAATATCACCTAACCTAACCCAACCTAAGATCTCGCCACTAATATTTGACAACATTCCTGGCGAGTTGGCCTCTACGTCCCTGTGGGAATTTTATATACATCAATAACGTAATATAACCTAACCTAACCCAACCTAACATCTCGGCACTAATATTTGACAACATTCCTGGCCAGTTGGCCTCTGCCTCGCCGTGGGACCTTCATATACGTCAATAACGTAATATAATCTAACCTAACGCAACCCATCATCTCGGCGGTAATATTTGACAACATTCCTGGTCAGTTGGCCTCTACGTCTCCGTGGAACCTTCATATACATCAATAACGTAATATAACATAACCTAACCCAACCTATCATCTCGGCGGTAATATTTGACAACATTCCTGGCGAGTTGGCCTCTACGTCTCCGTGGGACTTCTATATACATCTATAACGTAATTTAACATAACCTAAACCTACGTAACATCTCGGCGGTAATATGTGACAACATTCCTGGCGAGTTGGCCTCTACGTCTCCGTGGGACCTTCGTATACATCAATAACGTAATATAACGTAACCTAAACCAACCTATCATATCGGCGGTAATATTTGACAACATTCCTGGCGAGTTGGCCTCTGCCTCTCCGTGGGACCTTCATATACGTCAATAACGTAATATAATCTAACCTAACCCAACCTATCATCTCGGCGGTAATATTTGACAACATTCCTGGCGAGTTGGCCTCTACGTCTCCGTGGGATCTTCATATACATCAATAACGTAATATAACCTAACGTAACACAACTTATCCTCTCGGCAGTAATATTTGACAACATTCCTGGCTTGTTGGCCTCTATGTTTCCGTGGGACCTTTATATACATCAATAACGTAATATAAACTAACCTAACCCAACCTATCATCTCGGCGGTAATATTTGACAACATTCCTGGCGAATTGGCCTCTACGTCTCCGTGGGACCTTCATATACATCAATAACATAATATTACCTAACCTAACCCAACCTATCATCTCGGCGGTAATATTTGACAACATTCGTGGCGAGTTGGCCTCTACGTCTCCGTGGGACTTTTAAATACTCAATAACGTAATTTAACCTAACCTAAACCGACGTAACATCTCGGCGGTAATATTTGACAATATTCCTGGCGAGTTGGCCTCTACGTCTCCGTGGGACCTTCGTATACATAAATAACGTAATTTAACCTAACCTAAACCAACGTAACATCTCGGTGGTAATATTTGACAACATTCCTGGCTTGTTGGCCTCTACGTCTCCGTGGGACCTTCATATTCATCAATAACGCAATATAACGTAACCTAAACCAACCTATCATATCGGCGGTAATATTTGAAAACATTCCTGGCGAGTTGGCCTCTACGTCTCTGTGGGAAATTTATATACATCAATAACGTAATATAAGCTAACCTAACCCAACCTAACATCTCGGCACTAATATTTGAAAACATTCCTGGCGAGTTGGCCTCTACGTCTCCGTGGGACTTTTATATACATCAATAACGTAATATAACGTCACCTAACCCAACATAACACCTCGGCGGTAATATTTGAAAACATTCCTGGCGAGTTGGCCTCTACGTCTCTGTGGGAAATTTATATACATCAATAACGTAATATAACCTAACCTAACCCAACCTAACATCTCGGCACTAATATTTGACAACATTCCTGGCCAGTTGAGCTCTATGTCTCCGTGGGACCTTCATATACATCAATAACGTAATATCACCTAACCTAACCCAACCTAAGATGTCGGCACTAATATTTGACAACATTCCTGGCGAGTTGGCCTCTACGTCTCTGTGGGAATTTTATATACATCAATAACGTAATATAACCTAACATAACCCAACCTAACATCTCGGCACTAATATTTGACAACATTCCTGGCCAGTTGGCCTCTGCCTCTCCGTGGGACCTTCATATACTTCAATAACGTAATATAATCTAACCTACCGCAACCCATCATCTCGGCGGTAATATTTGACAACATTCCTGGTCAGTTGGCCTCTACGTCTCCGTGGAACCTTCATATACATCAATAACGTAATATAACCTAACCTAACCCAACCTATCATCTCGGCGGTAATATTTGACAACATTCCTGGCGAGTTGGCCTCTACGTCTCCGTGGGACTTTTATATACATCTATAACGTAATTTAACATAACCTAAACCTACGTAACATCTCGGCGGTAATATGTGACAACATTCCTGGCGAGTTGGCCTCTACGTCTCCGTGGGACCTTCGTATACATCAATAACGTAATATAACCTAACCTGAAGCAACCTATCATCTCGGCGGTAATATTTGACAACATTCCTTGCCAGTTGAGCTCTATGTCTCCGTGGGACCTTCATATACATCAATAACGTAATATCACCTAACCTAACCCAACCTAAGATCTCGCCACTAATATTTGACAACATTCCTGGCGAGTTGGCCTCTACGTCCCTGTGGGAATTTTATATACATCAATAACGTAATATAACCTAACCTAACCCAACCTAACATCTCGGCACTAATATTTGACAACATTCCTGGCCAGTTGGCCTCTGCCTCGCCGTGGGACCTTCATATACGTCAATAACGTAATATAATCTAACCTAACGCAACCCATCATCTCGGCGGTAATATTTGACAACATTCCTGGTCAGTTGGCCTCTACGTCTCCGTGGAACCTTCATATACATCAATAACGTAATATAACATAACCTAACCCAACCTATCATCTCGGCGGTAATATTTGACAACATTCCTGGCGAGTTGGCCTCTACGTCTCCGTGGGACTTCTATATACATCTATAACGTAATTTAACATAACCTAAACCTACGTAACATCTCGGCGGTAATATGTGACAACATTCCTGGCGAGTTGGCCTCTACGTCTCCGTGGGACCTTCGTATACATCAATAACGTAATATAACGTAACCTAAACCAACCTATCATATCGGCGGTAATATTTGACAACATTCCTGGCGAGTTGGCCTCTGCCTCTCCGTGGGACCTTCATATACGTCAATAACGTAATATAATCTAACCTAACCCAACCTATCATCTCGGCGGTAATATTTGACAACATTCCTGGCGAGTTGGCCTCTACGTCTCCGTGGGATCTTCATATACATCAATAACGTAATATAACCTAACGTAACACAACTTATCCTCTCGGCAGTAATATTTGACAACATTCCTGGCTTGTTGGCCTCTATGTTTCCGTGGGACCTTTATATACATCAATAACGTAATATAAACTAACCTAACCCAACCTATCATCTCGGCGGTAATATTTGACAACATTCCTGGCGAATTGGCCTCTACGTCTCCGTGGGACCTTCATATACATCAATAACATAATATTACCTAACCTAACCCAACCTATCATCTCGGCGGTAATATTTGACAACATTCGTGGCGAGTTGGCCTCTACGTCTCCGTGGGACTTTTAAATACTCAATAACGTAATTTAACCTAACCTAAACCGACGTAACATCTCGGCGGTAATATTTGACAATATTCCTGGCGAGTTGGCCTCTACGTCTCCGTGGGACCTTCGTATACATAAATAACGTAATTTAACCTAACCTAAACCAACGTAACATCTCGGTGGTAATATTTGACAACATTCCTGGCTTGTTGGCCTCTACGTCTCCGTGGGACCTTCATATTCATCAATAACGCAATATAACGTAACCTAAACCAACCTATCATATCGGCGGTAATATTTGAAAACATTCCTGGCGAGTTGGCCTCTACGTCTCTGTGGGAAATTTATATACATCAATAACGTAATATAAGCTAACCTAACCCAACCTAACATCTCGGCACTAATATTTGAAAACATTCCTGGCGAGTTGGCCTCTACGTCTCCGTGGGACTTTTATATACATCAATAACGTAATATAACGTCACCTAACCCAACATAACACCTCGGCGGTAATATTTGAAAACATTCCTGGCGAGTTGGCCTCTACGTCTCTGTGGGAAATTTATATACATCAATAACGTAATATAACCTAACCTAACCCAACCTAACATCTCGGCACTAATATTTGACAACATTCCTGGCCAGTTGAGCTCTATGTCTCCGTGGGACCTTCATATACATCAATAACGTAATATCACCTAACCTAACCCAACCTAAGATCTCGGCACTAATATTTGACAACATTCCTGGCGAGTTGGCCTCTACGTCTCTGTGGGAATTTTATATACATCAATAACGTAATATAACCTAACATAACCCAACCTAACATCTCGGCACTAATATTTGACAACATTCCTGGCCAGTTGGCCTCTGCCTCTCCGTGGGACCTTCATATACTTCAATAACGTAATATAATCTAACCTACCGCAACCCATCATCTCGGCGGTAATATTTGACAACATTCCTGGTCAGTTGGCCTCTACGTCTCCGTGGAACCTTCATATACATCAATAACGTAATATAACCTAACCTAACCCAACCTATCATCTCGGCGGTAATATTTGACAACATTCCTGGCGAGTTGGCCTCTACGTCTCCGTGGGACTTTTATATACATCTATAACGTAATTTAACATAACCTAAACCTACGTAACATCTCGGCGGTAATATGTGACAACATTCCTGGCGAGTTGGCCTCTACGTCTCCGTGGGACCTTCGTATACATCAATAACGTAATATAACGTAACCTAAACCAACCTATCATATCGGCGGTAATATTTGACAATATTCCTGGCGAGTTGGCCTCTACGTCTCCGTGGGACCTTTATATACATCAATAACGTAATATAACCTAACCTAACCCAACCAGTCACCTCGGCGGTAATATTTGAACACATTCCTGGCGAGTTGGCCTCTACGTCTCCGTGGGACTTTTATATACATCAATAACGTAATATAACGTAACCTAACCCAACCTATCATATCGGCGGTAATATTTGACAACATTCGTGGCGAGTTGGCCTCTACGTCTCCGTGGAACCTTCATATACATCAATAACGTAATATAACCTAACCTAACCCAACTTATCATCTCGGCGGTAATATTTGACAACATTCCTGGCGAGTTGGCCTCTACGCCTCCGTGCGACCTTCATATACATCAATAACGTAATATAACCTAACCTGAAGCAACCTATCATCTCGGCGGTAATATTTGACAACATTCCTGGCCAGTTGAGCTCTATGTCTCCGTGGGACCTTCATATACATCAATAACGTAATATCACCTAACCTAACCCAACCTAAGATCTCGGCACTAATATTTGACAACATTCCTGGCGAGTTGGCCTCTACGTCTCTGTGGGAATTTTATATACATCAATAACGTAATATAACCTAACATAACCCAACCTAACATCTCGGCACTAATATTTGACAACATTCCTGGCCAGTTGGCCTCTGCCTCTCCGTGGGACCTTCATATACTTCAATAACGTAATATAATCTAACCTACCGCAACCCATCATCTCGGCGGTAATATTTGACAACATTCCTGGTCAGTTGGCCTCTACGTCTCCGTGGAACCTTCATATACATCAATAACGTAATATAACCTAACCTAACCCAACCTATCATCTCGGCGGTAATATTTGACAACATTCCTGGCGAGTTGGCCTCTACGTCTCCGTGGGACCTTCGTATACATCAATAACGTAATATAACGTAACCTAAACCAACCTATCATATCGGCGGTAATATTTGACAATATTCCTGGCGAGTTGGCCTCTACGTCTCCGTGGGACCTTTATATACATCAATAACGTAATATAACCTAACCTAACCCAACCAGTCACCTCGGCGGTAATATTTGAACACATTCCTGGCGAGTTGGCCTCTACGTCTCCGTGGGACTTTTATATACATCAATAACGTAATATAACCTAACATAACCCAACCTAACATCTCGGCACTAATATTTGACAACATTCCTGGCGAGTTGGCCTCTGCCTCTCCGTGGGACCTTCATATACGTCAATAACGTAATATAATCTAACCTAACCCAACCTATCATCTCTGCGGTAATATTTGACAACATTCCTGGCGAGTTGGCCTCTACGTCTCCGTGGGATCTTCATATACATCAATAACGTAATATAACCTAACGTAACACAACTTATCCTCTCGGCAGTAATATTTGACAACATTCCTGGCTTGTTGGCCTCTATGTTTCCGTGGGACCTTTATATACATGAATAACGTAATATTACCTAACCTAACCCAACTTAACATCTCGGCACTAATATTTGAAAACATTCCTGGCTTGTTGGCCTCTACGTCCCCGTGGGACCTTCATATACATCAATAACGTAATATAACCTAACCTAACCCAACCTATCATCTCGGCGGTAATATTTGACAACATTCCTGGCGAGTTGGCCTCTACGTCTCCGTGGGATCTTCATATACATCAATAACGTAATATAACCTAACGTAACACAACTTATCCTCTCGGCAGTGATATTTGACAACATTCCTGGCTTGTTGGCCTCTATGTTTCCGTGGGACCTTTATATACATCAATAACGTAATATAACCTATCCTAAACCAACCTATCATCTCGGCGGTAATATTTGACAACATTCCTGGCGAGTTGTCCTCTACGTCTCCGTGGAACCTTCATATACATCAATAACATAATATTACCTAACCTAACCCCACCTATCATCTCGGCGGTAATAATGGACAACATTCGTGGCGAGTTGGCCTCTACGTCTCCATGGGACTTTTATATACATCAATATCGTAATTTAACCTAACCTAAACCGACGTAACATCTCGGCGGTAATATTTGACAATAGTCCTGGCGAGTTGGCTTCTACGTCTCCGTGGGACCTTCGTATACATCAATAACGTAATCTAACCTAGTCTAAACCAACGTAACATCTCGGTAGTAATATTTGACAACATTCCTGGCTTGTTGGCCTCTACGTCTCCGTGGGACCTGCATATACATCAATAACGTAATTTAACCTAACCTAAACCAACGTAACATCTCGGTGGTAATATTTGACAACATTCCTGGCTTGTTGGCCTCTATGTTTCCGTGGCACCTTTATATACATCAATAACGTAATATAACCTAACCTAGCCCAACCTATCATCTCGGCGGTAATATTTGACAACATTCCTGGCGAGTTGGCCTCTACGCCTCCGTGCGACCTTCATATACATCAATAACGTAATATAACCTAACCTGAACCAACCTATCATCTCGGCCGTAATATTTGACAACATTCCTGGCGAGTTGAGCTCTACGTCTCCGTGGGACCTTCATATACATCAATAACGTAATATCACCTAACCTAACCCAACCTAAGATCTCGGCACTAATATTTGACAACATTCCTGGCGAGTTGGCCTCTACGTCTCCGTGGGACCTTCATATACATCAATAACATAATATTACCTAACCTAATCCAACCTATCATCTCGGCGGTAATATTTGACAACATTCGTGGCGAGTTGGCCTCTACGTCTCCGTGGAACCTTCATATACATAAATAACGTAATTTAACCCAACCTAAACCAACGTAACATCTCGGTGGTAATATTTGACAACATTCCTGGCTTGTTGGCCTCTACGTCTCCGTGGGACCTTCATATTCATCAATAACGCAATATAACGTAACCTAAACCAACCTATCATATCGGCGGTAATATTTGAAAACATTCCTGGCGAGTTGGCCTCTACGTCTCTGTGGGAAATTTATATACATCAATAACGTAATATAAGCTAACCTAACCCAACCTAACATCTCGGCACTAATATTTGAAAACATTCCTGGCGAGTTGGCCTCTACGTCTCCGTGGGACTTTTATATACATCAATAACGTAATATAACGTCACCTAACCCAACATAACACCTCGGCGGTAATATTTGACAACATTCCTGGCGAGTTGGCCTCTACGTCTCCGTGGGGCATTCATATACATCAATAACATAATATAACCTAACCTAACCCAACCAATCATCTCGGCGGTAATATTTGACAACATTCCTGGCGAGTTGGCCTCTACGTCTCCGTGGGACCTTCATATACATCAATAACGTAATATCACCTAACCTAACCCAACCTAACATCTCGGCACTAATATTTGACAACATTCCTGGCGAGTTGGCCTCTACCTCTCCGTGCGACCTTCATATACATCAATAACGTAGTATAACGTAACCTAATCCAACCTATCATCTCGGCGGTAATATTTGACAACATTCGTGGCGAGTTGGCCTCTACGTCTCCGTGGAACCTTCATATACATCAATAACGTAATATAACCTAACCTAACCCAACTTATCATCTCGGCGGTAATATTTGACAACATTCCTGGCGAGTTGGCCTCTACGCCTCCGTGCGACCTTCATATACATCAATAACGTAATATAACCTAACCTGAAGCAACCTATCATCTCGGCGGTAATATTTGACAACATTCCTGGCCAGTTGAGCTCTATGTCTCCGTGGGACCTTCATATACATCAATAACGTAATATCACCTAACCTAACCCAACCTAAGATCTCGGCACTAATATTTGACAACATTCCTGGCGAGTTGGCCTCTACGTCTCTGTGGGAATTTTATATACATCAATAACGTAATATAACCTAACATAACCCAACCTAACATCTCGGCACTAATATTTGACAACATTCCTGGCCAGTTGGCCTCTGCCTCTCCGTGGGACCTTCATATACTTCAATAACGTAATATAATCTAACCTACCGCAACCCATCATCTCGGCGGTAATATTTGACAACATTCCTGGTCAGTTGGCCTCTACGTCTCCGTGGAACCTTCATATACATCAATAACGTAATATAACCTAACCTAACCCAACCTATCATCTCGGCGGTAATATTTGACAACATTCCTGGCGAGTTGGCCTCTACGTCTCCGTGGGACTTTTATATACATCTATAACGTAATTTAACATAACCTAACCCAACCTATCATCTCGGCGGTAATATTTGACAACATTCCTGGCGAGTTGGCCTCTACGTCTCCGTGGGACCTTTATATACATCAATAACGTAATATAACCTAACCTAACCCAACCAGTCACCTCGGCGGTAATATTTGAACACATTCCTGGCGAGTTGGCCTCTACGTCTCCGTGGGACTTTTATATACATCAATAACGTAATATAACGTAACCTAACCCAACCTATCATATCGGCGGTAATATTTGACAACATTCCTGGCAAGTTGGCCTCTACGTCTCCGTGGGACCTTCATATACATCAATAACGTAATATAACGTAACCTAAACCAACCTATCATATCGGCTGTAATATATGAAAACATTCTTGTCGATGTTGGCCTCTACGTCTCTGTGGGACCTTCATATACATCAATAACGTAATATTACCTAACCTAACCCAACTTAACATCTCGGCACTAATATTTGAAAACATTCCTGGCGAGTTGGCCTCTACGTCTCTGTCGGAATTTTATATACATCAATAACGTAATATAACCTAACATAACCCAACCTAACATCTCGGCACTAATATTTGACAACATTCCTGGCGAGTTGGCCTCTGCCTCTCCGTGGGACCTTCATATACGTCAATAACGTAATATAATCTAACCTAACCCAACCTATCATCTCTGCGGTAATATTTGACAACATTCCTGGCGAGTTGGCCTCTACGTCTCCGTGGGATCTTCATATACATCAATAACGTAATATAACCTAACGTAACACAACTTATCCTCTCGGCAGTGATATTTGACAACATTCCTGGCTTGTTGGCCTCTATGTTTCCGTGGGACCTTTATATACATCAATAACGTAATATAACCTATCCTAAACCGACCTATCATCTCGGCGGTAATATTTGACAACATTCCTGGCGAGTTGGCCTCTACGTCTCCGTGGAACCTTCATATACATCAATAACATAATATTACCTAACCTAACCCCACCTATCATCTCGGCGGTAATATTGGACAACATTCGTGGCGAGTTGGCCTCTACGTCTCCATGGGACTTTTATATACATCAATATCGTAATTTAACCTAACCTAAACCGACGTAACATCTCGGCGGTAATATTTGACAATAGTCCTGGCGAGTTGGCCTCTACGTCTCCGTGGGACCTTCGTATACATCAATAACGTAATTTAACCTAACCTAAACCAACGTAACATCTCGGTGGTA
Source organism: Xylocopa violacea (assembly GCA_963969225.1). Lineage (NCBI taxonomy): Eukaryota > Metazoa > Arthropoda > Insecta > Hymenoptera > Apidae > Xylocopa > Xylocopa violacea. The sequence continues at coordinate 150,180 of CAXAJV010000839.1, read as the reverse complement.
ATATTTGACAACATTCCTGGCTTGTTGGCCTCTATGTTTCCGTGGGACCTTTATATACATCAATAACGTAATATAACCTAACCTAGCCCAACCTATCATCTCGGCGGTAATATTTGACAACATTCCTGGCGAGTTGGCCTCTACGCCTCCGTGCGACCTTCATATACATCAATAACGTAATATAACCTAACCTGAACCAACCTATCATCTCGGCCGTAATATTTGACAACATTCCTGGCGAGTTGAGCTCTACGTCTCCGTGGGACCTTCATATACATCAATAACGTAATATCACCTAACCTAACCCAACCTAAGATCTCAGCACTAATATTTGACAACATTCTTGGCGAGTTGTCCTCTACGTCTCCGTGGGACCTTCATATACATCAATAACATAATATTACCTAACCTAATCCAACCTATCATCTCGGCGGTAATATTTGACAACATTCGTGGCGAGTTGGCCTCTACGTCTCCGTGGAACCTTCATATACATCAATAACGTAATATAACCTAACCTAACCCAACCTATCAACTCGGCGGTAATATTTGACAACATTCCTGGCGAGTTGGCCTCTACGCCTCCGTGCGACCTTCATATACATCAATAACGTAATATAACCTAACCTGAAGCAACCTATCATCTCGGCGGTAATATTTGACAACATTCCTGGCCAGTTGAGCTCTATGTCTCCGTGGGACCTTCATATACATCAATAACGTAATATCACCTAACCTAACCCAACCTAAGATCTCGGCACTAATATTTGACAACATTCCTGGCGAGTTGGCCTCTACGTCTCTGTGGGAATTTTATATACATCAATAACGTAATATAACCTAACCTAACCCAACCTAACATCTCGGCACTAATATTTGACAACATTCCTGGCCAGTTGGCCTCTGCCTCTCCGTGGGACCTTCATATACGTCAATAACGTAATATAATCTAACCTAAAGCAACCCATCATCTCGGCGGTAATATTTGACAACATTCCTGGTCAGTTGGCCTCTACGTCTCCGTGGAACCTTCATATACATCAATAACGTAATATAACATAACCTAACCCAACCTATCATATCGGCGGTAATATTTGACAACATTCCTGGCGAGTTGGCCTCTACGTCTCCGTGGGACTTTTATATACATCTATAACGTAATTTAACATAACCTAAACCTACGTAACATCTCGGCGGAAATATTTGACAACATTCCTGGTCAGTTGGCCTCTACGTCTCCGTGGAACCTTCATTTACATCAATAACGTAATATAAACTAACCTAACCCAACCTATCATCTCGGCGGTAATATTTGACTACATTCCTGGCGAGTTGGCCTCTACGTCTCCGTGGGACTTTTATATACATCAATAACGTAATTTAACCTAACCTAAACCAACCTATCATATCGGCGGTAATATTTGAAAACATTCCTGTCGATGTTGGCCTCTACGTCTCCGTGGGACCTTCATATACATCAATAACGTAATTTAACCTAACCTAAACCAACGTAACATCTCGGTGGTAATATTTGACAACATTCCTGGCTTGTTGGCCTCTATGTTTCCGTGGGACCTTTATATACATCAATAACGTAATATAACCTAACCTAGCCCAACCTATCATCTCGGCGGTAATATTTGACAACATTCCTGGCGAGTTGGCCTCTACGCCTCCGTGCGACCTTCATATACATCAATAACGTAATATAACCTAACCTGAACCAACCTATCATCTCGGCGGTAATATTTGACAACATTCCTGGCGAGTTGGCCTCTACGTCTCCGTGGGACTTTTATATACATCTATAACGTAATTTAACATAACCTAACCCTACGTAACATCTCGGCGGTAATATGTGACAACATTCCTGGCGAGTTGGCCTCTACGTCTCCGTGGGACCTTCGTATACATCAATAACGTAATATAACGTAACCTAAACCAACCTATCATATCGACGGTAATATTTGACAACATTCCTGGCGAGTTGGCCTCTGCCTCTCCGTGGGGCCTTCATATACGTCAATAACGTAATATAATCTAACCTAACCCAACCTATCATCTCGGCGGTAATATTTGACAACATTCCTGGCGAGTTGGCCTCTACGTCTCCGTGGGATCTTCATATACATCAATAACGTAATATAACCTAACCTAAACCAACGTAACATCTCGGTGGTAATATTTGACAACATTCCTGGCTTGTTGGCCTCTATGTTTCCGTGGGACCTTTATATACATCAATAACGTAATATAACCTAACCTAGCCCAACCTATCATCTCGGCGGTAATATTTGACAACATTCCTGGCGAGTTGGCCTCTACGCCTCCGTGCGACCTTCATATACATCAATAACGTAATATAACCTAACCTGAACCAACCTATCATCTCGGCGGTAATATTTGACAACATTCCTGGCGAGTTGAGCTCTACGTCTCCGTGGGACCTTCATATACATCAATAACGAAATATCACCTAACCTAACCCAACCTAAGATCTCGGCACTAATATTTGACAACATTCCTGGCGAGTTGGCCTCTACGTCTCTGTGGGAATTTTATATACATCAATAACGTAATTTAACCTAACCAAACCCAACCTAACATCTCGGCACTAATATTTGACAACATTCCTGGCGAGTTGGCCTCTACCTCTCCGTGCGACCTTCATATACATCAATAACGTAATTTAACCTAACCTAAACCAACGTAACATCTCGGTGGTAATATTTGACAACATTCATGGCTTGTTGGCCTCTATGTTTCCGTGGGACCTTTATATACATCAATAACGTAATCTAACCTAACCTAACCCAACCTAACTTCTCGGCGGTAATATTTAACAACATTCCTGGCGATTTGGTCTCTACGCCTCCGTGGGACCTCCATATACATCAATAACGTAATATAACCTAACCCAACCCAACCTAACATCTCGGCACTAATATTTGACAACATTCCTGGCGAGTTGGCCTCTACCTCTCCGTGCGACCTTCATATACATCAATAACGTAGTATAACGTAACCTAAACCAACCTATCATATCGGCACTAATATTTGACAACATTCCTGGAGAATTGGCCTCTACCTCTCCGTGGGACGTTCATATACGTCAATAGCGTAATATAATCTAACCTAACCCAACTTATCCTCTCGGCAGTAATATTTGACAACATTCCTGGCTTGTTGGCCTCTATGTTTCCGTGGGACCTTTATATACATCAATAACGTAATATAACCTAACCTAACCCAACCTATCATCTCGGCGGTAATATTTGACAACATTCCTGGCGAATTGGCCTCTACGTCTCCGTGGGACCTTCATATACATCAATAACATAATATTACCTAACCTAACCCAACCTATCATCTCGGCGGTAATATTTGACAACATTCGTGGCGAGTTGGCCTCTACGTCTCCGTGGGACTTTTATATACATCAATAACGTAATTTAACCTAACCTAAACCGACGTAACATCTCGGCGGTAATATTTGACAATATTCCTGGCGAGTTGGCCTCTACGTCTCCGTGGGACCTTCGTATACATAAATAACGTAATTTAACCTAACCTAAACCAACGTAACATCTCGGTGGTAATATTTGACAACATTCCTGGCTTGTTGGCCTCTACGTCTCCGTGGGACCTTCATATTCATCAATAACGCAATATAACGTAACCTAAACCAACCTATCATATCGGCGGTAATATTTGAAAACATTCCTGGCGAGTTGGCCTCTACGTCTCTGTGGGAAATTTATATACATCAATAACATAATATAACCTAACCTAACCCAACCTAACATCTCGGCACTAATATTTGACAACATTCCTGGCGAGTTGGCCTCTACGTCTCCGTGGGACTTTTATATACATCAATAACGTAATATAACGTCACCTAACCCAACATAACATCTCGGCGGTAATATTTGACAACATTCCTGGCGAGTTGGCCTCTACGTCTCCGTGGGGCATTCATATACATCAATAACGTAATATAACCTAAAATCTCGGCGGTAATATTTGACAACATTCCTGGCGATTTGGCCTCTACGTCTCCGTGGGGCCTTCATATACATCAATAACGTAATCTAACCTAACCTAACCCAACCTATCATCTCGGCACTAATATTTGACAACATTCCTGTCGATGTTGGCCTCTACGTCTCTGTGGGACCTTCATATACATCAATAACGTAATATTACCTAACCTAACCGAACCTAACATCTCGGCACTAATATTTGAAAACATTCCTGGCTTGTTGGCCTCTACGTCTCCGTGGGACCTTCATATACATCAATAACGTAATTTAACCTAACCTAAACCAACGTAACATCTCGGTGCTAATATTTGATAACATTCCTGGCTTGTTGGCCTCTATGTTTCCGTGGGACCTTTATATACATCAATAACGTAATATAACCTAACCTAGCCCAACCTATCATCTCGGCGGTAATATTTGACAACATTCCTGGCGAGTTGGCCTCTACGCCTCCGTGCGACCTTCATATGCATCAGTAACGTAATATAACCTAACCTGAACCAACCTATCATCTCGGCGGTAATATTTGACAACATTCCTGGCGAGTTGAGCTCTACGCCTCCGTGGGACCTCCATATACATCAATAACGTAATATAACCTAACCCAACCCAACCTAACATCTCGGCACTAATATTTGGCAACATTCCTGGCGAGTTGGCCTCTACCTCTCCGTGCGACCTTCATATACATCAACAACGTAGTATAACGTAACCTAAACCAACCTATCATATCGGCGGTAATATTTGACAACATTCGTGGCGAGTTGGCCTCTACGTCTCCGTGGGACCTTCATATACATCAATAACGCAATATCACCTAAAATCTCGGCGGTAATATTTGACAACATTCCTGGCGATTTGGCCTCTACGTCTCCGTGGGGCCTTCATATACATCAATAACGTAATCTAACCTAACCTAACCCAACCTATCATCTCGGCACTAATATTTGACAACATTCCTGTCGATGTTGGCCTCTACGTCTCTGTGGGACCTTCATATACATCAATAACGTAATATTACCTAACCTAACCGAACCTAACATCTCGGCACTAATATTTGAAAACATTCCTGGCTTGTTGGCCTCTACGTCTCCGTGGGACCTTCATATACATCAATAACGTAATTTAACCTAACCTAAACCAACGTAACATCTCGGTGGTAATATTTGATAACATTCCTGGCTTGTTGGCCTCTATGTTTCCGTGGGACCTTCATATACATCAATAACGTAATATAACCTAACCTAACCCAACCTATCATCTCGGCGGTAATATTTGACAACATTACTGGCGAGTTGGCCTCTACGCCTCCGTGCGACCTTCATATACATCAATAACGTAATATAACCTAACCTGAAGCAACCTATCATCTCGGCGGTAATATTTGACAACATTCCTGGCCAGTTGAGCTCTATGTCTCCGTGGGACCTTCATATACATCAATAACGTAATATCACCTAACCTAACCCAACCTAAGATCTCGGCACTAATATTTGACAACATTCCTGGCGAGTTGGCCTCTACGTCTCTGTGGGAATTTTATATACATCAATAACGTAATATAACCTAACATAACCCAACCTAACATATCGGCACTAATATTTGACAACATTCCTGGCCAGTTGGCCTCTGCCTCTCCGTGGGACCTTCATATAAGTCAATAACGTAATATAATCTAACCTAACGCAACCCATCATCTCGGCGGTAATATTTGACAACATTCCTGGTCAGTTGGCCTCTACGTCTCCGTGGAACCTTCATATACATCAATAACGTAATATAACCTAACCTAACCCAACCTATCATCTCGGCGGTAATATTTGACAACATTCCTGGCGAGTTGGCCTCTACGTCTCCGTGGGACTTTTATATACATCTATAACGTAATTTAACATAACCTAAACCTACGTAACATCTCGGAGGTAATATGTGACAACATTCCTGGCGAGTTGGCCTCTACGTCTCCGTGGGACCTTCGTATACATCAATAACGTGATATAACGTAACCTAAACCAACCTATCATATCGGCGGTAATATTTGACAATATTCCTGGCGAGTTGGCCTCTACGTCTCCGTGGGACCTTTATATACATCAATAACGTAATATAACCTAACCTAACCCAACCTGTCACCTCGGCGGTAATATTTGAACACATTCCTGGCGAGTTGGCCTCTACGTCTCCGTGGGACTTTTATATACATCAATAACGTAATATAACGTAACCTAACCCAACCTATCATATCGGCGGTAATATTTGACAACATTCCTGGCGAGTTGGCCTCTACGTCTCCGTGGGACCTTCATATACATCAATAACGTAATATAACGTAACCTAAACCAACCTATCATATCGGCTGTAATATATGAAAACATTCTTGTCGATGTTGGCCTCTACGTCTCTGTGGGACCTTCATATACATCAATAACGTAATATTACCTAACCTAACCCAACTTAACATCTCGGCACTAATATTTGAAAACATTCCTGGCGAGTTGGCCTCTACGTCTCTGTGGGAATTTTATATACCTCAATAACGTAATATAACCTAACATAACCCAACCTAACATCTCGGCACTAATATTTGACAACATTCCTGGCGAGTTGGCCTCTGCCTCTCCGTGGGACCTTCATATACGTCAATAACGTAATATTATCTAACCTAACCCAACCTATCATCTCGGCGGTAATATTTGACAACATTCCTGGCGAGTTGGCCTCTACGTCTCCGTGGGATCTTCATATACATCAATAAGGTAATATAACCTAACGTAACACAACTTATCCTCTCGGCAGTAATATTTGACAACATTCCTGGCTTGTTGGCCTCTATGTTTCCGTGGGACCTTTATATACATCAATAACGTAATATAACCTAACCTAACCCAACCTATCATCTCGGCGGTAATATTTGACAACATTCCCGGCGAATTGGCCTCTACGTCTCCGTGGGACCTTCATATACATCAATAACATAATATTACCTAACCTAACCCAACCTATCATCTCGGCGGTAATATTTGACAACATTCGTGGCGAGTTGGCCTCTACGTCTCCGTGGGACTTTTATATACATCAATAACGTAAGTTAACCTAACCTAAACCGACGTAACATCTCGGCGGTAATATTTGACAATATTCCTGGCGAGTTGGCCTCTACGTCTCCGTGGGACCTTCGTATACATAAATAACGTAATTTAACCTAACCTAAACCAACGTAACATCTCGGTGGTAATATTTGACAACATTCCTGGCTTGTTGGCCTCTACGTCTCCGTGGGACCTTCATATTCAACAATAACGCAATATAACGTAACCTAAACCAACCTATCATATCGGCGGTAATATTTGAAAACATTCCTGGCGAGTTGGCCTCTACGTCTCTGTGGGAAATTTATATACATCAATAACGTAATATAACCTAACCTAACCCAACCTAACATCTCGGCACTAATATTTGACAACATTCCTGGCGAGTTGGCCTCTACGTCTCCGTGGGACTTTTATATACATCAATAACGAAATATAACGTAACCTAACCCAACATAACATCTCGGCGGTATTATTTGACAACGTTCCTGGCGAGTTGGCCTCTACGTCTCCGTGGGGCATTCATATACATCAATAACGTAATATAACCTAAAATCTCGGCGGTAATATTTGACAACATTCCTGGCGATTTGGCCTCTACGTCTCCGTGGGGCCTTCATATACATCAATAACGTAATCTAACCTAACCTAACCCAACCTATCATCTCGGCGGTAATATTTGACAACATTCCTGGCGAGTTGGCCTCTACGCCTCCGTGCGACCTTCATATAGATCAATAACGTAATATAACCTAACCTGAACCAACCTATCATCGCGGCGATAATATTTGACAACATTCCTGGCGATTTGAGCTCTACGTCTCCGTGGGACCTTCATATACATCAATAACGTAATATCACCTAACCTAACCCAACCTAAGTTCTCGGCTCTAATATTTGACAACATTCCTGGCGAGTTGGCCTCTACGTCTCTGTGGGAATTTTATATACATCAATAACGTAATATAACCTAACCTAACCCAACCTAACATCTCGGCACTAATATTTGACAACATTCCTGGAGAATTGGCCTCTACCTCTCCGTGGGACGTTCATATACGTCAATAGCGTAATATAATCTAACCTAACCCAACCTATCATCTCGGCGGAAATATTTGACAACATTCCTGGTCAGTTGGCCTCTACGTCTCCGTGGAACCTTCATTTACATCAATAACGTAATATAACCTAACCTAACCCAACCTATCATCTCGGCGGTAATATTTGACTACATTCCTGGCGAGTTGGCCTCTACGTCTCCGTGGGACTTTTATATACATCAATAACGTAATTTAACCTAACCTAAACCAACCTATCATATCGGCGGTAATATTTGAAAACATTCCTGTCGATGTTGGCCTCTACGTCTCCGTGGGACCTTCATATACATCAATAACGTAATTTAACCTAACCTAAACCAACGTAACATCTCGGTGGTAATATTTGACAACATTCCTGGCTTGTTGGCCTCTATGTTTCCGTGGGACCTTTATATACATCAATAACGTAATATAACCTAACCTAGCCCAACCTATCATCTCGGCGGTAATATTTGACGACATTCCTGGCGAGTTGGCCTCTACCTTTCCGTGCGACCTTCATATACATCAATAACGTAATATAACGTAACCTAACCCAACCTATCATATCGGCGGTAATATTTGACAACATTCCTCGCGAGTTGGCCTCTACCTCTCCGTGCGACCTTCATATACATCAATAACGTAATATAACGTAACCTAAACCAACCTATCATATCGGCGGTAATATTTGAAAACATTCATGTCGATGTTGGCCTCTACGTCTCCGTGGGACTTTTATATACATCAAAACGTAATATAACCTAACCTAACCCAACCTATCGTCTCGGCAGTAATATTTGACAACATTCCTGTCGAGTTGGCCTCTACGTCTCCGTGGGACTTTTATTTACATCAATAACGTAATTTAACCTAACCTAACCCAACCTAACATCTCGGCACTAATATTTGACAACATTCCTGGCGAGTTGGCCTCTACCTCTCCGTGCGACCTTCATATACATCAATAACGTAATTTAACCTAACCTAAACCAACGTAACATCTCGGTGGTAATATTTGACAACATTCATGGCTTGTTGGCCTCTATGTTTCCGTGGGACCTTTATATACATCAATAACGTAATCTAACCTAACCTAACCCAACCTAACTTCTCGGCGGTAATATTTAACAACATTCCTGGCGATTTGGTCTCTACGCCTCCGTGGGACCTCCATATACATCAATAACGTAATATAACCTAACCCAACCCAACCTAACATCTCGGCACTAATATTTGACAACATTCCTGGCGAGTTGGCCTCTACCTCTCCGTGCGACCTTCATATACATCAATAACGTAGTATAACGTAACCTAAACCAACCTATCATATCGGCACTAATATTTGACAACATTCCTGGAGAATTGGCCTCTACCTCTCCGTGGGACGTTCATATACGTCAATAGCGTAATATAATCTAACCTAACCCAACCTATCATCTCGGCGGTAATATTTGACAACATTCCTGGCGAGTTGGCCTCTACGCCTCCGTGCGACCTTCATATACATCAATAACGTAATATAACCTAACCTGAACCAACCTATCATCTCGGCCGTAATATTTGACAACATTCCTGGCGAGTTGAGCTCTACGTCTCCGTGGGACCTTCATATACATCAATAACGTAATATCACCTAACCTAACCCAACCTAAGATCTCAGCACTAATATTTGACAACATTCTTGGCGAGTTGTCCTCTACGTCTCCGTGGGACCTTCATATACATCAATAACATAATATTACCTAACCTAATCCAACCTATCATCTCGGCGGTAATATTTGACAACATTCGTGGCGAGTTGGCCTCTACGTCTCCGTGGAACCTTCATATACATCAATAACGTAATATAACCTAACCTAACCCAACCTATCAACTCGGCGGTAATATTTGACAACATTCCTGGCGAGTTGGCCTCTACGCCTCCGTGCGACCTTCATATACATCAATAACGTAATATAACCTAACCTGAAGCAACCTATCATCTCGGCGGTAATATTTGACAACATTCCTGGCCAGTTGAGCTCTATGTCTCCGTGGGACCTTCATATACATCAATAACGTAATATCACCTAACCTAACCCAACCTAAGATCTCGGCACTAATATTTGACAACATTCCTGGCGAGTTGGCCTCTACGTCTCTGTGGGAATTTTATATACATCAATAACGTAATATAACCTAACCTAACCCAACCTAACATCTCGGCACTAATATTTGACAACATTCCTGGCCAGTTGGCCTCTGCCTCTCCGTGGGACCTTCATATACGTCAATAACGTAATATAATCTAACCTAAAGCAACCCATCATCTCGGCGGTAATATTTGACAACATTCCTGGTCAGTTGGCCTCTACGTCTCCGTGGAACCTTCATATACATCAATAACGTAATATAACATAACCTAACCCAACCTATCATATCGGCGGTAATATTTGACAACATTCCTGGCGAGTTGGCCTCTACGTCTCCGTGGGACTTTTATATACATCTATAACGTAATTTAACATAACCTAAACCTACGTAACATCTCGGCGGAAATATTTGACAACATTCCTGGTCAGTTGGCCTCTACGTCTCCGTGGAACCTTCATTTACATCAATAACGTAATATAAACTAACCTAACCCAACCTATCATCTCGGCGGTAATATTTGACTACATTCCTGGCGAGTTGGCCTCTACGTCTCCGTGGGACTTTTATATACATCAATAACGTAATTTAACCTAACCTAAACCAACCTATCATATCGGCGGTAATATTTGAAAACATTCCTGTCGATGTTGGCCTCTACGTCTCCGTGGGACCTTCATATACATCAATAACGTAATTTAACCTAACCTAAACCAACGTAACATCTCGGTGGTAATATTTGACAACATTCCTGGCTTGTTGGCCTCTATGTTTCCGTGGGACCTTTATATACATCAATAACGTAATATAACCTAACCTAGCCCAACCTATCATCTCGGCGGTAATATTTGACAACATTCCTGGCGAGTTGGCCTCTACGCCTCCGTGCGACCTTCATATACATCAATAACGTAATATAACCTAACCTGAACCAACCTATCATCTCGGCGGTAATATTTGACAACATTCCTGGCGAGTTGGCCTCTACGTCTCCGTGGGACTTTTATATACATCTATAACGTAATTTAACATAACCTAACCCTACGTAACATCTCGGCGGTAATATGTGACAACATTCCTGGCGAGTTGGCCTCTACGTCTCCGTGGGACCTTCGTATACATCAATAACGTAATATAACGTAACCTAAACCAACCTATCATATCGACGGTAATATTTGACAACATTCCTGGCGAGTTGGCCTCTGCCTCTCCGTGGGGCCTTCATATACGTCAATAACGTAATATAATCTAACCTAACCCAACCTATCATCTCGGCGGTAATATTTGACAACATTCCTGGCGAGTTGGCCTCTACGTCTCCGTGGGATCTTCATATACATCAATAACGTAATATAACCTAACCTAAACCAACGTAGCATCTCGGTGGTAATATTTGACAACATTCCTGGCTTGTTGGCCTCTATGTTTCCGTGGGACCTTTATATACATCAATAACGTAATATAACCTAACCTAGCCCAACCTATCATCTCGGCGGTAATATTTGACAACATTCCTGGCGAGTTGGCCTCTACGCCTCCGTGCGACCTTCATATACATCAATAACGTAATATAACCTAACCTGAACCAACCTATCATCTCGGCGGTAATATTTGACAACATTCCTGGCGAGTTGAGCTCTACGTCTCCGTGGGACCTTCATATACATCAATAACGAAATATCACCTAACCTAACCCAACCTAAGATCTCGGCACTAATATTTGACAACATTCCTGGCGAGTTGGCCTCTACGTCTCTGTGGGAATTTTATATACATCAATAACGTAATTTAACCTAACCAAACCCAACCTAACATCTCGGCACTAATATTTGACAACATTCCTGGCGAGTTGGCCTCTACCTCTCCGTGCGACCTTCATATACATCAATAACGTAATTTAACCTAACCTAAACCAACGTAACATCTCGGTGGTAATATTTGACAACATTCATGGCTTGTTGGCCTCTATGTTTCCGTGGGGCCTTTATATACATCAATAACGTAATCTAACCTAACCTAACCCAACCTAACTTCTCGGCGGTAATATTTAACAACATTCCTGGCGATTTGGTCTCTACGCCTCCGTGGGACCTCCATATACATCAATAACGTAATATAACCTAACCCAACCCAACCTAACATCTCGGCACTAATATTTGACAACATTCCTGGCGAGTTGGCCTCTACCTCTCCGTGCGACCTTCATATACATCAATAACGTAGTATAACGTAACCTAAACCAACCTATCATATCGGCACTAATATTTGACAACATTCCTGGAGAATTGGCCTCTACCTCTCCGTGGGACGTTCATATACGTCAATAGCGTAATATAATCTAACATAACCCAACTTATCCTCTCGGCAGTAATATTTGACAACATTCCTGGCTTGTTGGCCTCTATGTTTCCGTGGGACCTTTATATACATCAATAACGTAATATAACCTAACCTAACCCAACCTATCATCTCGGCGGTAATATTTGACAACATTCCTGGCGAGTTGGCCTCTACGTCTCCGTGGGACTTTTATATACATCTATAACGTAATTTAACATAACCTAACCCTACGTAACATCTCGGCGGTAATATGTGACAACATTCCTGGCGAGTTGGCCTCTACGTCTCCGTGGGACCTTCGTATACATCAATAACGTAATATAACGTAACCTAAACCAACCTATCATATCGGCGGTAATATTTGACAACATTCCTGGCGAGTTGGCCTCTGCCTCTCCGTGGGGCCTTCATATACGTCAATAACGTAATATAATCTAACCTAACCCAACCTATCATCTCGGCGGTAATATTTGACAACATTCCTGGCGAGTTGGCCTCTACGTCTCCGTGGGATCTTCATATACATCAATAACGTAATATAACCTAACCTAAACCAACGTAACATCTCGGTGGTAATATTTGACAACATTCCTGGCTTGTTGGCCTCTATGTTTCCGTGGGACCTTTATATACATCAATAACGTAATATAACCTAACCTAGCCCAACCTATCATCTCGGCGGTAATATTTGACAACATTCCTGGCGAGTTGGCCTCTACGCCTCCGTGCGACCTTCATATAGATCAATAACGTAATATAACCTAACCTGAACCAACCTATCATCGCGGCGATAATATTTGACAACATTCCTGGCGATTTGAGCTCTACGTCTCCGTGGGACCTTCATATACATCAATAACGTAATATCACCTAACCTAACCCAACCTAAGTTCTCGGCTCTAATATTTGACAACATTCCTGGCGAGTTGGCCTCTACGTCTCTGTGGGAATTTTATATACATCAATAACGTAGTATAACCTAACCTAACCCAACCTAACATCTCGGCACTAATATTTGACAACATTCCTGGAGAATTGGCCTCTACCTCTCCGTGGGACGTTCATATACGTCAATAGCGTAATATAATCTAACCTAACCCAACCTATCATCTCGGCGGAAATATTTGACAACATTCCTGGTCAGTTGGCCTCTACGTCTCCGTGGAACCTTCATTTACATCAATAACGTAATATAACCTAACCTAACCCAACCTATCATCTCGGCGGTAATATTTGACTACATTCCTGGCGAGTTGGCCTCTACGTCTCCGTGGGACTTTTATATACATCAATAACGTAATTTAACCTAACCTAAACCAACCTATCATATCGGCGGTAATATTTGAAAACATTCCTGTCGATGTTGGCCTCTACGTCTCCGTGGGACCTTCATATACATCAATAACGTAATTTAACCTAACCTAAACCAACGTAACATCTCGGTGGTAATATTTGACAACATTCCTGGCTTGTTGGCCTCTATGTTTCCGTGGGACCTTTATATACATCAATAACGTAATATAACCTAACCTAGCCCAACCTATCATATCGGCGGTAATATTTGACAACATTCCTCGCGAGTTGGCCTCTACCTCTCCGTGCGACCTTCATATACATCAATAACGTAATATAACGTAACCTAAACCAACCTATCATATCGGCGGTAATATTTGAAAACATTCATGTCGATGTTGGCCTCTACGTCTCCGTGGGACTTTTATATACATCAAAACGTAATATAACCTAACCTAACCCAACCTATCGTCTCGGCAGTAATATTTGACAACATTCCTGTCGAGTTGGCCTCTACGTCTCCGTGGGACTTTTATTTACATCAATAACGTAATTTAACCTAACCTAACCCAACCTAACATCTCGGCACTAATATTTGACAACATTCCTGGCGAGTTGGCCTCTACCTCTCCGTGCGACCTTCATATACATCAATAACGTAATTTAACCTAACCTAAACCAACGTAACATCTCGGTGGTAATATTTGACAACATTCATGGCTTGTTGGCCTCTATGTTTCCGTGGGACCTTTATATACATCAATAACGTAATCTAACCTAACCTAACCCAACCTAACTTCTCGGCGGTAATATTTAACAACATTCCTGGCGATTTGGTCTCTACGCCTCCGTGGGACCTCCATATACATCAATAACGTAATATAACCTAACCCAACCCAACCTAACATCTCGGCACTAATATTTGACAACATTCCTGGCGAGTTGGCCTCTACCTCTCCGTGCGACCTTCATATACATCAATAACGTAGTATAACGTAACCTAAACCAACCTATCATATCGGCACTAATATTTGACAACATTCCTGGAGAATTGGCCTCTACCTCTCCGTGGGACGTTCATATACGTCAATAGCGTAATATAATCTAACCTAACCCAACCTATCATCTCGGCGGTAATATTTGACAACATTCCTGGCGAGTTGGCCTCTACGCCTCCGTGCGACCTTCATATACATCAATAACGTAATATAACCTAACCTGAACCAACCTATCATCTCGGCCGTAATATTTGACAACATTCCTGGCGAGTTGAGCTCTACGTCTCCGTGGGACCTTCATATACATCAATAACGTAATATCACCTAACCTAACCCAACCTAAGATCTCAGCACTAATATTTGACAACATTCTTGGCGAGTTGTCCTCTACGTCTCCGTGGGACCTTCATATACATCAATAACATAATATTACCTAACCTAATCCAACCTATCATCTCGGCGGTAATATTTGACAACATTCGTGGCGAGTTGGCCTCTACGTCTCCGTGGAACCTTCATATACATCAATAACGTAATATAACCTAACCTAACCCAACCTATCAACTCGGCGGTAATATTTGACAACATTCCTGGCGAGTTGGCCTCTACGCCTCCGTGCGACCTTCATATACATCAATAACGTAATATAACCTAACCTGAAGCAACCTATCATCTCGGCGGTAATATTTGACAACATTCCTGGCCAGTTGAGCTCTATGTCTCCGTGGGACCTTCATATACATCAATAACGTAATATCACCTAACCTAACCCAACCTAAGATCTCGGCACTAATATTTGACAACATTCCTGGCGAGTTGGCCTCTACGTCTCTGTGGGAATTTTATATACATCAATAACGTAATTTAACCTAACCAAACCCAACCTAACATCTCGGCACTAATATTTGACAACATTCCTGGCGAGTTGGCCTCTACCTCTCCGTGCGACCTTCATATACATCAATAACGTAATTTAACCTAACCTAAACCAACGTAACATCTCGGTGGTAATATTTGACAACATTCATGGCTTGTTGGCCTCTATGTTTCCGTGGGACCTTTATATACATCAATAACGTAATCTAACCTAACCTAACCCAACCTAACTTCTCGGCGGTAATATTTAACAACATTCCTGGCGATTTGGTCTCTACGCCTCCGTGGGACCTCCATATACATCAATAACGTAATATAACCTAACCCAACCCAACCTAACATCTCGGCACTAATATTTGACAACATTCCTGGCGAGTTGGCCTCTACCTCTCCGTGCGACCTTCATATACATCAATAACGTAGTATAACGTAACCTAAACCAACCTATCATATCGGCACTAATATTTGACAACATTCCTGGAGAATTGGCCTCTACCTCTCCGTGGGACGTTCATATACGTCAATAGCGTAATATAATCTAACCTAACCCAACTTATCCTCTCGGCAGTAATATTTGACAACATTCCTGGCTTGTTGGCCTCTATGTTTCCGTGGGACCTTTATATACATCAATAACGTAATATAACCTAACCTAACCCAACCTATCATCTCGGCGGTAATATTTGACAACATTCCTGGCGAGTTGGCCTCTACGTCTCCGTGGGATCTTCATATACATCAATAACGTAATATAACCTAACCTAAACCAACGTAACATCTCGGTGGTAATATTTGACAACATTCCTGGCTTGTTGGCCTCTATGTTTCCGTGGGACCTTTATATACATCAATAACGTAATATAACCTAACCTAGCCCAACCTATCATCTCGGCGGTAATATTTGACAACATTCCTGGCGAGTTGGCCTCTACGCCTCCGTGCGACCTTCATATACATCAATAACGTAATATAACCTAACCTGAACCAACCTATCATCTCGGCGGTAATATTTGACAACATTCCTGGCGAGTTGAGCTCTACGTCTCCGTGGGACCTTCATATACATCAATAACGAAATATCACCTAACCTAACCCAACCTAAGATCTCGGCACTAATATTTGACAACATTCCTGGCGAGTTGGCCTCTACGTCTCTGTGGGAATTTTATATACATCAATAACGTAATTTAACCTAACCTAACCCAACCTAACATCTCGGCACTAATATTTGACAACATTCCTGGCGAGTTGGCCTCTACCTCTCCGTGCGACCTTCATATACATCAATAACGTAATTTAACCTAACCTAAACCAACGTAACATCTCGGTGGTAATATTTGACAACATTCATGGCTTGTTGGCCTCTATGTTTCCGTGGGACCTTTATATACATCAATAACGTAATCTAACCTAACCTAACCCAACCTAACTTCTCGGCGGTAATATTTAACAACATTCCTGGCGATTTGGTCTCTACGCCTCCGTGGGACCTCCATATACATCAATAACGTAATATAACCTAACCCAACCCAACCTAACATCTCGGCACTAATATTTGACAACATTCCTGGCGAGTTGGCCTCTACCTCTCCGTGCGACCTTCATATACATCAATAACGTAGTATAACGTAACCTAAACCAACCTATCATATCGGCACTAATATTTGACAACATTCCTGGAGAATTGGCCTCTACCTCTCCGTGGGACGTTCATATACGTCAATAGCGTAATATAATCTAACCTAACCCAACTTATCCTCTCGGCAGTAATATTTGACAACATTCCTGGCTTGTTGGCCTCTATGTTTCCGTGGGACCTTTATATACATCAATAACGTAATATAACCTAACCTAACCCAACCTATCATCTCGGCGGTAATATTTGACAACATTCCTGGCGAATTGGCCTCTACGTCTCCGTGGGACCTTCATATACATCAATAACATAATATTACCTAACCTAACCCAACCTATCATCTCGGCGGTAATATTTGACAACATTCGTGGCGAGTTGGCCTCTACGTCTCCGTGGGACTTTTATATACATCAATAACGTAATTTAACCTAACCTAAACCGACGTAACATCTCGGCGGTAATATTTGACAATATTCCTGGCGAGTTGGCCTCTACGTCTCCGTGGGACCTTCGTATACATAAATAACGTAATTTAACCTAACCTAAACCAACGTAACATCTCGGTGGTAATATTTGACAACATTCCTGGCTTGTTGGCCTCTACGTCTCCGTGGGACCTTCATATTCATCAATAACGCAATATAACGTAACCTAAACCAACCTATCATATCGGCGGTAATATTTGAAAACATTCCTGGCGAGTTGGCCTCTACGTCTCTGTGGGAAATTTATATACATCAATAACATAATATAACCTAACCTAACCCAACCTAACATCTCGGCACTAATATTTGACAACATTCGTGGCGAGTTGGCCTCTACGTCTCCGTGGAACCTTCATATACATCAATAACGTAATATAACCTAACCTAACCCAACCTATCAACTCGGCGGTAATATTTGACAACATTCCTGGCGAGTTGGCCTCTACGCCTCCGTGCGACCTTCATATACATCAATAACGTAATATAACCTAACCTGAAGCAACCTATCATCTCGGCGGTAATATTTGACAACATTCCTGGCCAGTTGAGCTCTATGTCTCCGTGGGACCTTCATATACATCAATAACGTAATATCACCTAACCTAACCCAACCTAAGATCTCGGCACTAATATTTGACAACATTCCTGGCGAGTTGGCCTCTACGTCTCTGTGGGAATTTTATATACATCAATAACGTAATTTAACCTAACCAAACCCAACCTAACATCTCGGCACTAATATTTGACAACATTCCTGGCGAGTTGGCCTCTACCTCTCCGTGCGACCTTCATATACATCAATAACGTAATTTAACCTAACCTAAACCAACGTAACATCTCGGTGGTAATATTTGACAACATTCATGGCTTGTTGGCCTCTATGTTTCCGTGGGACCTTTATATACATCAATAACGTAATCTAACCTAACCTAACCCAACCTAACTTCTCGGCGGTAATATTTAACAACATTCCTGGCGATTTGGTCTCTACGCCTCCGTGGGACCTCCATATACATCAATAACGTAATATAACCTAACCCAACCCAACCTAACATCTCGGCACTAATATTTGACAACATTCCTGGCGAGTTGGCCTCTACCTCTCCGTGCGACCTTCATATACATCAATAACGTAGTATAACGTAACCTAAACCAACCTATCATATCGGCACTAATATTTGACAACATTCCTGGAGAATTGGCCTCTACCTCTCCGTGGGACGTTCATATACGTCAATAGCGTAATATAATCTAACCTAACCCAACTTATCCTCTCGGCAGTAATATTTGACAACATTCCTGGCTTGTTGGCCTCTATGTTTCCGTGGGACCTTTATATACATCAATAACGTAATATAACCTAACCTAACCCAACCTATCATCTCGGCGGTAATATTTGACAACATTCCTGGCGAGTTGGCCTCTACGTCTCCGTGGGATCTTCATATACATCAATAACGTAATATAACCTAACCTAAACCAACGTAACATCTCGGTGGTAATATTTGACAACATTCCTGGCTTGTTGGCCTCTATGTTTCCGTGGGACCTTTATATACATCAATAACGTAATATAACCTAACCTAGCCCAACCTATCATCTCGGCGGTAATATTTGACAACATTCCTGGCGAGTTGGCCTCTACGCCTCCGTGCGACCTTCATATACATCAATAACGTAATATAACCTAACCTGAACCAACCTATCATCTCGGCGGTAATATTTGACAACATTCCTGGCGAGTTGAGCTCTACGTCTCCGTGGGACCTTCATATACATCAATAACGAAATATCACCTAACCTAACCCAACCTAAGATCTCGGCACTAATATTTGACAACATTCCTGGCGAGTTGGCCTCTACGTCTCTGTGGGAATTTTATATACATCAATAACGTAATTTAACCTAACCTAACCCAACCTAACATCTCGGCACTAATATTTGACAACATTCCTGGCGAGTTGGCCTCTACCTCTCCGTGCGACCTTCATATACATCAATAACGTAATTTAACCTAACCTAAACCAACGTAACATCTCGGTGGTAATATTTGACAACATTCATGGCTTGTTGGCCTCTATGTTTCCGTGGGACCTTTATATACATCAATAACGTAATCTAACCTAACCTAACCCAACCTAACTTCTCGGCGGTAATATTTAACAACATTCCTGGCGATTTGGTCTCTACGCCTCCGTGGGACCTCCATATACATCAATAACGTAATATAACCTAACCCAACCCAACCTAACATCTCGGCACTAATATTTGACAACATTCCTGGCGAGTTGGCCTCTACCTCTCCGTGCGACCTTCATATACATCAATAACGTAGTATAACGTAACCTAAACCAACCTATCATATCGGCACTAATATTTGACAACATTCCTGGAGAATTGGCCTCTACCTCTCCGTGGGACGTTCATATACGTCAATAGCGTAATATAATCTAACCTAACCCAACTTATCCTCTCGGCAGTAATATTTGACAACATTCCTGGCTTGTTGGCCTCTATGTTTCCGTGGGACCTTTATATACATCAATAACGTAATATAACCTAACCTAACCCAACCTATCATCTCGGCGGTAATATTTGACAACATTCCTGGCGAATTGGCCTCTACGTCTCCGTGGGACCTTCATATACATCAATAACATAATATTACCTAACCTAACCCAACCTATCATCTCGGCGGTAATATTTGACAACATTCGTGGCGAGTTGGCCTCTACGTCTCCGTGGGACTTTTATATACATCAATAACGTAATTTAACCTAACCTAAACCGACGTAACATCTCGGCGGTAATATTTGACAATATTCCTGGCGAGTTGGCCTCTACGTCTCCGTGGGACCTTCGTATACATAAATAACGTAATTTAACCTAACCTAAACCAACGTAACATCTCGGTGGTAATATTTGACAACATTCCTGGCTTGTTGGCCTCTACGTCTCCGTGGGACCTTCATATTCATCAATAACGCAATATAACGTAACCTAAACCAACCTATCATATCGGCGGTAATATTTGAAAACATTCCTGGCGAGTTGGCCTCTACGTCTCTGTGGGAAATTTATATACATCAATAACATAATATAACCTAACCTAACCCAACCTAACATCTCGGCACTAATATTTGACAACATTCCTGGCGAGTTGGCCTCTACGTCTCCGTGGGACTTTTATATACATCAATAACGTAATATAACGTCACCTAACCCAACATAACATCTCGGCGGTAATATTTGACAACATTCCTGGCGAGTTGGCCTCTACGTCTCCGTGGGGCATTCATATACATCAATAACGTAATATAACCTAAAATCTCGGCGGTAATATTTGACAACATTCCTGGCGATTTGGCCTCTACGTCTCCGTGGGGCCTTCATATACATCAATAACGTAATCTAACCTAACCTAACCCAACCTATCATCTCGGCACTAATATTTGACAACATTCCTGTCGATGTTGGCCTCTACGTCTCTGTGGGACCTTCATATACATCAATAACGTAATATTACCTAACCTAACCGAACCTAACATCTCGGCACTAATATTTGAAAACATTCCTGGCTTGTTGGCCTCTACGTCTCCGTGGGACCTTCATATACATCAATAACGTAATTTAACCTAACCTAAACCAACGTAACATCTCGGTGCTAATATTTGATAACATTCCTGGCTTGTTGGCCTCTATGTTTCCGTGGGACCTTTATATACATCAATAACGTAATATAACCTAACCTAGCCCAACCTATCATCTCGGCGGTAATATTTGACAACATTCCTGGCGAGTTGGCCTCTACGCCTCCGTGCGACCTTCATATGCATCAGTAACGTAATATAACCTAACCTGAACCAACCTATCATCTCGGCGGTAATATTTGACAACATTCCTGGCGAGTTGAGCTCTACGCCTCCGTGGGACCTCCATATACATCAATAACGTAATATAACCTAACCCAACCCAACCTAACATCTCGGCACTAATATTTGGCAACATTCCTGGCGAGTTGGCCTCTACCTCTCCGTGCGACCTTCATATACATCAATAACGTAGTATAACGTAACCTAAACCAACCTATCATATCGGCGGTAATATTTGACAACATTCGTGGCGAGTTGGCCTCTACGTCTCCGTGGGACCTTCATATACATCAATAACGTAATATCACCTAAAATCTCGGCGGTAATATTTGACAACATTCCTGGCGATTTGGCCTCTACGTCTCCGTGGGGCCTTCATATACATCAATAACGTAATCTAACCTAACCTAACCCAACCTATCATCTCGGCACTAATATTTGACAACATTCCTGTCGATGTTGGCCTCTACGTCTCTGTGGGACCTTCATATACATCAATAACGTAATATTACCTAACCTAACCGAACCTAACATCTCGGCACTAATATTTGAAAACATTCCTGGCTTGTTGGCCTCTACGTCTCCGTGGGACCTTCATATACATCAATAACGTAATTTAACCTAACCTAAACCAACGTAACATCTCGGTGGTAATATTTGATAACATTCCTGGCTTGTTGGCCTCTATGTTTCCGTGGGACCTTCATATACATCAATAACGTAATATAACCTAACCTAACCCAACCTATCATCTCGGCGGTAATATTTGACAACATTACTGGCGAGTTGGCCTCTACGCCTCCGTGCGACCTTCATATACATCAATAACGTAATATAACCTAACCTGAAGCAACCTATCATCTCGGCGGTAATATTTGACAACATTCCTGGCCAGTTGAGCTCTATGTCTCCGTGGGACCTTCATATACATCAATAACGTAATATCACCTAACCTAACCCAACCTAAGATCTCGGCACTAATATTTGACAACATTCCTGGCGAGTTGGCCTCTACGTCTCTGTGGGAATTTTATATACATCAATAACGTAATATAACCTAACATAACCCAACCTAACATATCGGCACTAATATTTGACAACATTCCTGGCCAGTTGGCCTCTGCCTCTCCGTGGGACCTTCATATAAGTCAATAACGTAATATAATCTAACCTAACGCAACCCATCATCTCGGCGGTAATATTTGACAACATTCCTGGTCAGTTGGCCTCTACGTCTCCGTGGAACCTTCATATACATCAATAACGTAATATAACCTAACCTAACCCAACCTATCATCTCGGCGGTAATATTTGACAACATTCCTGGCGAGTTGGCCTCTACGTCTCCGTGGGACTTTTATATACATCTATAACGTAATTTAACATAACCTAAACCTACGTAACATCTCGGAGGTAATATGTGACAACATTCCTGGCGAGTTGGCCTCTACGTCTCCGTGGGACCTTCGTATACATCAATAACGTGATATAACGTAACCTAAACCAACCTATCATATCGGCGGTAATATTTGACAATATTCCTGGCGAGTTGGCCTCTACGTCTCCGTGGGACCTTTATATACATCAATAACGTAATATAACCTAACCTAACCCAACCTGTCACCTCGGCGGTAATATTTGACAACATTCCTGGCGAGTTGGCCTCTACGTCTCCGTGGGACTTTTATATACATCAATAACGTAATATAACGTAACCTAACCCAACCTATCATATCGGCGGTAATATTTGACAACATTCCTGGCGAGTTGGCCTCTACGTCTCCGTGGGACCTTCATATACATCAATAACGTAATATAACGTAACCTAAACCAACCTATCATATCGGCTGTAATATATGAAAACATTCTTGTCGATGTTGGCCTCTACGTCTCTGTGGGACCTTCATATACATCAATAACGTAATATTACCTAACCTAACCCAACTTAACATCTCGGCACTAATATTTGAAAACATTCCTGGCGAGTTGGCCTCTACGTCTCTGTGGGAATTTTATATACCTCAATAACGTAATATAACCTAACATAACCCAACCTAACATCTCGGCACTAATATTTGACAACATTCCTGGCGAGTTGGCCTCTGCCTCTCCGTGGGACCTTCATATACGTCAATAACGTAATATTATCTAACCTAACCCAACCTATCATCTCGGCGGTAATATTTGACAACATTCCTGGCGAGTTGGCCTCTACGTCTCCGTGGGATCTTCATATACATCAATAAGGTAATATAACCTAACGTAACACAACTTATCCTCTCGGCAGTAATATTTGACAACATTCCTGGCTTGTTGGCCTCTATGTTTCCGTGGGACCTTTATATACATCAATAACGTAATATAACCTAACCTAACCCAACCTATCATCTCGGCGGTAATATTTGACAACATTCCCGGCGAATTGGCCTCTACGTCTCCGTGGGACCTTCATATACATCAATAACATAATATTACCTAACCTAACCCAACCTATCATCTCGGCGGTAATATTTGACAACATTCGTGGCGAGTTGGCCTCTACGTCTCCGTGGGACTTTTATATACATCAATAACGTAAGTTAACCTAACCTAAACCGACGTAACATCTCGGCGGTAATATTTGACAATATTCCTGGCGAGTTGGCCTCTACGTCTCCGTGGGACCTTCGTATACATAAATAACGTAATTTAACCTAACCTAAACCAACGTAACATCTCGGTGGTAATATTTGACAACATTCCTGGCTTGTTGGCCTCTACGTCTCCGTGGGACCTTCATATTCAACAATAACGCAATATAACGTAACCTAAACCAACCTATCATATCGGCGGTAATATTTGAAAACATTCCTGGCGAGTTGGCCTCTACGTCTCTGTGGGAAATTTATATACATCAATAACGTAATATAACCTAACCTAACCCAACCTAACATCTCGGCACTAATATTTGACAACATTCCTGGCGAGTTGGCCTCTACATCTCCGTGGGACTTTTATATACATCAATAACGAAATATAACGTAACCTAACCCAACATAACATCTCGGCGGTAATATTTGACAACGTTCCTGGCGAGTTGGCCTCTACGTCTCCGTGGGGCATTCATATACATCAATAACGTAATATAACCTAAAATCTCGGCGGTAATATTTGACAACATTCCTGGCGATTTGGCCTCTACGTCTCCGTGGGGCCTTCATATACATCAATAACGTAATCTAACCTAACCTAACCCAACCTATCATCTCGGCGGTAATATTTGACAACATTCCTGGCGAGTTGGCCTCTACGCCTCCGTGCGACCTTCATATAGATCAATAACGTAATATAACCTAACCTGAACCAACCTATCATCGCGGCGATAATATTTGACAACATTCCTGGCGATTTGAGCTCTACGTCTCCGTGGGACCTTCATATACATCAATAACGTAATATCACCTAACCTAACCCAACCTAAGTTCTCGGCTCTAATATTTGACAACATTCCTGGCGAGTTGGCCTCTACGTCTCTGTGGGAATTTTATATACATCAATAACGTAATATAACCTAACCTAACCCAACCTAACATCTCGGCACTAATATTTGACAACATTCCTGGAGAATTGGCCTCTACCTCTCCGTGGGACGTTCATATACGTCAATAGCGTAATATAATCTAACCTAACCCAACCTATCATCTCGGCGGAAATATTTGACAACATTCCTGGTCAGTTGGCCTCTACGTCTCCGTGGAACCTTCATTTACATCAATAACGTAATATAACCTAACCTAACCCAACCTATCATCTCGGCGGTAATATTTGACTACATTCCTGGCGAGTTGGCCTCTACGTCTCCGTGGGACTTTTATATACATCAATAACGTAATTTAACCTAACCTAAACCAACCTATCATATCGGCGGTAATATTTGAAAACATTCCTGTCGATGTTGGCCTCTACGTCTCCGTGGGACCTTCATATACATCAATAACGTAATTTAACCTAACCTAAACCAACGTAACATCTCGGTGGTAATATTTGACAACATTCCTGGCTTGTTGGCCTCTATGTTTCCGTGGGACCTTTATATACATCAATAACGTAATATAACCTAACCTAGCCCAACCTATCATCTCGGCGGTAATATTTGACGACATTCCTGGCGAGTTGGCCTCTACCTTTCCGTGCGACCTTCATATACATCAATAACGTAATATAACGTAACCTAACCCAACCTATCATATCGGCGGTAATATTTGACAACATTCCTCGCGAGTTGGCCTCTACCTCTCCGTGCGACCTTCATATACATCAATAACGTAATATAACGTAACCTAAACCAACCTATCATATCGGCGGTAATATTTGAAAACATTCATGTCGATGTTGGCCTCTACGTCTCCGTGGGACTTTTATATACATCAAAACGTAATATAACCTAACCTAACCCAACCTATCGTCTCGGCAGTAATATTTGACAACATTCCTGTCGAGTTGGCCTCTACGTCTCCGTGGGACTTTTATTTACATCAATAACGTAATTTAACCTAACCTAACCCAACCTAACATCTCGGCACTAATATTTGACAACATTCCTGGCGAGTTGGCCTCTACCTCTCCGTGCGACCTTCATATACATCAATAACGTAATTTAACCTAACCTAAACCAACGTAACATCTCGGTGGTAATATTTGACAACATTCATGGCTTGTTGGCCTCTATGTTTCCGTGGGACCTTTATATACATCAATAACGTAATCTAACCTAACCTAACCCAACCTAACTTCTCGGCGGTAATATTTAACAACATTCCTGGCGATTTGGTCTCTACGCCTCCGTGGGACCTCCATATACATCAATAACGTAATATAACCTAACCCAACCCAACCTAACATCTCGGCACTAATATTTGACAACATTCCTGGCGAGTTGGCCTCTACCTCTCCGTGCGACCTTCATATACATCAATAACGTAGTATAACGTAACCTAAACCAACCTATCATATCGGCACTAATATTTGACAACATTCCTGGAGAATTGGCCTCTACCTCTCCGTGGGACGTTCATATACGTCAATAGCGTAATATAATCTAACCTAACCCAACCTATCATCTCGGCGGAAATATTTGACAACATTCCTGGTCTGTTGGCCTCTACGTCTCCGTGGGACCTTCGTATACATAAATAACGTAATATAACCTAACCTAACCCAACCTATCATCTCGGTGGTAATATTTGACTACATTCCTGGCGAGTTGGCCTCTACGTCTCCGTGGGACTTTTATATACATCAATAACGTAATTTAACCTAACCTAAACCTACGTAACATCTCGGCGGTAATATTTGACAACATTCCTGGTCAGTTGGCCTCTACGTCTCCGTGGAACCTTCATATACATCAATAACGTAATATAACCTAACCTAACCCAACCTAACATCTCGGCACTAATATTTGACAATATTCCTGGCGAGTTGGCCTCTACCTTTCCGTGCGACCTTCATATACATCAATAACGTAATATAACGTAACCTAACCCAACCTATCATATCGGCGGTAATATTTGACAACATTCCTCGCGAGTTGGCCTCTACCTCTCCGTGGGGCATTCATATACATCAATAACGTAATATAACCTAAAATCTCGGCGGTAATATTTGACAACATTCCTGGCGATTTGGCCTCTACGTCTCCGTGGGGCCTTCATATACATCAATAACGTAATCTAATCTAACCTAACCCAACCTATCATCTCGGCGGTAATATTTGACAACATTCCTGGCGAGTTGGCCTCTACGCCTCCGTGCGACCTTCATATAGATCAATAACGTAATATAACCTAACCTGAACCAACCTATCATCGCGGCGATAATATTTGACAACATTCCTGGCGAGTTGAGCTCTACGTCTCCGTGGGACCTTCATATACATCAATAACGTAATATAACGTAACCTAACCCAACATAACATCTCGGCGGTAATATTTGACAACATTCCTGGCGAGTTGGCCTCTACGTCTCCGTGGGGCCTTCATATACATCAATAACGTAATCTAACCTAACCTAACCCAACCTATCATCTCGGCGGTAATATTTGACAACTTTCCTGGCGAGTTGGCCTCTACGCCTCCGTGCGACCTTCATATAGATCAATAACGTAATATAACTTAACCTGAACCAACCTATCATCTCGGCGGTAATATTTGACAACATTCCTGGCGAGTTGAGCTCTACGCCTCCGTGGGACCTCCATATACATCAATAACGTAATATAACCTAACCTAAACCAACGTAACATCTCGGTGGTAATATTTGACAACATTCCTGGCTTGTTGGCCTCTACGTCTCCGTGGGACCTTCATATTCAACAATAACGCAATATAACGTAACCTAAACCAACCTATCATATCGGCGGTAATATTTGAAAACATTCCTGGCGAGTTGGCCTCTACGTCTCTGTGGGAAATTTATATACATCAATAACGTAATATAACCTAACCTACCCCAACCTAACATCTCGGCACTAATATTTGACAACATTCCTGGCGAGTTGGCCTCTACGTCTCTGTGGGAATTTTATATACATCAATAACGTAATATAACCTAACCTAACCCAACCTATCATATCGGCACTAATATTTGACAACATTCCTGGAGAATTGGCCTCTACCTCTCCGTGGGACGTTCATATACATCAATAACGTAATATAACCTAACCTGAACCAACCTATCATCTCGGCGGTAATATTTGACAACATTCCTGGCGAGTTGAGCTCTACGTCTCCGTGGGACCTTCATATACATCAATAACGAAATATCACCTAACCTAACCCAACCTAAGATCTCGGCACTAATATTTGACAACATTCCTGGCGAGTTGGCCTCTACGTCTCTGTGGGAATTTTATATACATCAATAACGTAATATAACCTAACCTAACCCAACCTAACATCTCGGCACTAATATTTGACAATATTCCTGGCGAGTTGGCCTCTACCTTTCCGTGCGACCTTCATATACATCAATAACGTAATATAACGTAACCTAACCCAACCTATCATATCGGCGGTAATATTTGACAACATTCCTCGCGAGTTGGCCTCTACCTCTCCGTGCGACCTTCATATACATCAATAACGTAATATAACGTAACCTAAACCAACCAATCATATCGGCGGTAATATTTGAAAACATTCATGTCGATGTTGGCCTCTACGTCTCCGTGGGACTTTTATATACATCAAAACGTAATATAACCTAACCTAACCCAACCTATCATCTCGGCAGTAATATTTGACAACATTCCTGTCGAGTTGGCCTCTACGTCTCCGTGGGACTTTTATTTACATCAATAACGTAATTTAACCTAACCTAACCCAACCTAACATCTCGGCACTAATATTTGACAACATTCCTGGCGAGTTGGCCTCTACCTCTCCGTGCGACCTTCATATACATCAATAACGTAGTATAACGTAACCTAAACCAACCTATCATATCGGCACTAATATTTGACAACATTCCTGGAGAATTGGCCTCTACCTCTCCGTGGGACGTTCATATACGTCAATAGCGTAATATAATCTAACCTAACCCAACCTATCATCTCGGCGGAAATATTTGACAACATTCCTGGTCAGTTGGCCTCTACGTCTCCGTGGAACCTTCATTTACATCAATAACGTAATATAACCTAACCTAACCCAACCTATCATCTCGGCGGTAATATTTGACTACATTCCTGGCGAGTTGGCCTCTACGTCTCCGTGGGACTTTTATATACATCAATAACGTAATTTAACCTAACCTAAACCTACGTAACATCTCGGCGGTAATATGTGACAACATTCCTGGCTTGATGGCCTCTACGTCTCCGTGGGACCCTCATATGCATCAATAACGTAATATAACCTAACCTAACCCAACCTAACATCTCGGCACTAATATTTGACAACATTCCTGTCGAGTTGGCCTCTACCTCTCCGTGCGACCTTCATATACATCAATAACGTAATATAACGTAACCTAACCCAACCTATCATATCGGCGGTAATATTTGAAAACATTCCTGGCGAGTTGGCCTCTACGTCTCTGTGGGAAATTTATATACATCAATAACGTAATATAACCTAACCTAACCCAACCTAACATCTCGGCACTAATATTTGACAACATTCCTGGCGAGTTGGCCTCTACGTCTCCGTGGGACCTTCATATACATCAATAACGTAATATCACCTAACCTAACCCAACCTAACATCTCGGCACTAATATTTGACAACATTCCTGGCGAGTTGGCCTCTACCTCTCCGTGCGACCTTCATATACATCAATAACGAAGTATAACGTAACCTAATCCAACCTATCATCTCGGCGGTAATATTTGACAACATTCGTGGCGAGTTGGCCTCTACGTCTCCGTGGAACCTTCATATACATCAATAACGTAATATAACCTAAAATCTCGGCGGTAATATTTGACAACATTCCTGGCGATTTGGCCTCTACGTCTCCGTGGGACCTTCGTATACATCAATAACGTAATATAACGTAACCTAAACCAACCTATCATATCGGCGGTAATATTTGACAATATTCCTGGCGAGTTGGCCTCTACGTCTCCGTGGGACCTTTATATACATCAATAACGTAATATAACCTAACCTAACCCAACCTGTCACCTCGGCGGTAATATTTGAACACATTCCTGGCGAGTTGGCCTCTACGTCTCCGTGGGACTTTTATATACATCAATAACGTAATATAACGTAACCTAACCCAACCTATCATATCGGCGGTAATATTTGACAACATTCCTGGCGAGTTGGCCTCTACGTCTCCGTGGGACCTTCATATACATCAATAACGTAATATAACGTAACCTAAACCAACCTATCATATCGGCTGTAATATATGAAAACATTCTTGTCGATGTTGGCCTCTACGTCTCTGTGGGACCTTCATATACATCAATAACGTAATATTACCTAACCTAACCCAACCTATCATCTCGGCGGTAATATTTGACAACATTCCTGGCGAGTTGGCCTCTACGCCTCCGTGCGACATTCATATACATCAATAACGTAATATAACCTAACCTGAAGCAACCTATCATCTCGGCGGTAATATTTGACAACATTCCTGGCCAGTTGAGCTCTATGTCTCCGTGGGACCTTCATATACATCAATAACGTAATATCACCTAACCTAACCCAACCTAAGATCTCGGCACTAATATTTGAAAACATTCCTGGCGAGTTGGCCTCTACGTCTCTGTGGGAATTTTATATACATCAATAACGTAATATAACCTAACATAACCCAACCTAACATCTCGGCACTAATATTTGACAACATTCCTGGCGAGTTGGCCTCTGCCTCTCCGTGGGACCTTCATATACCTCAATAACGTAATATAATCTAACCTAACCCAACCTATCATCTCGGCGGTTATATTTGACAACATTCCTGGCGAGTTGGCCTCTACGTCTCCGTGGGATCTTCATATACATCAATAACGTAATATAACCTAACGTAACACAACTTATCCTCTCGGCAGTAATATTTGACAACATTCCTGGCTTGTTGGCCTCTATGTTTCCGTGGGACCTTTATATACATCAATAACGTAATATAACCTAACCTAACCCAACCTATCATCTCGGCGGTAATATTTGACAACATTCCTGGCGAATTGGCCTCTACGTCTCCGTGGGACCTTCATATACATCAATAACATAATATTACCTAACCTAACCCAACCTATCATCTCGGCGGTAATATTTGACAACATTCGTGGCGAGTTGGCCTCTACGTCTCCGTGGGACTTTTATATACATCAATAACGTAAGTTAACCTAACCTAAACCGACGTAACATCTCGGCGGTAATATTTGACAATATTCCTGGCGAGTTGGCCTCTACGTCTCCGTGGGACCTTCGTATACATAAATAACGTAATTTAACCTAACCTAAACCAACGTAACATCTCGGTGGTAATATTTGACAACATTCCTGGCTTGTTGGCCTCTACGTCTCCGTGGGACCTTCATATTCAACAATAACGCAATATAACGTAACCTAAACCAACCTATCATATCGGCGGTAATATTTGAAATCATTCCTGGCGAGTTGGCCTCTACGTCTCTGTGGGAAATTTATATACATCAATAACGTAATATAACCTAACCTAACCCAACCTAACATCTCGGCACTAATATTTGACAACATTCCTGGCGAGTTGGCCTCTACGTCTCCGTGGGACTTTTATATACATCAATAACGAAATATAACGTAACCTAACCCAACATAACATCTCGGCGGTAATATTTGACAACGTTCCTGGCGAGTTGGCCTCTACGTCTCCGTGGGGCATTCATATACATCAATAACGTAATATAACCTAAAATCTCGGCGGTAATATTTGACAACATTCCTGGCGATTTGGCCTCTACGTCTCCGTGGGGCCTTCATATACATCAATAACGTAATCTAACCTAACCTAACCCAACCTATCATCTCGGCGGTAATATTTGACAACATTCCTGGCGAGTTGGCCTCTACGCCTCCGTGCGACCTTCATATAGATCAATAACGTAATATAACCTAACCTGAACCAACCTATCATCGCGGCGATAATATTTGACAACATTCCTGGCGATTTGAGCTCTACGTCTCCGTGGGACCTTCATATACATCAATAACGTAATATCACCTAACCTAACCCAACCTAAGTTCTCGGCTCTAATATTTGACAACATTCCTGGCGAGTTGGCCTCTACGTCTCTGTGGGAATTTTATATACATCAATAACGTAATATAACCTAACCTAACCCAACCTAACATCTCGGCACTAATATTTGACAACATTCCTGGAGAATTGGCCTCTACCTCTCCGTGGGACGTTCATATACGTCAATAGCGTAATATAATCTAACCTAACCCAAGCTATCATCTCGGCGGAAATATTTGACAACATTCCTGGTCAGTTGGCCTCTACGTCTCCGTGGAACCTTCATTTAACTCAATAACGTAATATAACCTAACCTAACCCAACCTATCATCTCGGCGGTAATATTTGACTACATTCCTGGCGAGTTGGCCTCTACGTCTCCGTGGGACTTTTATATACATCAATAGCGTAATTTAACCTAACCTAAACCAACCTATCATATCGGCGGTAATATTTGAAAACATTCCTGTCGATGTTGGCCTCTACGTCTCCGTGGGACCTTCATATACATCAATAACGTAATTTAACCTAACCTAAACCAACGTAACATCTCGGTGGTAATATTTGACAACATTCCTGGCTTGTTGGCCTCTATGTTTCCGTGGGACCTTTATATACATCAATAACGTAATATAACCTAACCTAGCCCAACCTATCATCTCGGCGGTAATATTTGACAACATTCCTGGCGAGTTGGCCTCTACGCCTCCGTGCGACCTTCATATACATCAATAACGTAATATAACCTAACCTGAACCAACCTATCATCTCGGCGGTAATATTTGACAACATTCCTGGCGAGTTGAGCTCTACGTCTCCGTGGGACCTTCATATACATCAATAACGAAATATCACCTAACCTAACCGAACCTAAGATCTCGGCACTAATATTTGACAACATTCCTGGCGAGTTGGCCTCTACGTCTCTGTGGGAATTTTATACACATCAATAACGTAATTTAACCTAACCTAACCCAACCTAACATCTCGGCACTAATATTTGACAACATTCCTGGCGAGTTGGCCTCTACCTCTCCGTGCGACCTTCATATACATCAATAACGTAATTTAACCTAACCTAAACCAACGTAACATCTCGGTGGTAATATTTGACAACATTCATGGCTTGTTGGCCTCTATGTTTCCGTGGGACCTTTATATACATCAATAACGTAATCTAACCTAACCTAACCCAACCTAACTTCTCGGCGGTAATATTTAACAACATTCCTGGCGATTTGGTCTCTACGCCTCCGTGGGACCTCCATATACATCAATAACGTAATATAACCTAACCCAACCCAACCTAACATCTCGGCACTAATATTTGACAACATTCCTGGCGAGTTGGCCTCTACCTCTCCGTGCGACCTTCATATACATCAATAACGTAGTATAACGTAACCTAAACCAACCTATCATATCGGCACTAATATTTGACAACATTCCTGGAGAATTGGCCTCTACCTCTCCGTGGGACGTTCATATACGTCAATAGCGTAATATAATCTAACCTAACCCAACCTATCATCTCGGCGGAAATATTTGACAACATTCCTGGTCAGTTGGCCTCTACGTCTCCGTGGAACCTTCATTTACATCAATAACGTAATATAACCTAACCTAACCCAACCTATCATCTCGGCGGTAATATTTGACTACATTCCTGGCGAGTTGGCCTCTACGTCTCCGTGGGACTTTTATATACATCAATAACGTAATTTAACCTAACCTAAACCTACGTAACATCTCGGCGGTAATATGTGACAACATTCCTGGCTTGATGGCCTCTACGTCTCCGTGGGACCCTCATATGCATCAATAACGTAATATAACCTAACCTAACCCAACCTAACATCTCGGCACTAATATTTGACAACATTCCTGTCGAGTTGGCCTCTACCTCTCCGTGCGACCTTCATATACATCAATAACGTAATATAACGTAACCTAACCCAACCTATCATATCGGCGGTAATATTTGAAAACATTCCTGGCGAGTTGGCCTCTACGTCTCTGTGGGAAATTTATATACATCAATAACGTAATATAACCTAACCTAACCCAACCTAACATCTCGGCACTAATATTTGACAACATTCCTGGCGAGTTGGCCTCTACGTCTCCGTGGGACCTTCATATACATCAATAACGTAATATCACCTAACCTAACCCAACCTAACATCTCGGCACTAATATTTGACAACATTCCTGGCGAGTTGGCCTCTACCTCTCCGTGCGACCTTCATATACATCAATAACGAAGTATAACGTAACCTAATCCAACCTATCATCTCGGCGGTAATATTTGACAACATTCGTGGCGAGTTGGCCTCTACGTCTCCGTGGAACCTTCATATACATCAATAACGTAATATAACCTAAAATCTCGGCGGTAATATTTGACAACATTCCTGGCGATTTGGCCTCTACGTCTCCGTGGGACCTTCGTATACATCAATAACGTAATATAACGTAACCTAAACCAACCTATCATATCGGCGGTAATATTTGACAATATTCCTGGCGAGTTGGCCTCTACGTCTCCGTGGGACCTTTATATACATCAATAACGTAATATAACCTAACCTAACCCAACCTGTCACCTCGGCGGTAATATTTGAACACATTCCTGGCGAGTTGGCCTCTACGTCTCCGTGGGACTTTTATATACATCAATAACGTAATATAACGTAACCTAACCCAACCTATCATATCGGCGGTAATATTTGACAACATTCCTGGCGAGTTGGCCTCTACGTCTCCGTGGGACCTTCATATACATCAATAACGTAATATAACGTAACCTAAACCAACCTATCATATCGGCTGTAATATATGAAAACATTCTTGTCGATGTTGGCCTCTACGTCTCTGTGGGACCTTCATATACATCAATAACGTAATATTACCTAACCTAACCCAACCTATCATCTCGGCGGTAATATTTGACAACATTCCTGGCGAGTTGGCCTCTACGCCTCCGTGCGACATTCATATACATCAATAACGTAATATAACCTAACCTGAAGCAACCTATCATCTCGGCGGTAATATTTGACAACATTCCTGGCCAGTTGAGCTCTATGTCTCCGTGGGACCTTCATATACATCAATAACGTAATATCACCTAACCTAACCCAACCTAAGATCTCGGCACTAATATTTGAAAACATTCCTGGCGAGTTGGCCTCTACGTCTCTGTGGGAATTTTATATACATCAATAACGTAATATAACCTAACATAACCCAACCTAACATCTCGGCACTAATATTTGACAACATTCCTGGCGAGTTGGCCTCTGCCTCTCCGTGGGACCTTCATATACCTCAATAACGTAATATAATCTAACCTAACCCAACCTATCATCTCGGCGGTTATATTTGACAACATTCCTGGCGAGTTGGCCTCTACGTCTCCGTGGGATCTTCATATACATCAATAACGTAATATAACCTAACGTAACACAACTTATCCTCTCGGCAGTAATATTTGACAACATTCCTGGCTTGTTGGCCTCTATGTTTCCGTGGGACCTTTATATACATCAATAACGTAATATAACCTAACCTAACCCAACCTATCATCTCGGCGGTAATATTTGACAACATTCCTGGCGAATTGGCCTCTACGTCTCCGTGGGACCTTCATATACATCAATAACATAATATTACCTAACCTAACCCAACCTATCATCTCGGCGGTAATATTTGACAACATTCGTGGCGAGTTGGCCTCTACGTCTCCGTGGGACTTTTATATACATCAATAACGTAAGTTAACCTAACCTAAACCGACGTAACATCTCGGCGGTAATATTTGACAATATTCCTGGCGAGTTGGCCTCTACGTCTCCGTGGGACCTTCGTATACATAAATAACGTAATTTAACCTAACCTAAACCAACGTAACATCTCGGTGGTAATATTTGACAACATTCCTGGCTTGTTGGCCTCTACGTCTCCGTGGGACCTTCATATTCAACAATAACGCAATATAACGTAACCTAAACCAACCTATCATATCGGCGGTAATATTTGAAATCATTCCTGGCGAGTTGGCCTCTACGTCTCTGTGGGAAATTTATATACATCAATAACGTAATATAACCTAACCTAACCCAACCTAACATCTCGGCACTAATATTTGACAACATTCCTGGCGAGTTGGCCTCTACGTCTCCGTGGGACTTTTATATACATCAATAACGAAATATAACGTAACCTAACCCAACATAACATCTCGGCGGTAATATTTGACAACGTTCCTGGCGAGTTGGCCTCTACGTCTCCGTGGGGCATTCATATACATCAATAACGTAATATAACCTAAAATCTCGGCGGTAATATTTGACAACATTCCTGGCGATTTGGCCTCTACGTCTCCGTGGGGCCTTCATATACATCAATAACGTAATCTAACCTAACCTAACCCAACCTATCATCTCGGCGGTAATATTTGACAACATTCCTGGCGAGTTGGCCTCTACGCCTCCGTGCGACCTTCATATAGATCAATAACGTAATATAACCTAACCTGAACCAACCTATCATCGCGGCGATAATATTTGACAACATTCCTGGCGATTTGAGCTCTACGTCTCCGTGGGACCTTCATATACATCAATAACGTAATATCACCTAACCTAACCCAACCTAAGTTCTCGGCTCTAATATTTGACAACATTCCTGGCGAGTTGGCCTCTACGTCTCTGTGGGAATTTTATATACATCAATAACGTAATATAACCTAACCTAACCCAACCTAACATCTCGGCACTAATATTTGACAACATTCCTGGAGAATTGGCCTCTACCTCTCCGTGGGACGTTCATATACGTCAATAGCGTAATATAATCTAACCTAACCCAAGCTATCATCTCGGCGGAAATATTTGACAACATTCCTGGTCAGTTGGCCTCTACGTCTCCGTGGAACCTTCATTTAACTCAATAACGTAATATAACCTAACCTAACCCA
The DNA here is from genome assembly GCA_963969225.1 of Xylocopa violacea. Lineage (NCBI taxonomy): Eukaryota > Metazoa > Arthropoda > Insecta > Hymenoptera > Apidae > Xylocopa > Xylocopa violacea. Next base: position 112,636 of record CAXAJV010000839.1, on the reverse strand, counting down.
ACCTATCATCTCGGCGGTAATATTTGACTACATTCCTGGCGAGTTGGCCTCTACGTCTCCGTGGGACTTTTATATACATCAATAGCGTAATTTAACCTAACCTAAACCAACCTATCATATCGGCGGTAATATTTGAAAACATTCCTGTCGATGTTGGCCTCTACGTCTCCGTGGGACCTTCATATACATCAATAACGTAATTTAACCTAACCTAAACCAACGTAACATCTCGGTGGTAATATTTGACAACATTCCTGGCTTGTTGGCCTCTATGTTTCCGTGGGACCTTTATATACATCAATAACGTAATATAACCTAACCTAGCCCAACCTATCATCTCGGCGGTAATATTTGACAACATTCCTGGCGAGTTGGCCTCTACGCCTCCGTGCGACCTTCATATACATCAATAACGTAATATAACCTAACCTGAACCAACCTATCATCTCGGCGGTAATATTTGACAACATTCCTGGCGAGTTGAGCTCTACGTCTCCGTGGGACCTTCATATACATCAATAACGAAATATCACCTAACCTAACCGAACCTAAGATCTCGGCACTAATATTTGACAACATTCCTGGCGAGTTGGCCTCTACGTCTCTGTGGGAATTTTATACACATCAATAACGTAATTTAACCTAACCTAACCCAACCTAACATCTCGGCACTAATATTTGACAACATTCCTGGCGAGTTGGCCTCTACCTCTCCGTGCGACCTTCATATACATCAATAACGTAATTTAACCTAACCTAAACCAACGTAACATCTCGGTGGTAATATTTGACAACATTCATGGCTTGTTGGCCTCTATGTTTCCGTGGGACCTTTATATACATCAATAACGTAATCTAACCTAACCTAACCCAACCTAACTTCTCGGCGGTAATATTTAACAACATTCCTGGCGATTTGGTCTCTACGCCTCCGTGGGACCTCCATATACATCAATAACGTAATATAACCTAACCCAACCCAACCTAACATCTCGGCACTAATATTTGACAACATTCCTGGCGAGTTGGCCTCTACCTCTCCGTGCGACCTTCATATACATCAATAACGTAGTATAACGTAACCTAAACCAACCTATCATATCGGCACTAATATTTGACAACATTCCTGGAGAATTGGCCTCTACCTCTCCGTGGGACGTTCATATACGTCAATAGCGTAATATAATCTAACCTAACCCAAGCTATCATCTCGGCGGAAATATTTGACAACATTCCTGGTCAGTTGGCCTCTACGTCTCCGTGGAACCTTCATTTAACTCAATAACGTAATATAACCTAACCTAACCCAACCTATCATCTCGGCGGTAATATTTGACTACATTCCTGGCGAGTTGGCCTCTACGTCTCCGTGGGACTTTTATATACATCAATAACGTAATTTAACCTAACCTAAACCAACCTATCATATCGGCGGTAATATTTGAAAACATTCCTGTCGATGTTGGCCTCTACGTCTCCGTGGGACCTTCATATACATCAATAACGTAATTTAACCTAACCTAAACCAACGTAACATCTCGGTGGTAATATTTGACAACATTCCTGGCTTGTTGGCCTCTATGTTTCCGTGGGACCTTTATATACATCAATAACGTAATATAACCTAACCTAGCCCAACCTATCATCTCGGCGGTAATATTTGACAACATTCCTGGCGAGTTGAGCTCTACGTCTCCGTGGGACCTTCATATACATCAATAACGAAATATCACCTAACCTAACCGAACCTAAGATCTCGGCACTAATATTTGACAACATTCCTGGCGAGTTGGCCTCTACGTCTCTGTGGGAATTTTATACACATCAATAACGTAATTTAACCTAACCTAACCCAACCTAACATCTCGGCACTAATATTTGACAACATTCCTGGCGAGTTGGCCTCTACGTCTCTGTGGGAATTTTATATACATCAATAACGTAATTTAACCTAACCTAACCCAACCTAACATCTCGGCACTAATATTTGACAACATTCCTGGCGAGTTGGCCTCTACCTCTCCGTGCGACCTTCATATACATCAATAACGTAATTTAACCTAACCTAAACCAACGTAACATCTCGGTGGTAATATTTGACAACATTCATGGCTTGTTGGCCTCTATGTTTCCGTGGGACCTTTATATACATCAATAACGTAATCTAACCTAACCTAACCCAACCTAACTTCTCGGCGGTAATATTTAACAACATTCCTGGCGATTTGGTCTCTACGCCTCCGTGGGACCTCCATATACATCAATAACGTAATATAACCTAACCCAACCCAACCTAACATCTCGGCACTAATATTTGACAACATTCCTGGCGAGTTGGCCTCTACCTCTCCGTGCGACCTTCATATACATCAATAACGTAATTTAACCTAACCTAAACCAACGTAACATCTCGGTGGTAATATTTGACAACATTCATGGCTTGTTGGCCTCTATGTTTCCGTGGGACCTTTATATACATCAATAACGTAATCTAACCTAACCTAACCCAACCTAACTTCTCGGCGGTAATATTTAACAACATTCCTGGCGATTTGGTCTCTACGCCTCCGTGGGACCTCCATATACATCAATAACGTAATATAACCTAACCCAACCCAACCTAACATCTCGGCACTAATATTTGACAACATTCCTGGCGAGTTGGCCTCTACCTCTCCGTGCGACCTTCATATACATCAATAACGTAGTATAACGTAACCTAAACCAACCTATCATATCGGCACTAATATTTGACAACATTCCTGGAGAATTGGCCTCTACCTCTCCGTGGGACGTTCATATACGTCAATAGCGTAATATAATCTAACCTAACCCAACCTATCATCTCGGCGGAAATATTTGACAACATTCCTGGTCAGTTGGCCTCTACGTCTCCGTGGAACCTTCATTTACATCAATAACGTAATATAACCTAACCAAACCCAACCTATCATCTCGGCGGTAATATTTGACTACATTCCTGGCGAGTTGGCCTCTACGTCTCCGTGGGACTTTTATATACATCAATAACGTAATTTAACCTAACCTAAACCTACGTAACATCTCGGCGGTAATATGTGACAACATTCCTGGCTTGATGGCCTCTACGTCTCCGTGGGACCCTCATATGCATCAATAACGTAATATAACCTAACCTAACCCAACCTAACATCTCGGCACTAATATTTGACAACATTCCTGTCGAGCTGGCCTCTACCTCTCCGTGCGACCTTCATATACATCAATAACGTAATATAACGTAACCTAACCCAACATAACATCTCGGCGGTAATATTTGACAACATTCCTGGCGATTTGGCCTCTACGTCTCCGTGGGGCCTTCATATACATCAATAACGTAATCTAACCTAACCTAACCCAACCTAACTTCTCGGCGGTAATATTTAACAACATTCCTGGCGATTTGGTCTCTACGCCTCCGTGGGACCTCCATATACATCAATAACGTAATATAACCTAACCCAACCCAACCTAACATCTCGGCACTAATATTTGACAACATTCCTGGCGAGTTGGCCTCTACCTCTCCGTGCGACCTTCATATACATCAATAACGTAGTATAACGTAACCTAAACCAACCTATCATATCGGCACTAATATTTGACAACATTCCTGGAGAATTGGCCTCTACCTCTCCGTGGGACGTTCAGATACGTCAATAGCGTAATATAATCTAACCTAACCCAACCTATCATCTCGGCGGAAATATTTGACAACATTCCTGGTCAGTTGGCCTCTACGTCTCCGTGGAACCTTCATTTACATCAATAACGTAATATAACCTAACCTAACCCAACCTATCATCTCGGCGGTAATATTTGAATACATTCCTGGCGAGTTGGCCTCTACGTCTCCGTGGGACTTTTATATACATCAATAACGTAATTTAACCTAACCTAAACCTACGTAACATCTCGGCGGTAATATGTGACAACATTCCTGGCTTGATGGCCTCTACGTCTCCGTGGGACCCTCATATGCATCAATAACGTAATATAACCTAACCTAACCCAACCTAACATCTCGGCACTAATATTTGACAACATTCCTGTCGAGCTGGCCTCTACCATTCCGTGCGACCTTCATATACATCAATAACGTAGTATAACGTAACCTAAACCAACCTATCATATCGGCGGTAATATTTGACAACAGTCCTGGCGAGTTGGCCTCTACGTCTCCGTGGGACCTTCATATACATCAATAACGTAATATCACCTAACCTAACCCAACCTAACATCTCGGCACTAATATTTGACAACATTCCTGGCGAGTTGGCCTCTACCTCTCCGTGCGACCTTCATATACATCAATAACGAAGTATAACGTAACCTAATCCAACCTATCATCTCGGCGGTAATATTTGACAACATTCGTGGCGAGTTGGCCTCTACGTCTCCGTGGAACCTTCATATACATCAATAACGTAATATAACCTAACCTAACCCAACCTATCATCTCGGCGGTAATATTTGACAACATTCCTGGCGAGTTGGCCTCTACGCCTCCGTGCGACCTTCATATACATCAATAACGTAATATAACCTAACCTGAAGCAACCTATCATCTCGGCACTAATATTTGACAACATTCCTGGCGAGTTGGCCTCTACCTCTCCGTGCGACCTTCATATACATCAATAACGTAGTATAACGTAACCTAAACCAACCTATCATATCGGCACTAATATTTGACAACATTCCTGGAGAATTGGCCTCTACCTCTCCGTGGGACGTTCATATACGTCAATAGCGTAATATAATCTAACCTAACCCAACCTATCATCTCGGCGGAAATATTTGACAACATTCCTGGTCAGTTGGCCTCTACGTCTCCGTGGAACCTTCATTTACATCAATAACGTAATATAACCTAACCTAACCCAACCTATCATCTCGGCGGTAATATTTGACTACATTCCTGGCGAGTTGGCCTCTACGTCTCCGTGGGACTTTTATATACATCAATAACGTAATTTAACCTAACCTAAACCTACGTAACATCTCGGCGGTAATATGTGACAACATTCCTGGCTTGATGGCCTCTACGTCTCCGTGGGACCCTCATATGCATCAATAACGTAATATAACCTAACCTAACCCAACCTAACATCTCGGCACTAATATTTGACAACATTCCTGTCGAGCTGGCCTCTACCTTTCCGTGCGACCTTCATATACATCAATAACGTAGTATAACGTAACCTAAACCAACCTATCATATCGGCGGTAATATTTGACAACAGTCCTGGCGAGTTGGCCTCTACGTCTCCGTGGGACCTTCATATACATCAATAACGTAATATCACCTAACCTAACCCAACCTAACATCTCGGCACTAATATTTGACAACATTCCTGGCGAGTTGGCCTCTACCTCTCCGTGCGACCTTCATATACATCAATAACGAAGTATAACGTAACCTAATCCAACCTATCATCTCGGCGGTAATATTTGACAACATTCGTGGCGAGTTGGCCTCTACGTCTCCGTGGAACCTTCATATACATCAATAACGTAATATAACCTAACCTAACCCAACCTATCATCTCGGCGGTAATATTTGACAACATTCCTGGCGAGTTGGCCTCTACGCCTCCGTGCGACCTTCATATACATCAATAACGTAATATAACCTAACCTGAAGCAACCTATCATCTCGGCGGTAATATTTGACAACATTCCTGGCGATTTGAGCTCTACGTCTCCGTGGGACCTTCATATACATCAATAACGTAATATAACGTCACCTAAACCAACCTATCATATCGGCGGTAATATTTGACAATATTCCTGGCGAGTTCGCCTCTACGTCTCCGTGGGACCTTTATATACATCAATAACGTAATATAACCTAACCTAACCCAACCTGTCACCTCGGCGGTAATATTTGAACACATTCCTGGCGAGTTGGCCTCTGCGTCTCCGTGGGACTTTTATATACATCAATAACGTAATATAACGTAACCTAACCCAACCTATCATATCGGCGGTAATATTTGACAACATTCCTTGCGAGTTGGCCTCTACGTCTCCGTGGGACCTTCATATACATCAATAACGTAATATCACCTAACCTAACCCAATCTAACATCTCGGCACTAATATTTGACAACATTCCTGGCGAGTTGGCCTCTACCTCTCCGTGCGACCTTCATATACATCAATAACGAAGTATAACGTAACCTAATCCAACCTATCATCTCGGCGGTAATATTTGACAACATTCGTGGCGATTTGGCCTCTACGTCTCCGTGGAACCTTCATATACATCAATAACGTAATATAACCTAAAATCTCGGCGGTAATATTTGACAACATTCCTGGCGATTTGGCCTCTACGTCTCCGTGGGGCCTTCATATACATCAATAACGTAATATAACCTAACCTAACCCAACCTAACATCTCGGCACTAATATTTGGCAACATTCCTGTCGATGTTGGCCCCTACGTCTCTGTGGGACCTTCATATACATCAATAACGTAATATTACCTAACCTAACCGAACCTAACATCTCGGCACTAATATTTGAAAACATTCCTGGCTTGTTGGCCTCTACGTCTCCGTGGGACCTTCATATACATCAATAACGTAATTTAACCTAACCTAAACCAACGTAACATCTCGGTGGTAATATTTGATAACATTCCTGGCTTGTTGGCCTCTATGTTTCCGTGGGACCTTTATATACATCAATAACGTAATATAACCTAACCTAGCCCAACCTATCATCTCGGCGGTAATATTTGACAACATTCCTGGCGAGTTGGCCTCTACGCCTCCGTGGAACCTTCATATACATCAATAACGTAATATAACCTAACCTAACCCAACCTATCATCTCGGCGGTAATATTTGACAACATTCCTGGCGAGTTGGCCTCTACGTCTCCGTGGGACTTTTATATACATCTATAACGTAATTTAACATAACCTAAACCTACGTAACATCTCGGCGGTAATATTTGACAACATTCCTGGTCAGTTGGCCTCTACGTCTCCGTGGAACCTTCATATACATCAATAACGTAATATAACCTAACCTAACCCAACCTATCATCTCGGCGGTAATATTTGACAACATTCCTGGCGAGTTGGCCTCTACGTCTCCGTGGGACTTTTATATACATCTATAACGTAATTTAACATAACCTAAACCTACGTAACATCTCGGAGGTAATATGTGACAACATTCCTGGCGAGTTGGCCTCTACGTCTCCGTGGGACCTTCGTATACATCAATAACGTAATATAACGTAACCTAAACCAACCTATCATATCGGCGGTAATATTTGACAATATTCCTGGCGAGTTGGCCTCTACGTCTCCGTGGGACCTTTATATACATCAATAACGTAATATAACCTAACCTAACCCAACCTGTCACCTCGGCGGTAATATTTGACAACATTCCTGGCGAGTTGGCCTCTACGTCTCCGTGGGACCTTCATATACATCAATAACGTAATATAACGTAACCTAAACCAACCTATCATATCGGCTGTAATATATGAAAACATTCCTGGCGATTTGGCCTCTACGTCTCCGTGGGGCCTTCATATACATCAATAACGTAATATAACCTAACCTAACCCAACCTATCATCTCGGCACTAATATTTGGCAACATTCCTGTCGATGTTGGCCTCTACGTCTCTGTGGGACCTTCATATACATCAATAACGTAATATTACCTAACCTAACCGAACCTAACATCTCGGCACTAATATTTGAAAACATTCCTGGCTTGTTGGCCTCTACGTCTCCGTGGGACCTTCATATACATCAATAACGTAATTTAACCTAACCTAAACCAACGTAACATCTCGGTGGTAATATTTGATAACATTCCTGGCTTGTTGGCCTCTATGTTTCCGTGGGACCTTTATATACATCAATAACGTAATATAACCTAACCTAGCCCAACCTATCATCTCGGCGGTAATATTTGACAACATTCCTGGCGAGTTGGCCTCTACGCCTCCGTGGAACCTTCATATACATCAATAACGTAATATAACCTAACCTAACCCAACCTATCATCTCGGCGGTAATATTTGACAACATTCCTGGCGAGTTGGCCTCTACGTCTCCGTGGGACTTTTATATACATCTATAACGTAATTTAACATAACCTAAACCTACGTAACATCTCGGCGGTAATATTTGACAACATTCCTGGTCAGTTGGCCTCTACGTCTCCGTGGAACCTTCATATACATCAATAACGTAATATAACCTAACCTAACCCAACCTATCATCTCGGCGGTAATATTTGACAACATTCCTGGCGAGTTGGCCTCTACGTCTCCGTGGGACTTTTATATACATCTATAACGTAATTTAACATAACCTAAACCTACGTAACATCTCGGAGGTAATATGTGACAACATTCCTGGCGAGTTGGCCTCTACGTCTCCGTGGGACCTTCGTATACATCAATAACGTAATATAACGTAACCTAAACCAACCTATCATATCGGCGGTAATATTTGACAATATTCCTGGCGAGTTGGCCTCTACGTCTCCGTGGGACCTTTATATACATCAATAACGTAATATAACCTAACCTAACCCAACCTGTCACCTCGGCGGTAATATTTGACAACATTCCTGGCGAGTTGGCCTCTACGTCTCCGTGGGACCTTCATATACATCAATAACGTAATATAACGTAACCTAAACCAACCTATCATATCGGCTGTAATATATGAAAACATTCTTGTCGATGTTGGCCTCTACGTCTCTGTGGGACCTTCATATACATCAATAACGTAATATTACCTAAACTAACCCAACCTATCATCTCGGCGGTAATATTTGACAACATTCCTGGCGAGTTGGCCTCTACGCCTCCGTGCGACATTCATATACATCAATAACGTAATATAACCTAACCTGAAGCAACCTATCATCTCGGCGGTAATATTTGACAACATTCCTGGCCAGTTGAGCTCTATGTCTCCGTGGGACCTTCATATACATCAATAACGTAATATCACCTAACCTAACCCAACCTAAGATCTCGGCACTAATATTTGAAAACATTCCTGGCGAGTTGGCCTCTACGTCTCTGTGGGAATTTTATATACATCAATAACGTAATATAACCTAACATAACCCAACCTAACATCTCGGCACTAATATTTGACAACATTCCTGGCGAGTTGGCCTCTGCCTCTCCGTGGGACCTTCATATACCTCAATAACGTAATATAATCTAACCTAACCCAACCTATCATCTCGGCGGTTATATTTGACAACATTCCTGGCGAGTTGGCCTCTACGTCTCCGTGGGATCTTCATATACATCAATAACGTAATATAACCTAACGTAACACAACTTATCCTCTCGGCAGTAATATTTGACAACATTCCTGGCTTGTTGGCCTCTATGTTTCCGTGGGACCTTTATATACATCAATAACGTAATATAACCTAACCTAACCCAACCTATCATCTCGGCGGTAATATTTGACAACATTCCTGGGGAATTGGCCTCTACGTCTCCGTGGGACCTTCATATACATCAATAACGTAATATCACCTAACCTAACCCAACCTAAGATCTCGGCACTAATATTTGACAACATTCCTGGCGAGTTGGCCTCTACGTCTCTGTGGGAATTTTATATACATCAATAACGTAATATAACCTAACATAACCCAACCTAACATATCGGCACTAATATTTGACAACATTCCTGGCCAGTTGGCCTCTGCCTCTCCGTGGGACCTTCATATACGTCAATAACGTAATATAATCTAACCTAACCCAACCTAACATCTCGGCACTAATATTTGACAACATTCCTGGCGAGTTGGCCTCTACGTCTCCGTGGGACTTTTATATACATCAATAACGAAATATAACGTAACCTAACCCAACATAACATCTCGGCGGTAATATTTGACAACATTCCTGGCGATTTGGCCTCTACGTCTCCGTGGGGCCTTCATATACATCAATAACGTAATATAACCTAACCTAACCCAACCTATCATCTCGGCACTAATATTTGGCAACATTCCTGTCGATGTTGGCCCCTACGTCTCTGTGGGACCTTCATATACATCAATAACGTAATATTACCTAACCTAACCGAACCTAACATCTCGGCACTAATATTTGAAAACATTCCTGGCTTGTTGGCCTCTACGTCTCCGTGGGACCTTCATATACATCAATAACGTAATTTAACCTAACCTAAACCAACGTAACATCTCGGTGGTAATATTTGATAACATTCCTGGCTTGTTGGCCTCTATGTTTCCGTGGGACCTTTATATACATCAATAACGTAATATAACCTAACCTAGCCCAACCTATCATCTCGGCGGTAATATTTGACAACATTCCTGGCGAGTTGGCCTCTACGCCTCCGTGGAACCTTCATATACATCAATAACGTAATATAACCTAACCTAACCCAACCTATCATCTCGGCGGTAATATTTGACAACATTCCTGGCGAGTTGGCCTCTACGTCTCCGTGGGACTTTTATATACATCTATAACGTAATTTAACATAACCTAAACCTACGTAACATCTCGGCGGTAATATTTGACAACATTCCTGGTCAGTTGGCCTCTACGTCTCCGTGGAACCTTCATATACATCAATAACGTAATATAACCTAACCTAACCCAACCTATCATCTCGGCGGTAATATTTGACAACATTCCTGGCGAGTTGGCCTCTACGTCTCCGTGGGACTTTTATATACATCTATAACGTAATTTAACATAACCTAAACCTACGTAACATCTCGGAGGTAATATGTGACAACATTCCTGGCGAGTTGGCCTCTACGTCTCCGTGGGACCTTCGTATACATCAATAACGTAATATAACGTAACCTAAACCAACCTATCATATCGGCGGTAATATTTGACAATATTCCTGGCGAGTTGGCCTCTACGTCTCCGTGGGACCTTTATATACATCAATAACGTAATATAACCTAACCTAACCCAACCTGTCACCTCGGCGGTAATATTTGACAACATTCCTGGCGAGTTGGCCTCTACGTCTCCGTGGGACCTTCATATACATCAATAACGTAATATAACGTAACCTAAACCAACCTATCATATCGGCTGTAATATATGAAAACATTCCTGGCGATTTGGCCTCTACGTCTCCGTGGGGCCTTCATATACATCAATAACGTAATATAACCTAACCTAACCCAACCTATCATCTCGGCACTAATATTTGGCAACATTCCTGTCGATGTTGGCCTCTACGTCTCTGTGGGACCTTCATATACATCAATAACGTAATATTACCTAACCTAACCGAACCTAACATCTCGGCACTAATATTTGAAAACATTCCTGGCTTGTTGGCCTCTACGTCTCCGTGGGACCTTCATATACATCAATAACGTAATTTAACCTAACCTAAACCAACGTAACATCTCGGTGGTAATATTTGATAACATTCCTGGCTTGTTGGCCTCTATGTTTCCGTGGGACCTTTATATACATCAATAACGTAATATAACCTAACCTAGCCCAACCTATCATCTCGGCGGTAATATTTGACAACATTCCTGGCGAGTTGGCCTCTACGCCTCCGTGGAACCTTCATATACATCAATAACGTAATATAACCTAACCTAACCCAACCTATCATCTCGGCGGTAATATTTGACAACATTCCTGGCGAGTTGGCCTCTACGTCTCCGTGGGACTTTTATATACATCTATAACGTAATTTAACATAACCTAAACCTACGTAACATCTCGGCGGTAATATTTGACAACATTCCTGGTCAGTTGGCCTCTACGTCTCCGTGGAACCTTCATATACATCAATAACGTAATATAACCTAACCTAACCCAACCTATCATCTCGGCGGTAATATTTGACAACATTCCTGGCGAGTTGGCCTCTACGTCTCCGTGGGACTTTTATATACATCTATAACGTAATTTAACATAACCTAAACCTACGTAACATCTCGGAGGTAATATGTGACAACATTCCTGGCGAGTTGGCCTCTACGTCTCCGTGGGACCTTCGTATACATCAATAACGTAATATAACGTAACCTAAACCAACCTATCATATCGGCGGTAATATTTGACAATATTCCTGGCGAGTTGGCCTCTACGTCTCCGTGGGACCTTTATATACATCAATAACGTAATATAACCTAACCTAACCCAACCTGTCACCTCGGCGGTAATATTTGACAACATTCCTGGCGAGTTGGCCTCTACGTCTCCGTGGGACCTTCATATACATCAATAACGTAATATAACGTAACCTAAACCAACCTATCATATCGGCTGTAATATATGAAAACATTCTTGTCGATGTTGGCCTCTACGTCTCTGTGGGACCTTCATATACATCAATAACGTAATATTACCTAAACTAACCCAACCTATCATCTCGGCGGTAATATTTGACAACATTCCTGGCGAGTTGGCCTCTACGCCTCCGTGCGACATTCATATACATCAATAACGTAATATAACCTAACCTGAAGCAACCTATCATCTCGGCGGTAATATTTGACAACATTCCTGGCCAGTTGAGCTCTATGTCTCCGTGGGACCTTCATATACATCAATAACGTAATATCACCTAACCTAACCCAACCTAAGATCTCGGCACTAATATTTGAAAACATTCCTGGCGAGTTGGCCTCTACGTCTCTGTGGGAATTTTATATACATCAATAACGTAATATAACCTAACATAACCCAACCTAACATCTCGGCACTAATATTTGACAACATTCCTGGCGAGTTGGCCTCTGCCTCTCCGTGGGACCTTCATATACCTCAATAACGTAATATAATCTAACCTAACCCAACCTATCATCTCGGCGGTTATATTTGACAACATTCCTGGCGAGTTGGCCTCTACGTCTCCGTGGGATCTTCATATACATCAATAACGTAATATAACCTAACGTAACACAACTTATCCTCTCGGCAGTAATATTTGACAACATTCCTGGCTTGTTGGCCTCTATGTTTCCGTGGGACCTTTATATACATCAATAACGTAATATAACCTAACCTAACCCAACCTATCATCTCGGCGGTAATATTTGACAACATTCCTGGGGAATTGGCCTCTACGTCTCCGTGGGACCTTCATATACATCAATAACGTAATATCACCTAACCTAACCCAACCTAAGATCTCGGCACTAATATTTGACAACATTCCTGGCGAGTTGGCCTCTACGTCTCTGTGGGAATTTTATATACATCAATAACGTAATATAACCTAACATAACCCAACCTAACATATCGGCACTAATATTTGACAACATTCCTGGCCAGTTGGCCTCTGCCTCTCCGTGGGACCTTCATATACGTCAATAACGTAATATAATCTAACCTAACCCAACCTAACATCTCGGCACTAATATTTGACAACATTCCTGGCGAGTTGGCCTCTACGTCTCCGTGGGACTTTTATATACATCAATAACGAAATATAACGTAACCTAACCCAACATAACATCTCGGCGGTAATATTTGACAACGTTCCTGGCGAGTTGGCCTCTACGTCTCCGTGGGGCATTCATATACATCAATAACGTAATATAACCTAAAATCTCGGCGGTAATATTTGACAACATTCCTGGCGATTTGGCCTCTACGTCTCCGTGGGGCCTTCATATACATCAATAACGTAATCTAACCTAACCTAACCCAACCTATCATCTCGGCGGTAATATTTGACAACATTCCTGGCGAGTTGGCCTCTACGCCTCCGTGCGACCTTCATATAGATTAATAACGTAATATAACCTAACCTGAACCAACCTATCATCGCGGCGATAATATTTGACAACATTCCTGGCGATTTGAGCTCTACGTCTCCGTGGGACCTTCATATACATCAATAACGTAATATCACCTAACCTAACCCAACCTAAGATCTCGGCACTAATATTTGACAACATTCCTGGCGAGTTGGCCTCTACGTCTCTGTGGGAATTTTATATACATCAATAACGTAATATAACCTAACCTAACCCAACCTAACATCTCGGCACTAATATTTGACAACATTCCTGGAGAATTGGCCTCTACCTCTCCGTGGGACGTTCATATACGTCAATAGCGTAATATAATCTAACCTAACCCAACCTATCATCTCGGCGGAAATATTTGACAACATTCCTGGTCAGTTGGCCTCTACGTCTCCGTGGAACCTTCATTTAACTCAATAACGTAATATAACCTAACCTAACCCAACCTATCATCTCGGCGGTAATATTTGACTACATTCCTGGCGAGTTGGCCTCTACGTCTCCGTGGGACTTTTATATACATCAATAACGTAATTTAACCTAACCTAAACCAACCTATCATATCGGCGGTAATATTTGAAAACATTCCTGTCGATGTTGGCCTCTACGTCTCCGTGGGACCTTCATATACATCAATAACGTAATTTAACCTAACCTAAACCAACGTAACATCTCGGTGGTAATATTTGACAACATTCCTGGCTTGTTGGCCTCTATGTTTCCGTGGGACCTTTATATACATCAATAACGTAATATAACCTAACCTAGCCCAACCTATCATCTCGGCGGTAATATTTGACAACATTCCTGGCGAGTTGGCCTCTACGCCTCCGTGCGACCTTCATATACATCAATAACGTAATATAACCTAACCTGAACCAACCTATCATCTCGGCGGTAATATTTGACAACATTCCTGGCGAGTTGAGCTCTACGTCTCCGTGGGACCTTCATATACATCAATAACGAAATATCACCTAACCTAACCCAACCTAAGATCTCGGCACTAATGTTTGACAACATTCCTGGCGAGTTGGCCTCTACGTCTCTGTGGGAATTTTATATACATCAATAACGTAATTTAACCTAACCTAACCCAACCTAACATCTCGGCACTAATATTTGACAACATTCCTGGCGAGTTGGCCTCTACCTCTCCGTGCGACCTTCATATACATCAATAACGTAATTTAACCTAACCTAAACCAACGTAACATCTCGGTGGTAATATTTGACAACATTCATGGCTTGTTGGCCTCTATGTTTCCGTGGGACCTTTATATACATCAATAACGTAATCTAACCTAACCTAACCCAACCTAACTTCTCGGCGGTAATATTTAACAACATTCCTGGCGATTTGGTCTCTACGCCTCCATGGGACCTCCATATACATCAATAACGTAATATAACCTAACCCAACCCAACCTAACATCTCGGCACTAATATTTGACAACATTCCTGGCGAGTTGGCCTCTACCTCTCCGTGCGACCTTCATATACATCAATAACGTAGTATAACGTAACCTAAACCAACCTATCATATCGGCACTAATATTTGACAACATTCCTGGAGAATTGGCCTCTACCTCTCCGTGGGACGTTCATATACGTCAATAGCGTAATATAATCTAACCTAACCCAACCTATCATCTCGGCGGAAATATTTGACAACATTCCTGGTCAGTTGGCCTCTACGTCTCCGTGGAACCTTCATTTACATCAATAACGTAATATAACCTAACCTAACACAACCTATCATCTCGGCGGTAATATTTGACTACATTCCTGGCGAGTTGGCCTCTACGTCTCCGTGGGACTTTTATATACATCAATAACGTAATTTAACCTAACCTAAACCTACGTAACATCTCGGCGGTAATATGTGACAACATTCCTGGCTTGATGGCCTCTACGTCTCCGTGGGACCCTCATATGCATCAATAACGTAATATAACCTAACCTAACCCAACCTAACATCTCGGCACTAATATTTGACAACATTCCTGTCGAGCTGGCCTCTACCTCTCCGTGCGACCTTCATATACATCAATAACGTAATATAACGTAACCTAACCCAACATAACATCTCGGCGGTAATATTTGACAACATTCCTGGCGATTTGGCCTCTACGTCTCCGTGGGGCCTTCATATACATCAATAACGTAATCTAACCTAACCTAACCCAACCTAACTTCTCGGCGGTAATATTTAACAACATTCCTGGCGATTTGGTCTCTACGCCTCCGTGGGACCTCCATATACATCAATAACGTAATATAACCTAACCCAACCCAACCTAACATCTCGGCACTAATATTTGACAACATTCCTGTCGAGCTGGCCTCTACCTCTCCGTGCGACCTTCATATACATCAATAACGTAGTATAACGTAACCTAAACCAACCTATCATATCGGCGGTAATATTTGACAGCAGTCCTGGCGAGTTGGCCTCTACGTCTCCGTGGGACCTTCATATACATCAATAACGTAATATCACCTAACCTAACCCAACCTAACATCTCGGCACTAATATTTGACAACATTCCTGGCGAGTTGGCCTCTACCTCTCCGTGCGACCTTCATATACATCAATAACGAAGTATAACGTAACCTAATCCAACCTATCATCTCGGCGGTAATATTTGACAACATTCGTGGCGAGTTGGCCTCTACGTCTCCGTGGAACCTTCATATACATCAATAACGTAATATAACCTAACCTAACCCAACCTATCATCTCGGCGGTAATATTTGACAACATTCCTGGCGAGTTGGCCTCTACGCCTCCGTGCGACCTTCATATACATCAATAACGTAATATAACCTAACCTGAAGCAACCTATCATCTCGGCGGTAGTATTTGACAACATTCCTGGCCAGTTGAGCTCTATGTCTCCGTGGGACCTTCATATACATCAATAACGTAATATCACCTAACCTAACCCAACCTAAGATCTCGGCACTAATATTTGACAACATTCCTGGCGAGTTGGCCTCTACGTCTCTGTGGGAATTTTATATACATCAATAACGTAATATAACCTAAATAACCCAACCTAACATATCGGCACTAATATTTGACAACATGCCTGGCCAGTTGGCCTCTGCCTCTCCGTGGGACCTTCATATACGTCAATAACGTAATATAATCTAACCTAACTCAACCCATCATCTCGGCGGTAATATTTGACAACATTCCTGGTCAGTTGGCCTCTACGTCTCCGTGGAACCTTCATATACATCAATAACGTAATATAACCTAACCTAACCCAACCTATCATCTCGGCGGTAATATTTGACAACATTCCTGGCGAGTTGGCCTCTACGTCTTCGTGGGACTTTTATATACATCTATAACGTAATTTAACATAACCTAAACCTACGTAACATCTCGGAGGTAATATGTGACAACATTCCTGGCGAGTTGGCCTCTACGTCTCCGTGGGACCTTCGTATACATCAATAACGTAATATAACGTAACCTAAACCAACCTATCATATCGGCGGTAATATTTGACAATATTCCTGGCGAGTTGGCCTCTACGTCTCCGTGGGACCTTTATATACATCAATAACGTAATATAACCTAACCTAACCCAACCTGTCACCTCGGCGGTAATATTTGAACACATTCCTGGCGAGTTGGCCTCTGCGTCTCCGTGGGACTTTTATATACATCAATAACGTAATATAACGTAACCTAACCCAACCTATCATATCGGCGGTAATATTTGACAACATTCCTGGCGAGTTGGCCTCTACGTCTCCGTGGGACCTTCATATACATCAATAACGTAATATAACGTAACCTAAACCAACCTATCATATCGGCTGTAATATATGAAAACATTCTTGTCGATGTTGGCCTCTACGTCTCTGTGGGACCTTCATATACATCAATAACGTAATATTACCTAACCTAACCCAACTTAACATCTCGGCACTAATATTTGAAAACATTCCTGGCGAGTTGGCCTCTACGTCTCTGTGGGAATTTTATATACATCTATAACGTAATATAACCTAACATAACCCAACCTAACATCTCGGCACTAATATTTGACAACATTCCTGGCGAGTTGGCCTCTGCCTCTCCGTGGGACCTTCATATACGTCAATAACGTAATATAATCTAACCTAACCCAACCTATCATCTCGGCGGTTATATTTGACAACATTCCTGGCGAGTTGGCCTCTACGTCTCCGTGGGATCTTCATATACATCAATAACGTAATATAACCTAACGTAACACAACTTATCCTCTCGGCAGTAATATTTGACAACATTCCTGGCTTGTTGGCCTCTATGTTTCCGTGGGACCTTTATATACATCAATAACGTAATATAACCTAACCTAACCCAACCTATCATCTCGGCGGTAATATTTGACAACATTCCTGGCGAATTGGCCTCTACGTCTCCGTGGGACCTTCATATACATCAATAACATAATATTACCTAACCTAACCCAACCTATCAGCTCGGCGGTAATATTTGACAACATTCGTGGCGAGTTGGCCTCTACGTCTCCGTGGGACTTTTATATACATCAATAACGTAAGTTAACCTAACCTAAACCGACGTAACATCTCGGCGGTAATATTTGACAACATTCCTGGCGAGTTGGCCTCTACGCCTCCGTGCGACCTTCATATAGATCAATAACGTAATATAACCTAACCTGAACCAACCTATCATCGCGGCGATAATATTTGACAACATTCCTGGCGATTTGAGCTCTACGTCTCCGTGGGACCTTCATATACATCAATAACGTAATATCACCTAACCTAACCCAACCTATCATCTCGGCGGTAATATTTGACTACATTCCTGGCGAGTTGGCCTCTACGTCTCCGTGGGACTTTTATATACATCAATAACGTAATTTAACCTAACCTAAACCTACGTAACATCTCGGCGGTAATATGTGACAACATTCCTGGCTTGATGGCCTCTACGTCTCCGTGGGACCCTCATATGCATCAATAACGTAATATAACCTAACCTAACCCAACCTAACATCTCGGCACTAATATTTGACAACATTCCTGTCGAGTTGGCCTCTACCTCTCCGTGCGACCTTCATATACATCAATAACGTAATATAACGTAACCTAACCCAACCTATCATATCGGCGATAATATTTGACAACATTCCTGGCGAGTTGGCCTCTACGTCTCCGTGGGACCTTCATTTACATCAATAACGTAATATCACCTAACCTAACCCAACCTAAGATCTCGGCACTAATATTTGACAACATTCCTGGCGAGTTGGCCTCTACGTCTCTGTGGGAATTTTATATACATCAATAACGTAATATAACCTAACATAACCCAAACTAACATCTCGGCACTAATATTTGACAACATTCCTGGCCAGTTGGCCTCTGCCTCTCCGTGGGACCTTCATATACGTCAATAACGTAATATAATCTAACCTAACGCAACCCATCATCTCGGCGGTAATATTTGACAACATTCCTGGTCAGTTGGCCTCTACGTCTCCGTGGAACCTTCATATACATCAATAACGTAATATAACCTAACCTGAAGCAACCTATCATCTCGGCGGTAATATTTGACAACATTCCTGGCGAGTTGGCCTCTACGTCTCCGTGGGACTTTTATATACATCTATAACGTAATTTAACATAACCTAAACCTACGTAACATCTCGGCGGTAATATGTGACAACATTCCTGGCGAGTTGGCCTCTACGTCTCCGTGGGACCTTCGTATACATAAATAACGTAATTTAACCTAACCTAAACCAACGTAACATCTCGGTGGTAATATTTGACAACATTTCTGGCTTGTTGGCCTCTACGTCTCCGTGGGACCTTCATATTCAACAATAACGCAATATAACGTAACCTAAGCCAACCTATCATATCGGCGGTAATATTTGAAAACATTCCTGGCGAGTTGGCCTCTACGTCTCTGTGGGAAATTTATATACATCAATAACGTAATATAACGTAACCTAACCCAACATAACATCTCGGCGGTAATATTTGACAACATTCCTGGCGAGTTGGCCTCTACGTCTCTGTGGGAATTTTATATACATCAATAACGTAATATAACCTAACCTAACCCAACCTAACATCTCGGCGGTAATATTTGACAACATTCCTGGCGAGTTGGCCTCTACGTCTCCGTGGGGCATTCATATACATCAATAACGTAATATAACCTAAAATCTCGGCGGTAATATTTGACAACATTCCTGGCGAGTTGAGCTCTACGTCTCCGTGGGACCCTCATATACATCAATAACGTAATATCACCTAACCTAACCCAACCTAAGATCTCAGCACTAATATTTGACAACATTCCTGGCGAGTTGGCCTCTGCGTCTCTGTGGGAATTTTATATACATCAATAACGTAATATAACCTAACCTAACCCAACCTAACATCTCGGCACTAATATTTGACAACATTCCTGGAGAATTGGCCTCTACCTCTCCGTGGGACGTTCATATACGTCAATAGCGTAATATAATCTAACCTAACCCAACCTATCATCTCGGCGGAAATATTTGACAACATTCCTGGTCAGTTGGCCTCTACGTCTCCGTGGAACCTTCATTTACATCAATAACGTAATATAACCTAACCTAACCCAACCTATCATCTCGGCGGTAATATCTGACTACATTCCTGGCGAGTTGGCCTCTACGTCTCCGTGGGACTTTTATATACATCAATAACGTAATTTAACCTAACCTAAACCTACGCAACATCTCGGCGGTAATATGTGACAACATTCCTTGCTTGATGGCCTCTACGTCTCCGTGGGACCCTCATATGCATCAATAACGTAATATAACCTAACCTAACCCAACCTAACATCTCGGCACTAATATTTGACAACATTCCTGTCGAGTTGGCCTCTACCTCTCCGTGCGACCTTCATATACATCAATAACGTAATATAACGTAACCTAACCCAACCTATCATATCGGCGATAATATTTGACAACATTCCTGGCGAGTTGGCCTCTACGTCTCCGTGGGACCTTCATATACATCAATAACGTAATACTACCTAACCTAACCCAACCTATCATATCGGCGGTAATATTTGACAACATTCCTGGCGAGTTGGCCTCTACGTCTCCGTGGGACCTTCAAATACATCAATAACGTAATATAACGTAACCTAAACCAACCTATCATATCGGCGGTAATATTTGAAAACATTCCTGGCGAGTTGGCCTCTACGTCTCTGTGGGAAATTTATATACATCAATAACGTAATATAACCTAACCTAACCAACCTAACATCTCGGCACTAATATTTGACAACATTCCTGGCGAGTAGGCCTCTACCTCTCCGTGCGACCTTCATATACATCAATAACGTAATATAACGTAACCTAACCCAACCTATCATATCGGCACTAATATTTGACAACATTCCTGGCGAGTTGGACTCTACTTCTCCGTGCGACCTTCATATACATCAATAACGTAATTTAACCTAACCTAAACCAACGTAACATCTCGGTGGTAATATTTGACAACATTCATGGCTTGTTGGCCTCTACGTCTCCGTGGGACTTTTATATACATCAATAACGTAATATAACGTAACCTAACCCAAAATAACATCTCGGCGGTAATATTTGACAACATTCCTGGCGAGTTGGCCTCTACGTCTCCGTGGGGCATTCATATACATCAATAACGTAATATAACCTAAAATCTCGGCGGTAATATTTGACAACATTCCTGGAGAATTGGCCTCTACCTCTCCGTGGGACGTTCATATACGTCAATAGCGTAATATAATCTAACCTAACCCAACCTATCATCTCGGCGGAAATATTTGACAACATTCCTGGTCAGTTGGCCTCTACGTCTCCGTGGAACCTTCATTTACATCAATAACGTAATATAACCTAACCTAACCCAACCTATCATCTCGGCGGTAATATTTGACTACATTCCTGGCGAGTTGGCCTCTACGTCTCCGTGGGACTTTTATATACATCAATAACGTAATTTAACCTAACCTAAACCTACGCAACATCTCGGCGGTAATATGTGACAACATTCCTGGCTTGATGGCCTCTACGTCTCCGTGGGACCCTCATGTGCATCAATAACGTAATATCACCTAACCTAACCCAACCTAAGATCTCGGCACTAATATTTGACAACATTCCTGGCGAGTTGGCCTCTACGTCTCTGTGGGAATTTTATATACATCAATAACGTAATATAACCTAACCTAACCCAACCTAACATCTCGGCACTAATATTTGACAACATTCCTGGAGAATTGGCCTCTACCTCTCCGTGGGACGTTCATATACGTCAATAGCGTAATATAATCTAACCTAACCCAACCTATCATCTCGGCGGAAATATTTGACAACATTCCTGGTCAGTTGGCCTCTACGTCTCCGTGGAACCTTCATTTACATCAATAACGTAATATAACCTAACCTAACCCAACCTATCATCTCGGCGGTAATACTTGACTACATTCCTGGCGAGTTGGCCTCTACGTCTCCGTGGGACTTTTATATACATCAATAACGTAATTTAACCTAACCTAAACCTACGCAACATCTCGGCGGTAATATGTGACAACATTCCTGGCTTGATGGCCTCTACGTCTCCGTGGGACCCTCACATGCATCAATAACGTAATATAACCTAACCTAACCCAACCTAACATCTCGGCACTAATATTTGACAACATTCCTGTCGAGTTGGCCTCTACCTCTCCGTGCGACCTTCATATACATCAATAACGTAATATAACGTAACCTAACCCAACCTATCATATCGGCGATAATATTTGACAACATTCCTGGCGAGTTGGCCTCTACGTCTCCGTGGGACCTTCATATACATCAATAACGTAATACTACCTGACCTAACCCAACCTATCATCTCGGCGGTAATATTTGACAACATTCCTGGCGAGTTGGCCTCTACGTCTCCGTGGGACTTTTATATACGTCAATAACGTAATATAACGTAACCTAACCCAACCTATCATATCGGCGGTAATATTTGACAACATTCCTGGCGAGTTGGCCTCTACGTCTCCGTGGGACCTTCATATACATCAATAACGTAATATAACGTAACCTAAACCAACCTATCATATCGGCGGTAATATTTGAAAACATTCCTGGCGAGTTGGCCTCTACGTCTCTGTGGGAAATTTATATACATCAATAACGTAATATAACCTAACCTAACCCAACCTAACATCTCGGCACTAATATTTGACAACATTCCTGTCGATGTTGGCCTCTACGTCTCTGTGGGACCTTCATATACATTAATAACGTAATATTACCTAACCTAACCGAACCTAACATCTCGGCACTAATATTTGAAAACATTCCTGGCTTGTTGGCCTCTACGTCTCCGTGGGACCTTCATATACATCAATAACGTAATATAACCTAACCTAACCCAACCTATCATCTCGGCGGTAATATTTGACAACATTCCTGGCGAGTTGGCCTCTACGTCTCCGTGGGATCTTCATATACATCAATAACGTAATATAACCTAACGTAACACAACTTATCCTCTCGGCAGTGATATTTGACAACATTCCTGGCTTGTTGGCCTCTATGTTTCCGTGGGACCTTTATATACATCAATAACGTAATATAACCTATCCTAAACCAACCCATCATCTCGGCGGTAATATTTGACAACATTCCTGGCGAGTTGGCCTCTACGTCTCCGTGGAACCTTCATATACATCAATAACATAATATTACCTAACCTAACCCCACCTATCATCTCGGCGGTAATATTGGACAACATTCGTGGCGAGTTGGCCTCTACGTCTCCGTGGGACTTTTATATACATCAATATCGTAATTTAACCTAACCTAAACCGACGTAACATCTCGGCGGTAATATTTGACAATATTCCTGGCGAGTTGGCCTCTACGTCTCCGTGGGACCTTCGTATACATCAATAACGTAATTTAACCTAACCTAAACCAACGTAACAGCTCGGTGGTAATATTTGACAACATTCCTGGCTTGTTGGCCTCTACGTCTCCGTGGGACCTTCATATACATCAATAACGTAATTTAACCTAACCTAAACCAACGTAACATCTCGGTGGTAATATTTGACAACATTCCTGGCTTGTTGGCCTCTATGTTTCCGTGGGACCTTTATATACATCAATAACGTAATATAACCTAACCTAGCCCAACCTATCATCTCGGCGGTAATATTTGACAACATTCCTGGCGAGTTGGCCTCTACGCCTCCGTGCGACCTTCATATACATCAATAACGTAATATAACCTAACCTGAACCAACCTATCATCTCGGCCGTAATATTTGACAACATTCCTGGCGAGTTGGCCTCTACCTCTCCGTGCGACCTTCATATACATCAATAACGTAATATAACGTAACCTAACCCAACCTATCATCTCGGCGGAAATATTTGACAACATTCCTGGTCAGTTGGCCTCTACGTCTCCGTGGAATCTTCATTTACATCAATAACGTAATATAACCTAACCTAACCCAACCTATCATCTCGGCGGTAATATTTGACTACATTCCTGGCGAGTTGGCCTCTACGTCTCCGTGGGACTTTTATATACATCAATAACGTAATTTAACCTAACCTAAACCAACCTATCATATCGGCGGTAATATTTGAAAACATTCCTGTCGATGTTGGCCTCTACGTCTCCGTGGGACCTTCATATACATCAATAACGTAATTTAACCTAACCTAAACCAACGTAACATCTCGGTGGTAATATTTGACAACATTCCTGGCTTGTTGGCCTCTATGTTTCCGTGGGACCTTTATTTACATCAATAACGTAATATAACCTAACCTAGCCCAACCTATCATCTCGGCGGTAATATTTGACAACATTCCTGGCGAGTTGGCCTCTACGCCTCCGTGCGACCTTCATATACATCAATAACGTAATTTAACCTAACCTAAACCAACCTATCATATCGGCGGTAATATTTGAAAACATTCCTGTCGATGTTGGCCTCTACGTCTCCGTGGGACCTTCATATACATCAATAACGTAATTTAACCTAACCTAAACCAACGTAACATCTCGGTGGTAATATTTGACAACATTCCTGGCTTGTTGGCCTCTATGTTTCCGTGGGACCTTTATTTACATCAATAACGTAATATAACCTAACCTAGCCCAACCTATCATCTCGGCGGTAATATTTGACAACATTCCTGTCGAGTTGGCCTCTACCTCTCCGTGCGACCTTCATATACATCAATAACGTAATATAACGTAACCTAACCCAACCTATCATATCGGCGATAATATTTGACAACATTCCTGGCGAGTTGGCCTCTACGTCTCCGTGGGACCTTCATATACATCAATAACGTAATACTACCTGACCTAACCCAACCTATCATCTCGGCGGTAATATTTGACAACATTCCTGGCGAGTTGGCCTCTACGTCTCCGTGGGACTTTTATATACGTCAATAACGTAATATAACGTAACCTAACCCAACCTATCATATCGGCGGTAATATTTGACAACATTCCTGGCGAGTTGGCCTCTACGTCTCCGTGGGACCTTCATATACATCAATAACGTAATATAACGTAACCTAAACCAACCTATCATATCGGCGGTAATATTTGAAAACATTCCTGGCGAGTTGGCCTCTACGTCTCTGTGGGAAATTTATATACATCAATAACGTAATATTACCTAACCTAACCGAACCTAACATCTCGGCACTAATATTTGAAAACATTCCTGGCTTGTTGGCCTCTACGTCTCCGTGGGACCTTCATATACATCAATAACGTAATATAACCTAACCTAACCCAACCTATCATCTCGGCGGTAATATTTGACAACATTCCTGGCGAGTTGGCCTCTACGTCTCCGTGGGATCTTCATATACATCAATAACGTAATATAACCTAACGTAACACAACTTATCCTCTCGGCAGTGATATTTGACAACATTCCTGGCTTGTTGGCCTCTATGTTTCCGTGGGACCTTTATATACATCAATAACGTAATATAACCTATCCTAAACCAACCCATCATCTCGGCGGTAATATTTGACAACATTCCTGGCGAGTTGGCCTCTACGTCTCCGTGGAACCTTCATATACATCAATAACATAATATTACCTAACCTAACCCCACCTATCATCTCGGCGGTAATATTGGACAACATTCGTGGCGAGTTGGCCTCTACGTCTCCGTGGGACTTTTATATACATCAATATCGTAATTTAACCTAACCTAAACCGACGTAACATCTCGGCGGTAATATTTGACAATATTCCTGGCGAGTTGGCCTCTACGTCTCCGTGGGACCTTCGTATACATCAATAACGTAATTTAACCTAACCTAAACCAACGTAACAGCTCGGCCGTAATATTTGACAACATTCCTGGCGAGTTGGCCTCTACCTCTCCGTGCGACCTTCATATACATCAATAACGTAATATAACGTAACCTAACCCAACCTATCATCTCGGCGGAAATATTTGACAACATTCCTGGTCAGTTGGCCTCTACGTCTCCGTGGAATCTTCATTTACATCAATAACGTAATATAACCTAACCTAACCCAACCTATCATCTCGGCGGTAATATTTGACTACATTCCTGGCGAGTTGGCCTCTACGTCTCCGTGGGACTTTTATATACATCAATAACGTAATTTAACCTAACCTAAACCAACCTATCATATCGGCGGTAATATTTGAAAACATTCCTGTCGATGTTGGCCTCTACGTCTCCGTGGGACCTTCATATACATCAATAACGTAATTTAACCTAACCTAAACCAACGTAACATCTCGGTGGTAATATTTGACAACATTCCTGGCTTGTTGGCCTCTATGTTTCCGTGGGACCTTTATTTACATCAATAACGTAATATAACCTAACCTAGCCCAACCTATCATCTCGGCGGTAATATTTGACAACATTCCTGGCGAGTTGGCCTCTACGCCTCCGTGCGACCTTCATATACATCAATAACGTAATATAACCTAACCTGAACCAACCTATTATCTCGGCGGTAATATTTGACAACATTCCTGGCGAGTTGAGCTCTACGTCTCCGTGGGACCTTCATATACATCAATAACGAAATATCACCTAACCTAACCCAACCTAAGATCTCGGCACTAATATTTGACAACATTCCTGGCGAGTTGGCCTCTACGTCTCTGTGGGAATTTTATATACATCAATAACGTAATATAACCTAACCTAACCAACCTAACATCTCGGCACTAATATTTGACAACATTCCTGGCGAGTTGGCCTCTACCTCTCCGTGCGACCTTCATATACATCAATAACGTAATATAACGTAACCTAACCCAACCTATCATATCGGCGGTAATATTTGACAACATTCCTCGCGAGTTGGCCTCTACCTCTCCGTGCGACCTTCATATACATCAATAACGTAATATAACGTAACCTAAACCAACCTATCATATCGGCGGTAATATTTGAAAACATTCATGTCGGTGTTGGCCTCTACGTCTCCGTGGGACTTTTATATACATCAAAACGTAATATAACCTAACCTAATCCAACCTATCATCTCGGCAGTAATATTTGACAACATTCCTGTCGAGTTGGCCTCCACGTCTCCGTGGGACTTTTATTTACATCAATAACGTAATTTAACCTAACCTAACCCAACCTAACATCTCGGCACTAATATTTGACAACATTCCTGGCGAGTTGGACTCTACCTCTCCGTGCGACCTTCATATACATCAATAACGTAATTTAACCTAACCTAAACCAACGTAACATCTCGGTGGTAATATTTGACAACATTCATGGCTTGTTGGCCTCTACGTCTCCGTGGGACTTTTATATACATCAATAACGTAATATAACGTAACCTAACCCAACATAACATCTCGGCGGTAATATTTGACAACATTCCTGGCTAGTTTGCCTCTACGTCTCCGTGGGGCATTCATATACATCAATAACGTAATATAACCTAAAATCTCGGCGGTAATATTTGACAACATTCCTGGAGAATTGGCCTCTACCTCTCCGTGGGACGTTCATATACGTCAATAGCGTAATATAATCTAACCTAACCCAACCTATCATCTCGGCGGAAATATTTGACAACATTCCTGGTCAGTTGGCCTCTACGTCTCCGTGGAACCTTCATTTACATCAATAACGTAATATAACCTAACCTAACCCAACCTATCATCTCGGCGGTAATATTTGACTACATTCCTGGCGAGTTGGCCTCTACGTCTCCGTGGGACTTTTATATACATCAATAACGTAATTTAACCTAACCTAAACCTACGCAACATCTCGGCGGTAATATGTGACAACATTCCTGGCTTGATGGCCTCTACGTCTCCGTGGGACCCTCATATGCATCAATAACGTAATATCACCTAACCTAACCCAACCTAAGATCTCGGCACTAATATTTGACAACATTCCTGGCGAGTTGGCCTCTACGTCTCTGTGGGAATTTTATATACATCAATAACGTAATATAACCTAACCTAACCCAACCTAACATCTCGGCACTAATATTTGACAACATTCCTGGAGAATTGGCCTCTACCTCTCCGTGGGACGTTCATATACGTCAATAGCGTAATATAATCTAACCTAACCCAACCTATCATCTCGGCGGAAATATTTGACAACATTCCTGGTCAGTTGGCCTCTACGTCTCCGTGGAACCTTCATTTACATCAATAACGTAATATAACCTAACCTAACCCAACCTATCATCTCGGCGGTAATATTTGACTACATTCCTGGCGAGTTGGCCTCTACGTCTCCGTGGGACTTTTATATACATCAATAACGTAATTTAACCTAACCTAAACCTACGCAACATCTCGGCGGTAATATGTGACAACATTCCTGTCTTGATGGCCTCTACGTCTCCGTGGGACCCTCATATGCATCAATAACGTAATATAACCTAACCTAACCCAACCTAACATCTCGGCACTAATATTTGACAACATTCCTGTCGAGTTGGCCTCTACCTCTCCGTGCGACCTTCATATACATCAATAACGTAATATAACGTAACCTAACCCAACCTATCATATCGGCGATAATATTTGACAACATTCCTGGCGAGTTGGCCTCTACGTCTCCGTGGGACCTTCATATACATCAATAACGTAATACTACCTGACCTAACCCAACCTATCATCTCGGCGGTAATATTTGACAACATTCCTGGCGAGTTGGCCTCTACGTCTCCGTGGGACTTTTATATACGTCAATAACGTAATATAACGTAACCTAACCCAACCTATCATATCGGCGGTAATATTTGACAACATTCCTGGCGAGTTGGCCTCTACGTCTCCGTGGGACCTTCATATACATCAATAACGTAATATAACGTAACCTAAACCAACCTATCATATCGGCGGTAATATTTGAAAACATTCCTGGCGAGTTGGCCTCTACGTCTCTGTGGGAAATTTATATACATCAATAACGTAATATAACCTAACCTAACCCAACCTAACATCTCGGCACTAATATTTGACAACATTCCTGTCGATGTTGGCCTCTACGTCTCTGTGGGACCTTCATATACATCAATAACGTAATATTACCTAACCTAACCGAACCTAACATCTCGGCACTAATATTTGAAAACATTCCTGGCTTGTTGGCCTCTACGTCTCCGTGGGACCTTCATATACATCAATAACGTAATATAACCTAACCTAACCCAACCTATCATCTCGGCGGTAATATTTGACAACATTCCTGGCGAGTTGGCCTCTACGTCTCCGTGGGATCTTCATATACATCAATAACGTAATATAACCTAACGTAACACAACTTATCCTCTCGGCAGTGATATTTGACAACATTCCTGGCTTGTTGGCCTCTATGTTTCCGTGGGACCTTTATATACATCAATAACGTAATTTAACCTAACCTAAACCAACGTAACATCTCGGTAGTAATATTTGACAACATTCCTGGCTTGTTGGCCTCTACGTCTCCGTGGGACCTTCATATACATCAATAACGTAATTTAACCTAACCTAAACCAACGTAACATCTCGGTGGTAATATTTGACAACATTCCTGGCTTGTTGGCCTCTATGTTTCCGTGGGACCTTTATATACATCAATAACGTAATATAACGTAACCTAGCCCAACCTATCATCTCGGCGGTAATATTTGACAACATTCCTGGCGAGTTGGCCTCTACGCCTCCGTGCGACCTTCATATACATCAATAACGTAATATAACCTAACCTAACCCAACCTAACTTCTCGGCGGTAATATTTAACAACATTCCTGGCGAGTTTGTCTCTACGCCTCCGTGGGACCTCCATATACATCAATAACGTAATATAACCTAACGTAACACAACTTATCCTCTCGGCAGTGATATTTGACAGCATTCCTGGCTTGTTGGCCTCTATGTTTCCGTGGGACCTTTATATACATCAATAACGTAATATAACCTATCCTAAACCAACCTATCATCTCGGCGGTAATATTTGACAACATTCCTGGCGAGTTGGCCTCTACGTCTCCGTGGAACCTTCATATACATCAATAACATAATATTACCTAACCTAACCCAACCTATCATCTCGGCGGTAATATTGGACAACATTCGTGGCGAGTTGGCCTCTACGTCTCCGTGGGACTTTTATATACATCAATATCGTAATTTAACCTAACCTAAACCGACGTAACATCTCGGCGGTAATATTTGACAATATTCCTGGCGAGTTGGCCTCTACGTCTCCGTGGGACCTTCGTATACATCAATAACGTAATTTAACATAACCTAAACCAACGTAACATCTCGGTAGTAATATTTGACAACATTCCTGGCTTGTTGGCCTCTACGTCTCCGTGGGACCTTCATATACATCAATAACGTAATTTAACCTAACCTAAACCAACGTAACATCTCGGTGGTAATATTTGACAACATTCCTGGCTTGTTGGCCTCTATGTTTCCGTGGGACCTTTATGTACATCAATAACGTAATATAACGTAACCTAGCCCAACCTATCATCTCGGCGGTAATATTTGACAACATTCCTGGCGAGTTGGCCTCTACGCCTCCGTGCGACCTTCATATACATCAATAACGTAATATAACCTAACCTGAACCAACCTATTATCTCGGCGGTAATATTTGACAACATTCCTGGCGAGTTGAGCTCTACGTCTCCGTGGGACCTTCATATACATCAATAACGAAATATCACCTAACCTAACCCAACCTAAGATCTCGGCACTAATATTTGACAACATTCCTGGCGAGTTGGCCTCTACGTCTCTGTGGGAATTTTATATACATCAATAACGTAATACAACCTAACCTAACCAACCTAACATCTCGGCACTAATATTTGACAACATTCCTGGCGAGTTGGCCTCTACCTCTCCGTGCAACCTTCATATACATCAATAACGTAATATAACGTAACCTAACCCAACCTATCATATCGGCGGTAATATTTGACAACATTCCTCGCGAGTTGGCCTCTACCTCTCCGTGCGACCTTCATATACATCAATAACGTAATATAACGTAACCTAAACCAACGTAACATCTCGGTGGTAATATTTGACAACATTCCTGGCGAGTTGGCCTCTATGTTTCCGTGGGACCTTTATATACATCAATAACGTAATATAACGTAACCTAGCCCAACCTATCATCTCGGCGGTAATATTTGACAACATTCCTGGCGAGTTGGCCTCTACGCCTCCGTGCGACCTTCATATACATCAATAACGTAATATAACCTAACCTAACCCAACCTATCATCTCGGCGGTAATATTTGACAACATTCCTGGCGAGTTGGCCTCTACGTCTCCGTGGGATCTTCATATACATCAATAACGTAATATAACCTAACGTAACACAACTTATCCTCTCGGCAGTGATATTTGACAACATTCCTGGCTTGTTGGCCTCTATGTTTCCGTGGGACCTTTATATACATCAATAACGTAATTTAACCTAACCTAAACCAACGTAACATCTCGGTAGTAATATTTGACAACATTCCTGGCTTGTTGGCCTCTACGTCTCCGTGGGACCTTCATATACATCAATAACGTAATTTAACCTAACCTAAACCAACGTAACATCTCGGTGGTAATATTTGACAACATTCCTGGCTTGTTGGCCTCTATGTTTCCGTGGGACCTTTATATACATCAATAACGTAATATAACGTAACCTAGCCCAACCTATCATCTCGGCGGTAATATTTGACAACATTCCTGGCGAGTTGGCCTCTACGCCTCCGTGCGACCTTCATATACATCAATAACGTAATATAACCTAACCTAACCCAACCTAACTTCTCGGCGGTAATATTTAACAACATTCCTGGCGAGTTGGTCTCTACGCCTCCGCGGGACCTCCATATACATCAATAACGTAATATAACCTAACGTAACACAACTTATCCTCTCGGCAGTGATATTTGACAGCATTCCTGGCTTGTTGGCCTCTATGTTTCCGTGGGACCTTTATATACATCAATAACGTAATATAACCTATCCTAAACCAACCTATCATCTCGGCGGTAATATTTGACAACATTCCTGGCGAGTTGGCCTCTACGTCTCCGTGGAACCTTCATATACATCAATAACATAATATTACCTAACCTAACCCAACCTATCATCTCGGCGGTAATATTGGACAACATTCGTGGCGAGTTGGCCTCTACGTCTCCGTGGGACTTTTATATACATCAATATCGTAATTTAACCTAACCTAAACCGACGTAACATCTCGGCGGTAATATTTGACAATATTCCTGGCGAGTTGGCCTCTACGTCTCCGTGGGACCTTCGTATACATCAATAACGTAATTTAACCTAACCTAAACCAACGTAACATCTCGGTAGTAATATTTGACAACATTCCTGGCTTGTTGGCCTCTACGTCTCCGTGGGACCTTCATATACATCAATAACGTAATTTAACCTAACCTAAACCAACGTAACATCTCGGTGGTAATATTTGACAACATTCCTGGCTTGTTGGCCTCTATGTTTCCGTGGGACCTTTATGTACATCAATAACGTAATATAACGTAACCTAGCCCAACCTATCATCTCGGCGGTAGTATTTGACAACATTCCTGGCGAGTTGGCCTCTACGCCTCCGTGCGACCTTCATATACATCAATAACGTAATATAACCTAACCTGAACCAACCTATTATCTCGGCGGTAATATTTGACAACATTCCTGGCGAGTTGAGCTCTACGTCTCCGTGGGACCTTCATATACATCAATAACGAAATATAACGTAACCTAAACCAACGTAACATCTCGGTGGTAATATTTGACAACATTCCTGGCGAGTTGGCCTCTATGTTTCCGTGGGACCTTTATATACATCAATAACGTAATATAACGTAACCTAGCCCAACCTATCATATCGGCGGTAATATTTGACAACATTCCTCGCGAGTTGGCCTCTACGCCTCCGTGCGACCTTCATATACATCAATAACGTAATATAACGTAACCTAAACCAACGTAACATCTCGGTGGTAATATTTGACAACATTCCTGGCGAGTTGAGCTCTACGTCTCCGTGGGACCCTCATATACATCAATAACGTAATATCACCTAACCTAACCCAACCTAAGATCTCGGCACTAATATTTGACAACATTCCTGGCGAGTTGGCCTACACGTCTCTGTGGGAATTTTATATACATCAATAACGTAATATAACCTAACCTAACCCAACCTAACATCTCGGCACTAATATTTGACAACATTCCTGGAGAATTGGCCTCTACCTCTCCGTGGGACGTTCATATACGTCAATAGCGTAATTTAACCTAACCTAAACCAACGTAACATCTCGGTGGTAATATTTGACAACATTCCTGGCTTGTTGGCCTCTATGTTTCCGTGGGACCTTTATATACATCAATAACGTAATATAACGTAACCTAGCCCAACCTATCATCTCGGCGGTAATATTTGACAACATTCCTGGCGAGTTGGCCTCTACGCCTCCGTGCGACCTTCATATACATCAATAACGTAATATAACCTAACCTAACCCAACCTAACTTCTCGGCGGTAATATTTAACAACATTCCTGGCGAGTTGGTCTCTACGCCTCCGTGGGACCTCCATATACATCAATAACGTAATATAACCTAACGTAACACAACTTATCCTCTCGGCAGTGATATTTGACAACATTCCTGGCTTGTTGGCCTCTATGTTTCCGTGGGACCTTTATATACATCAATAACATAATATTACCTAACCTAACCCAACCTATCATCTCGGCGGTAATATTGGACAACATTCGTGGCGAGTTGGCCTCTACGTCTCCGTGGGACTTTTATATACATCAATATCGTAATTTAACCTAACCTAAACCGACGTAACATCTCGGCGGTAATATTTGACAATATTCCTGGCGAGTTGGCCTCTACGTCTCCGTGGGACCTTCGTATACATCAATAACGTAATTTAACCTAACCTAAACCAACGTAACAGCTCGGTGGTAATATTTGACAACATTCCTGGCTTGTTGGCCTCTACGTCTCCGTGGGACCTTCATATACATCAATAACGTAATTTAACCTAACCTAAACCAACGTAACATCTCGGTGGTAATATTTGACAACATTCCTGGCTTGTTGGACTCTATGTTTCCGTGGGACCTTTATTTACATCAATAACGTAATATAACCTAACCTAGCCCAACCTATCATCTCGGCGGTAATATTTGACAACATTCCTGGCGAGTTGGCCTCTACGCCTCCGTGCGACCTTCATATACATCAATAACGTAATATAACCTAACCTGAACCAACCTATCATCTCGGCGATAATATTTGACAACATTCCTGGCGAGTTGAGCTCTACGTCTCCGTGGGACCTTCATATACATCAATAACGAAATATCACCTAACCTAACCCAACCTAAGATCTCGGCACTAATATTTGACAACATTCCTGGCGAGTTGGCCTCTACGTCTCTGTGGGAATTTTATATACATCAATAACGTAATATAACCTAACCTAACCAACCTAATATCTCGGCACTAATATTTGACAACATTCCTGGCGAGTTGGCCTCTACCTCTCCGTGCGACCTTCATATACATCAATAACGTAATATAACCTAACGTAACACAACTCATCCTCTCGGCAATGATATTTGACAACATTCCTGGCTTGTTGGCCTCTATGTTTCCGTGGGACCTTTATATACATCAATAACGTAATATAACCTATCCTAAACCAACCTATCATCTCGGCGGTAATACTTGACAACATTCCTGGCGAGTTGGCCTCTACGTCTCCGTGGAACCTTCATATACATCAATAACATAATATTACCTAACCTAACCCAACCTATCATCTCGGCGGTAATATTGGACAACATTCGTGGCGAGTTGGCCTCTACGTCTCCGTGGGACTTTTATATACATCAATATCGTAATTTAACCTAAGCTAAACCGACGTAACATCTCGGCGGTAATATTTGACAATATTCCTGGCGAGTTGGCCTCTACGTCTCCGTGGGACCTTCGTATACATCAATAACGTAATTTAACCTAACCTAAACCAACGTAACATCTCGGTAGTAATATTTGACAACATTCCTGGCTTGTTGGCCTCTACGTCTCCGTGGGACCTTCATATACATCAATAACGTAATTTAACCTAACCTAAACCAACGTAACATCTCGGTGGTAATATTTGACAACATTCCTGGCTTGTTGGCCTCTATGTTTCCGTGGGACCTTTATATACATCAATAACGTAATATAACGTAACCTAGCCCAACCTATCATCTCGGCGGTAATATTTGACAACATTCCTGGCGAGTTGGCCTCTACGCCTCCGTGCGACCTTCATATACATCAATAACGTAATATAACCTAACCTAACCCAACCTAACTTCTCGGCGGTAATATTTAACAACATTCCTGGCGAGTTGGTCTCTACGCCTCCGTGGGACCTCCATATACATCAATAACGTAATATAACCTAACGTAACACAACTCATCCTCTCGGCAATGATATTTGACAACATTCCTGGCTTGTTGGCCTCTATGTTTCCGTGGGACCTTTATATACATCAATAACGTAATATAACCTATCCTAAACCAACCTATCATCTCGGCGGTAATATTTGACAACATTCCTGGCGAGTTGGCCTCTACGTCTCCGTGGAACCTTCATATACATCAATAACATAATATTACCTAACCTAACCCAACCTATCATCTCGGCGGTAATATTGGACAACATTCGTGGCGAGTTGGCCTCTACGTCTCCGTGGGACTTTTATATACATCAATATCGTAATTTAACCTAAGCTAAACCGACGTAACATCTCGGCGGTAATATTTGACAATATTCCTGGCGAGTTGGCCTCTACGTCTCCGTGGGACCTTCGTATACATCAATAACGTAATTTAACCTAACCTAAACCAACGTAACAGCTCGGTGGTAATATTTGACAACATTCCTGGCTTGTTGGCCTCTACGTCTCCGTGGGACCTTCATATACATCAATAACGTAATTTAACCTAACCTAAACCAACGTAACATCTCGGTGGTAATATTTGACAACATTCCTGGCTTGTTGGCCTCTATGTTTCCGTGGGACCTTTATATACATCAATAACGTAATATAACCTAACCTAGCCCAACCTATCATCTCGGCGGTAATATTTGACAACATTCCTGGCGAGTTGGCCTCTACGCCTCCGTGCGACCTTCATATACATCAATAACGTAATATAACCTAACCTGAACCAACCTATCATCTCGGCCGTAATATTTGACAACATTCCTGGCGAGTTGGCCTCTACCTCTCCGTGCGACCTTCATATACATCAATAACGTAATATAACGTAACCTAACCCAACCTATCATCTCGGCGGAAATATTTGACAACATTCCTGGTCAGTTGGCCTCTACATCTCCGTGGAATCTTCATTTACATCAATAACGTAATATAACCTAACCTAACCCAACCTATCATCTCGGCGGTAATATTTGACTACATTCCTGGCGAGTTGGCCTCTACGTCTCCGTGGGACTTTTATATACATCAATAACGTAATTTAACCTAACCTAAACCAACCTATCATATCGGCGGTAATATTTGAAAACATTCCTGTCGATGTTGGCCTCTACGTCTCCGTGGGACCTTCGTATACATCAATAACGTAATTTAACCTAACCTAAACCAACGTAACATCTCGGTAGTAATATTTGACAACATTCCTGGCTTGTTGGCCTCTACGTCTCCGTGGGACCTTCATATACATCAAGAACGTAATTTAACCTAACCTAAACCAACGTAACATCTCGGTGGTAATATTTGGCAACATTCCTGGCTTGTTGGCCTCTATGTTTCCGTGGGACCTTTATATACATCAATAACGTAATATAACGTAACCTAGCCCAACCTATCATCTCGGCGGTAATATTTGACAACATTCCTGGCGAGTTGGCCTCTACGCCTCCGTGCGACCTTCATATACATCAATAACGTAATATAACCTAACCTAACCCAACCTAACTTCTCGGCGGTAATATTTAACAACATTCCTGGCGAGTTGGTCTCTACGCCTCCGTGGGACCTCCATATACATCAATAACGTAATATAACCTAACGTAACACAACTTATCCTCTCGGCAATGATATTTGACAACATTCCTGGCTTGTTGGCCTCTATGTTTCCGTGGGACCTTTATATACATCAATAACGTAATATAACCTATCCTAAACCAACCTATCATCTCGGCGGTAATATTTGTCAACATTCCTGGCGAGTTGGCCTCTACGTCTCCGTGGAACCTTCATATACATCAATAACATAATATTACCTAACCTAACCCAACCTATCATCTCGGCAGTAATATTTGACAACATTCCTGTCGAGTTGGCCTCTACGTCTCCGTGGGACTTTTATTTACATCAATAACGTAATTTAACCTAACCTAAACCAACGTAACAGCTCGGTGGTAATATTTGACAACATTCCTGGCTTGTTGGCCTCTACGTCTCCGTGGGACCTTCATATACATCAATAACGTAATTTAACCTAACCTAAACCAACGTAACATCTCGGTGGTAATATTTGGCAACATTCCTGGCTTGTTGGCCTCTATGTTTCCGTGGGACCTTTATATACATCAATAACGTAATATAACCTAACCTAGCCCAACCTATCATCTCGGCGGTAATATTTGACAACATTCCTGGCGAGTTGGCCTCTACGCCTCCGTGCGACCTTCATATACATCAATAACGTAATATAACCTAACCTGAACCAACCTATCATCTCGGCCGTAATATTTGACAACATTCCTGGCGAGTTGGCCTCTACCTCTCCGTGCGACCTTCATATACATCAATAACGTAATATAACGTAACCTAACCCAACCTATCATCTCGGCGGAAATATTTGACAACATTCCTGGTCAGTTGGCCTCTACATCTCCGTGGAATCTTCATTTACATCAATAACGTAATATAACCTAACCTAACCCAACCTATCATCTCGGCGGTAATATTTGACTACATTCCTGGCGAGTTGGCCTCTACGTCTCCGTGGGACTTTTATATACATCAATAACGTAATTTAACCTAACCTAAACCAACCTATCATATCGGCGGTAATATTTGAAAACATTCCTGTCGATGTTGGCCTCTACGTCTCCGTGGGACCTTCGTATACATCAATAACGTAATTTAACCTAACCTAAACCAACGTAACATCTCGGTAGTAATATTTGACAACATTCCTGGCTTGTTGGCCTCTACGTCTCCGTGGGACCTTCATATACATCAAGAACGTAATTTAACCTAACCTAAACCAACGTAACATCTCGGTGGTAATATTTGGCAACATTCCTGGCTTGTTGGCCTCTATGTTTCCGTGGGACCTTTATATACATCAATAACGTAATATAACGTAACCTAGCCCAACCTATCATCTCGGCGGTAATATTTGACAACATTCCTGGCGAGTTGGCCTCTACGCCTCCGTGCGACCTTCATATACATCAATAACGTAATATAACCTAACCTAACCCAACCTAACTTCTCGGCGGTAATATTTAACAACATTCCTGGCGAGTTGGTCTCTACGCCTCCGTGGGACCTCCATATACATCAATAACGTAATATAACCTAACGTAACACAACTTATCCTCTCGGCAATGATATTTGACAACATTCCTGGCTTGTTGGCCTCTATGTTTCCGTGGGACCTTTATATACATCAATAACGTAATATAACCTATCCTAAACCAACCTATCATCTCGGCGGTAATATTTGACAACATTCCTGGCGAGTTGGCCTCTACGTCTCCGTGGAACCTTCATATACATCAATAACA
Organism: Xylocopa violacea; assembly: GCA_963969225.1. Taxonomy (NCBI): domain Eukaryota; kingdom Metazoa; phylum Arthropoda; class Insecta; order Hymenoptera; family Apidae; genus Xylocopa; species Xylocopa violacea. Next base: position 73,372 of record CAXAJV010000839.1, on the reverse strand, counting down.
TAATATTACCTAACCTAACCCAACCTATCATCTCGGCAGTAATATTTGACAACATTCCTGTCGAGTTGGCCTCTACGTCTCCGTGGGACTTTTATTTACATCAATAACGTAATTTAACCTAACCTAAACCAACGTAACAGCTCGGTGGTAATATTTGACAACATTCCTGGCTTGTTGGCCTCTACGTCTCCGTGGGACCTTCATATACATCAATAACGTAATTTAACCTAACCTAAACCAACGTAACATCTCGGTGGTAATATTTGGCAACATTCCTGGCTTGTTGGCCTCTATGTTTCCGTGGGACCTTTATATACATCAATAACGTAATATAACCTAACCTAGCCCAACCTATCATCTCGGCGGTAATATTTGACAACATTCCTGGCGAGTTGGCCTCTACGCCTCCGTGCGACCTTCATATACATCAATAACGTAACATAACCTAACCTGAACCAACCTATCATCTCGGCCGTAATATTTGACAACATTCCTGGCGAGTTGGCCTCTACCTCTCCGTGCGACCTTCATATACATCAATAACGTAATATAACGTAACCTAACCCAACCTATCATCTCGGCGGAAATATTTGACAACATTCCTGGTCAGTTGGCCTCTACGTCTCCGTGGAATCTTCATTTACATCATTAACGTAATATAACCTAACCTAACCCAACCTATCATCTCGGCGGTAATATTTGACTACATTCCTGGCGAGTTGGCCTCTACGTCTCCGTGGGACTTTTATATACATCAATAACGTAATTTAACCTAACCTAAACCAACCTATCATATCGGCGGTAATATTTGAAAACATTCCTGTCGATGTTGGCCTCTACGTCTCCGTGGGACCTTCATATACATCAATAACGTAATTTAACCTAACCTAAACCAACGTAACATCTCGGTGGTAATATTTGACAACATTCCTGGCTTGTTGGCCTCTATGTTTCCGTGGGACCTTTATATACATCAATAACGTAATATAACGTAACCTAGCCCAACCTATCATCTCGGCGGTAATATTTGACAACATTCCTGGCGAGTTGGCCTCTACGCCTCCGTGCGACCTTCATATACATCAATAACGTAATATAACCTAACCTAACCCAACCTAACTTCTCGGCGGTAATATTTAACAACATTCCTGGCGAGTTGGTCTCTACGCCTCCGTGGGACCTCCATATACATCAATAACGTAATATAACCTAACGTAACACAACTTATCCTCTCGGCAATGATATTTGACAAAATTCCTGGCTTGTTGGCCTCTATGTTTCCGTGGGACCTTTATATACATCAATAACGTAATATAACCTATCCTAAACCAACCTATCATCTCGGCGGTAATATTTGACAACATTCCTGGCGAGTTGGCCTCTACGTCTCCGTGGAACCTTCATATACATCAATAACATAATATTACCTAACCTAACCCAACCTATCATCTCGGCAGTAATATTTGACAACATTCCTGGCTTGTTGGCCTCTACGTCTCCGTGGGACCTTCATATACATCAATAACGTAATTTAACCTAACCTAAACCAACGTAACATCTCGGTGGTAATATTTGACAACATTCCTGGCTTGTTGGCCTCTATGTTTCCGTGGGACCTTTATGTACATCAATAACGTAATATAACCTAACCTAGCCCAACCTATCATCTCGGCGGTAATATTTGACAACATTCCTGGCTTGTTGGCCTCTATGTTTCCGTGGGACCTTTATTTACATCAATAACGTAATATAACCTAACCTAGCCCAACCTATCATCTCGGCGGTAATATTTGACAACATTCCTGGCGAGTTGGCCTCTACGCCTCCGTGCGACCTTCATATACAACAATAACGTAATATAACCTAACCTGAACCAACCTATCATCTCGGCGGTAATATTTGACAACATTCCTGGCGAGTTGAGCTCTACGTCTCCGTGGGACCTTCATATACATCAATAACGAAATATCACCTAACCTAACCCAACCTAAGATCTCGGCACTAATATTTGACAACATTCCTGGCGAGTTGGCCTCTACGTCTCTGTGGGAATTTTATATACATCAATAACGTAATATAACCTAACCTAACCAACCTAACATCTCGGCACTAATATTTGACAACATTCCTGGCGAGTTGGCCTCTACCTCTCCGTGCGACCTTCATATACATCAATAACGTAATATAACGTAACCTAACCCAACCTATCATATCGGCGGTAATATTTGACAACATTCCTCGCGAGTTGGCCTCTACCTCTCCGTGCGACCTTCATATACATCAATAACGTAATATAACGTAACCTAAACCAACCTATCATATCGGCGGTAATATTTGAAAACATTCATGTCGATGTTGGCCTCTACGTCTCCGTGGGACTTTTATATACATCAAAACGTAATATAACCTAACCTAACCCAACCTATCATCTCGGCAGTAATATTTGACAACATTCCTGTCGAGTTGGCCTCTACGTCTCCGTGGGACTTTTATTTACATCAATAACGTAATTTAACCTAACCTAACCCAACCTAACATCTCGGCACTAATATTTGACAACATTCCTGGCGAGTTGGACTCTACCTCTCCGTGCGACCTTCATATACATCAATAACGTAATTTAACCTAACCTAAACCAACGTAACATCTCGGTGGTAATATTTAACAACATTCCTGGCGAGTTGGTCTCTACGCCTCCGTGGGACCTCCATATACATCAATAACGTAATATAACCTAACGTAACACAACTTATCCTCTCGGCAGTGATATTTGACAACATTCCTGGCTTGTTGGCCTCTATGTTTCCGTGGGACCTTTATATACATCAATAACATAATATTACCTAACCTAACCCAACCTATCATCTCGGCGGTAATATTGGACAACATTCGTGGCGAGTTGGCCTCTACGTCTCCGTGGGACTTTTATATACATCAATATCGTAATTTAACCTAACCTAAACCGACGTAACATCTCGGCGGTAATATTTGACAATATTCCTGGCGAGTTGGCCTCTACGCCTCCGTGGGACCTTCGTATACATCAATAACGTAATTTAACCTAACCTAAACCAACGTAACAGCTCGGTGGTAATATTTGACAACATTCCTGGCTTGTTGGCCTCTACGTCTCCGTGGGACCTTCATATACATCAATAACGTAATTTAACCTAACCTAAACCAACGTAACATCTCGGTGGTAATATATGACAACATTCCTGGCTTGTTGGCCTCTATGTTTCCGTGGGACCTTTATATACATCAATAACGTAATATAACCTAACCTAGCCCAACCTATCATCTCGGCGGTAATATTTGACAACATTCCTGGCGAGTTGGCCTCTACGCCTCCGTGCGACCTTCATATACATCAATAACGTAATATAACCTAACCTGAACCAACCTATCATCTCGGCCGTAATATTTGACAACATTCCTGGCGGGTTGGCCTCTACCTCTCCGTGCGACCTTCATATACATCAATAACGTAATATAACGTAACCTAACCCAACCTATCATCTCGGCGGAAATATTTGACAACATTCCTGGTCAGTTGGCCTCTACGTCTCCGTGGAATCTTCATTTACATCAATAACGTAATATAACCTAACCTAACCCAACCTATCATCTCGGCGGTAATATTTGACTACATTCCTGGCGAGTTGGCCTCTACGTCTCCGTGGGACTTTTATATACATCAATAACGTAATTTAACCTAACCTAAACCAACCTATCATATCGGCGGTAATATTTGAAAACATTCCTGTCGATGTTGGCCTCTACGTCTCCGTGGGACCTTCATATACATCAATAACGTAATTTAACCTAACCTAAACCAACGTAACATCTCGGTGGTAATATTTGACAACATTCCTGGCTTGTTGGCCTCTATGTTTCCGTGGGACCTTTATTTACATCAATAACGTAATATAACCTAACCTAGCCCAACCTATCATCTCGGCGGTAATATTTGACAACATTCCTGGCGAGTTGGCCTCTACGCCTCCGTGCGACCTTCATATACATCAATAACGTAATATAACCTAACCTGAACCAACCTATCATCTCGGCGATAATATTTGACAACATTCCTGGCGAGTTGAGCTCTACGTCTCCGTGGGACCTTCATATACATCAATAACGAAATATCACCTAACCTAACCCAACCTAAGATCTCGGCACTAATATTTGACAACATTCCTGGCGAGTTGGCCTCTACGTCTCTGTGGGAATTTTATATACATCAATAACGTAATATAACCTAACCTAACCAACCTAACATCTCGGCACTAATATTTGACAACATTCCTGGCGAGTTGGCCTCTACCTCTCCGTGCGACCTTCATATACATCAATAACGTAATATAACGTAACCTAACCCAACCTATCATATCGGCGGTAATATTTGACAACATTCCTCGCGAGTTGGCCTCTACCTCTCCGTGCGACCTTCATATACATCAATAACGTAATATAACGTAACCTAAACCAACCTATCATATCGGCGGTAATATTTGAAAACATTCATGTCGATGTTGGCCTCTACGTCTCCGTGGGACTTTTATATACATCAAAACGTAATATTACCTAACCTAACCCAACCTATCATCTCGGCGGTAATATTGGACAACATTCGTGGCGAGTTGGCCTCTACGTCTCCGTGGGACTTTTATATACATCAATATCGTAATTTAACCTAACCTAAACCGACGTAACATCTCGGCGGTAATATTTGACAATATTCCTGGCGAGTTGGCCTCTACGTCTCCGTGGGACCTTCGTATACATCAATAACGTAATTTAACCTAACCTAAACCAACGTAACATCTCGGTAGTAATATTTGACAACATTCCTGGCTTGTTGGCCTCTACGTCTCCGTGGGACCTTCATATACATCAATAACGTAATTTAACCTAACCTAAACCAACGTAACATCTCGGTGGTAATATTTGACAACATTCCTGGCTTGTTGGCCTCTATGTTTCCGTGGGACCTTTATATACATCAATAACGTAATATAACGTAACCTAGCCCAACCTATCATCTCGGCGGTAATATTTGACAACATTCCTGGCGAGTTGGCCTCTACGCCTCCGTGCGACCTTCATATACATCAATAACGTAATATAACCTAACCTAACCCAACCTAACTTCTCGGCGGTAATATTTAACAACATTCCTGGCGAGTTGGTCTCTACGCCTCCGTGGGACCTCCATATACATCAATAACGTAATATAACCTAACGTAACACAACTTATCCTCTCGGCAATGATATTTGACAACATTCCTGGCTTGTTGGCCTCTATGTTTCCGTGGGACCTTTATATACATCAATAACGTAATATAACCTATCCTAAACCAACCTATCATCTCGGCGGTAATATTTGACAACATTCCTGGCGAGTTGGCCTCTACGTCTCCGTGGAACCTTCATATACATCAATAACATAATATTACCTAACCTAACCCAACCTATCATCTCGGCGGTAATATTGGACAACATTCGTGGCGAGTTGGCCTCTACGTCTCCGTGGGACTTTTATATACATCAATATCGTAATTTAACCTAAGCTAAACCCACGTAACATCTCGGCGGTAATATTTGACAATATTCCTGGCGAGTTGGCCTCTACGTCTCCGTGGGACCTTCGTATACATCAATAACGTAATTTAACCTAACCTAAACCAACGTAACAGCTCGGTGGTAATATTTGACAACATTCCTGGCTTGTTGGCCTCTACGTCTCCGTGGGACCTTCATATACATCAATAACGTAATTTAACCTAACCTAAACCAACGTAACATCTCGGTGGTAATATTTGACAACATTCCTGGCTTGTTGGCCTCTATGTTTCCGTGGGACCTTTATATACATCAATAACGTAATATAACCTAACCTAGCCCAACCTATCATCTCGGCGGTAATATTTGACAACATTCCTGGCGAGTTGGCCTCTACGCCTCTGTGCGACCTTCATATACATCAATAACGTAATATAACCTAACCTGAACCAACCTATCATCTCGGCCGTAATATTTGACAACATTCCTGGCGAGTTGGCCTCTACCTCTCCGTGCGACCTTCATATACATCAATAACGTAATATAACGTAACCTAACCCAACCTATCATCTCGGCGGAAATATTTGACAACATTCCTGGTCAGTTGGCCTCTACATCTCCGTGGAATCTTCATTTACATCAATAACGTAATATAACCTAACCTAACCCAACCTATCATCTCGGCGGTAATATTTGACTACATTCCTGGCGAGTTGGCCTCTACGTCTCCGTGGGACTTTTATATACATCAATAACGTAATTTAACCTAACCTAAACCAACCTATCATATCGGCGGTAATATTTGAAAACATTCCTGTCGATGTTGGCCTCTACGTCTCCGTGGGACCTTCGTATACATCAATAACGTAATTTAACCTAACCTAAACCAACGTAACATCTCGGTAGTAATATTTGACAACATTCCTGGCTTGTTGGCCTCTACGTCGCCGTGGGACCTTCATATACATCAATAACGTAATTTAACCTAACCTAAACCAACGTAACATCTCGGTGGTAATATTTGACAACATTCCTGGCTTGTTGGCCTCTATGTTTCCGTGGGACCTTTATATACATCAATAACGTAATATAACGTAACCTAGCCCAACCTATCATCTCGGCGGTAATATTTGACAACATTCCTGGCGAGTTGGCCTCTACGCCTCCGTGCGACCTTCATATACATCAATAACGTAATATAACCTAACCTAACCCAACCTAACTTCTCGGCGGTAATATTTAACAACATTCCTGGCGAGTTGGTCTCTACGCCTCCGTGGGACCTCCATATACATCAATAACGTAATATAACCTAACGTAACACAACTTATCCTCTCGGCAATGATATTTGACAACATTCCTGGCTTGTTGGCCTCTATGTTTCCGTGGGACCTTTATATACATCAATAACGTAATATAACCTATCCTAAACCAACCTATCATCTCGGCGGTAATATTTGACAACATTCCTGGCGAGTTGGCCTCTACGTCTCCGTGGAACCTTCATATACATCAATAACATAATATTACCTAACCTAACCCAACCTATCATCTCGGCAGTAATATTTGACAACATTCCTGTCGAGTTGGCCTCTACGTCTCCGTGGGACTTTTATTTACATCAATAACGTAATTTAACCTAACCTAAACCAACGTAACAGCTCGGTGGTAATATTTGACAACATTCCTGGCTTGTTGGCCTCTACGTCTCCGTGGGACCTTCATTTACATCAATAACGTAATTTAACCTAACCTAAACCAACGTAACAGCTCGGTGGTAATATTTGACAACATTCCTGGCTTGTTGGCCTCTACGTCTCCGTGGGACCTTCATATACATCAATAACGTAATTTAACCTAACCTAAACCAACGTAACATCTCGGTGGTAATATTTGGCAACATTCCTGGCTTGTTGGCCTCTATGTTTCCGTGGGACCTTTATATACATCAATAACGTAATATAACCTAACCTAGCCCAACCTATCATCTCGGCGGTAATATTTGACAACATTCCTGGCGAGTTGGCCTCTACGCCTCCGTGCGACCTTCATATACATCAATAACGTAATATAACCTAACCTGAACCAACCTATCATCTCGGCCGTAATATTTGACAACATTCCTGGCGAGTTGGCCTCTACCTCTCCGTGCGACCTTCATATACATCAATAACGTAATATAACGTAACCTAACCCAACCTATCATCTCGGCGGAAATATTTGACAACATTCCTGGTCAGTTGGCCTCTACGTCTCCGTGGAATCTTCATTTACATCATTAACGTAATATAACCTAACCTAACCCAACCTATCATCTCGGCGGTAATATTTGACTACATTCCTGGCGCGTTGGCCTCTACGTCTCCGTGGGACTTTTATATACATCAATAACGTAATTTAACCTAACCTAAACCAACCTATCATATCGGCGGTAATATTTGAAAACATTCCTGTCGATGTTGGCCTCTACGTCTCCGTGGGACCTTCATATACATCAATAACGTAATTTAACCTAACCTAAACCAACGTAACATCTCGGTGGTAATATGTGACAACATTCCTGGCTTGATGGCCTCTACGTCTCCGTGGGACCCACATATGCATCAATAACGTAATATAACCTAACCTAACCCAACCTAACATCTCGGCACTAATATTTGACAACATTCCTGGCGAGTTGGCCTCTACCTCTCCGTGCGACCTTCATATACATCAATAACGTAATTTAACCTAACCCAAACCAACGTAACATCTCGGTGGTAATATTTGACAACATTCATGGCTTGTTGGCCTCTATGTTTCCGTGGGACCTTTATATACATCAATAACGTAATCTAACCTAACCTAACCCAACCTAACTTCTCGGCGGTAATATTTAACAACATTCCTGGCGAGTTGGTCTCTACGCCTCCGTGGGACCTCCATATACATCAATAACGTAATATAACCTAACCCAACCCAACCTAACATCTCGGCACTAATATTTGACAACATTCCTGGCCAGTTGGCCTCTACCTCTCCGTGCGACCTTCATATACATCAATAACGTAGTATAACGTAACCTAAACCAACCTATCATATCGGCGGTAATATTTGACAACAGTCCTGGCTTGTAGGCCTCTATGTTCCCGTGGGACCTTTATATACATCAATAACGTAATATAACCTAACCTAACCCAACCTATCATCTCGGCGGTAATATTTGACAACATTCCTGGCGAGTTGGCCTCTACGTCTCCGTGGGACCTTCATATACATCAATAACATAATATAACCTAACCTAACCCAACCTACCATCTCGGCGGTAATATTTGACAACATTCCTGGCGAGTTGGCCTCTACGTCTCCGTGGGACCTTCATATACATCAATAACGTAATATCACCTAACCTAACCCAACGTAAGATCTCGGCACTAATATTTGACAACATTCCTGGCGAGTTGGCCTCTACGTCTCTGTGGGAATTTTATATACATCAATAACGTAATATAACCTAACCTAACCCAACCTAACATCTCGGAACTAATATTTGACAACATTCCTGGCGAGTTGGCCTCTACCTCTCCGTGCGACCTTCATATACATCAATAACGTAATATAAAGTAACCTAACCCAACCTATCATATCGGCGGTAATATTTGACAACATTCCTCGCGAGTTGGCCTCTACCTCTCCGTGCGACCTTCATATACATCAATGACGTAATATAACGTAACCTAAACCAACCTATCATATCGATGGTAATATTTGACAACATTCCTGGCGAGTTGGCCTCTACGTCTCCGTGGGACCTTCATATACATCAATAACGTAATATAACCTAACCTAACCCAACCTATCATCTCGGCGGTAATATTTGACAACATTCCTGGCGAGTTGGCCTCTACGTCTCCGTGGGATCTTCATATACATCAATAACGTAATATAACCTAACGTAACACAACTTATCCTCTCGGCAGTGATATTTGACAACATTCCTAGCTTGTTGGCCTCTATGTTTCCGTGGGACCTTTATATACATCAATAACGTAATATAACCTATCCTAAACCAACCTATCATCTCGGCGGTAATATTTGACAACATTCCTGGCGAGTTGGCCTCTACGTCTCCGTGGAACCTTCATATACATCAATAACATAATATTACCTAACCTAACCCAACCTATCATCTCGGCGGTAATATTGGACAACATTCGTGGCGAGTTGGCCTCTACGTCTCCGTGGGACTTTTATATACATCAATATCGTAATTTAACCTAAGCTAAACCGACGTAACATCTCGGCGGTAATATTTGACAATATTCCTGGCGAGTTGGCCTCTACGTCTCCGTGGGACCTTCGTATACATCAATAACTTAATTTAACCTAACCTAAACCAACGTAACATCTCGGTGGTAATATTTGACAACATTCCTGGCTTGTTGGCCTCTACGTCTCCGTGGGACCTTCATATACATCAATAACGTAATTTAACATAACCTAAACCAACGTAACATGTCGGTGGTAATATTTGACAACATTCCTGGCTTGTTGGCCTCTATGTTTCCGTGGGACCTTTATATACATCAATAACGTAATATAACCTAACCTAGCCCAACCTATCATCTCGGCGGTAATATTTGACAACATTCCTGGCGAGTTGGCCTCTACGCCTCCGTGCGACCTTCATATACATCAATAACGTAATATAACCTAACCTGAACCAACCTATCATCTCGGCCGTAATATTTGACAACATTCCTGGCGAGTTGGCCTCTACCTCTCCGTGCGACCTTCATATACATCAATAACGTAATATAACGTAACCTAACCCAACCTATCATATCGGCGGTAATATTTGACAACATTCCTCGCGAGTTGGCCTCTACCTCTCCGTGCGACCTTCATGTACATCAATAACGTAATATAACGTAACCTAAACCAACCTAACATATCGGCGGTAATATTTGAAAACATTCATGTCGATGTTGGCCTCTACGTCTCCGTGGGACTTTTATATACATCAAAACGTAATATAACCTAACCTAACCCAACCTATCATCTCGGCAGTAATATTTGACAACATTCCTGGCGAGTTGGTCTCTACGCCTCCGTGGGACCTCCATATACATCAATAACGTAATATAACCTAACCCAACCCAATCTAACATCTCGGCATTAATATTTGACAACATTCCTGGCCAGTTGGCCTCTACCTCTCCGTGCGACCTTCATATACATCAATAACGTAGTATAACGTAACCTAAACCAACCTATCATATCGGCGGTAATATTTGACAACAGTCCTGGCTTGTAGGACTCTATGTTTCCGTGGGACCTTTATATACATCAATAACGTAATTTAACCTAACCTAACCCAACATAACATCTCGGCGGTAATATTTGACAACATTCCTGGCGAGTTGGCCTCTACGTCTCCGTGGGGCATTCATATACATCAATAACGTAATATAAGCTAACATCTCGGCGGTAATATTTGACAACATTCCTGGCGATTTGGCCTCTACGTCTCCGTGGGGCCGTCATATACATCAATAACGTAATCTAACCTAACCTAACCCAACCTAACTTCTCGGCGGTAATATTTAACAACATTCCTGGCGAGTTGGTCTCTACGCCTCCGTGGGACCTCCATATACATCAATAACGTAATATCACCTAACCTAACCCAACCTAAGATCTCGGCACTAATATTTGACAACATTCCTGGCGAGTTGGCCTCTACGTCTCTGTGGGAATTTTATATACATCAATAACGTAATATAACCTAACCTAACCCAACCTAACATCTCGGCACTAATATTTGACAACATTCCTGGCGAGTTGGCCTCTACGCCTCCGTGCGACCTTCATATACATCAATAACGTAATATCACCTAGCCTAACCCAACCTAAGATCTCGGCACTAATATTTGACAACATTCCTGGCGAGTTGGCCTCTACGTCTCTGTGGGAATTTTATATACATCAATAACGTAATATAAACTAACCTAACCCAACCTAACATCTCGGCACTAATATTTGACAACATTCCTGGCGAGTTGGCCTCTACCCCTCCGTGCGACCTTCATAAACATCAATAACGTAATATAACGTAACCTAACCCAGCCTATCATCTCGGCGGTAATATTTGACAACATTCCTGGCGAGTTGGCCTCTACGTCTCCGTGGGACCTTTATATACATCTATAACGTAATATAACCTAACCTGAACCAACCTATCATCTCGGCGGTAATATTTGACAAGATTCCTGGCGAGTTGAGCTCTACGTCACCGTGGGACCTTCATATACAATAATAACGTAATATCACCTAACCTAACCCAACCTAAGATCTCGGCACTAATATTTGACAACATTCCTGGCGAGTTGGCATCTACGTCTCTGTGGGAATTTTATATACATCAATAACGTAATATAACCCAACCTAACCCAACCTAACATCTCGGCACTAATATTTGACAACATTCCTGGCGAGTTGGCCTCTACCTCTCCGTGCGACCTTCATATACATCAATAACGTAATATAACGTAACCTAACCCAACCTATCATATCGGCGGTAATATTTGACAACATTCCTCGCGAGTTGGCCTGTACCTCTCCGTGCGACCTTCATATACATCAATGACGTAATATAACGTAACCTAAACCAACCTATCATATCGATGGTAATATTTGACAACATTCCTGGCGAGTTGGCCTCTACGTCTCCGTGGGACCTTCATATACATCAATAACGTAATATAACCTAACCTAACCCAACCTATCATCTCGGCGGTAATATTTGACAACATTCCTGGCGAGTTGAGCTCTACGTCTCCGTGGGACCTTCATATACATCAATAACGAAATATCACCTAACCTAACCCAACCTAAGATCTCGGCACTAATATTTGACAACATTCCTGGCGAGTTGGTCTCTACGCCTCCGTGGGACCTCCATATACATCAATAACGTAATATAACCTAACCCAACCCAATCTAACATCTCGGCATTAATATTTGACAACATTCCTGGCCAGTTGGCCTCTACCTCTCCGTGCGACCTTCATATACATCAATAACGTAGTATAACGTAACCTAAACCAACCTATCATATCGGCGGTAATATTTGACAACAGTCCTGGCTTGTAGGACTCTATGTTTCCGTGGGACCTTTATATACATCAATAACGTAATTTAACCTAACCTAACCCAACATAACATCTCGGCGGTAATATTTGACAACATTCCTGGCGAGTTGGCCTCTACGTCTCCGTGGGGCATTCATATACATCAATAACGTAATATAAGCTAACATCTCGGCGGTAATATTTGACAACATTCCTGGCGATTTGGCCTCTACGTCTCCGTGGGGCCTTCATATACATCAATAACGTAATCTAACCTAACCTAACCCAACCTAACTTCTCGGCGGTAATATTTAACAACATTCCTGGCGAGTTGGTCTCTACGCCTCCGTGGGACCTCCATATACATCAATAACGTAATATCACCTAACCTAACCCAACCTAAGATCTCGGCACTAATATTTGACAACATTCCTGGCGAGTTGGCCTCTACGTCTCTGTGGGAATTTTATATACATCAATAACGTAATATAACCTAACCTAACCCAACCTAACATCTCGGCACTAATATTTGACAACATTCCTGGCGAGTTGGCCTCTACGCCTCCGTGCGACCTTCATATACATCAATAACGTAATATAACCTAACCTGAACCAACCTATCATCTCGGCCGTAATATTTGACAACATTCCTGGCGAGTTGAGCTCTACGTCTCCGTGGGACCTTCATATACATCAATAACGTAATATCACCTAACCTAACCCAACCTAAGATCTCGGCACTAATATTTGACAACATTCCTGGCGAGTTGGCCTCTACGTCTCTGTGGGAATTTTATATACATCAATAACGTAATATAAACTAACCTAACCCAACCTAACATCTCGGCACTAATATTTGACAACATTCCTGGCGAGTTGGCCTCTACCTCTCCGTGCGACCTTCATATACATCAATAACGTAATATAACGTAACCTAACCCAACCTATCATATCGGCGGTAATATTTGACAACATTCCTCGCGAGTTGGCCTCTACCTCTCCGTGCGACCTTCATATACATCAATGACGTAATATAACGTAACCTAAACCAACCTATCATATCGATGGTAATATTTGACAACATTCCTGGCGAGTTGGCCTCTACGTCTCCGTGGGACCTTCATATACATCAATAACGTAATATAACCTAACCTAACCCAACCTATCATCTCGGCGGTAATATTTGACAATATTCCTGGCGAGTTGGCCTCTACGTCTCCGTGGGATCTTCATATACATCAATAACGTAATATAACCTAACGTAACACAACTTATCCTCTCGGCAGTGATATTTGACAACATTCCTGGCTTGTTGGCCTCTATGTTTCCGTGGGACCTTTATATACATCAATAACGTAATATAACCTATCCTAACCCAACCTATCATCTCGGCGGTAATATTTGACAACATTCCTGGCGAGTTGGCCTCTACGTCTCCGTGGAACCTTCATATACATCAATAACATAATATTACCTAACCTAACCCTACCTATCATCTCGGCGGTAATATTGGACAACATTCGTGGCGAGTTGGCCTCTACGTCTCCGTGGGACTTTTATATACATCAATATCGTAATTTAACCTAACCTAAACCGACGTAACATCTCGGCGGTAATATTTGACAATATTCCTGGCGAGTTGTCCTCTACGTCTCCGTGAGACCTTCGCATACATCAATAACGTAATTTAACCTAACCTAAACCAACGTAACATCGCGGTGGTAATATTTGACAACATTCCTGGCTTGTTGGCCTCTACGTCTCCGTGGGACCTTCATATACATTAATAACGTAATTTAACCTAACCTAAACCAACGTAACATCTCGGTGGTAATATTTGACAACATTCCTGGCTTGTTGGCCTCTATGTTTCCGTGGGACCTTTATATACATCAATAACGTAATATAACCTAACCTAGCCCAACCTATCATCTCGGCGGTAATATTTGACAACATTCCTGGCAAGTTGGCCTCTACGCCTCCGTGCGACCTTCATATACATCAATAACGTAATATAACCTAACCTGAACCAACCTATCATCTCGGCCGTAATATTTGACAACATTCCTGGCGAGTTGAGCTCTACGTCTCCGTGGGACCTTCATATACATCAGTAACGTAATATCACCTAACCTAACCCAACCTAAGATCTCGGCACTAATATTTGACAACATTCCTGGCGAGTTGGCCTCTACGTCTCTGTGGGAATTTTATATACATCAATAACGTAATATAACCTAACCTAACCCAACCTAACATCTCGGCACTAATATTTGACAACATTCCTGGCGAGTTGGCCTCTACCTCTCCGTGCGACCTTCATATACATCAATAACGTAATATAACGTAACCTAACCCAACCTATCATATCGGCGGTAATATTTGACAACATTCCTCGCGAGTTGGCCTCTACCTCTCCGTGCGACCTTCATATACATCAATAACGTAATATAACGTAACCTAAACCAACCTATCATATCGGCGGTAATATTTGAAAACATTCATGTCGATGTTGGCCTCTACGTCTCCGTGGGACTTTTATATACATCAAAACGTAATATAACCTAACCTAACCCAACCTATCATCTCGGCAGTAATATTTGACAACATTCCTGTCGAGTTGGCCTCTACGTCTCCGTGGGATTTTTATATACATCAATAACGTAATTTAACCTAACCTAACCCAACCTAACATCTCGGCACTAATATTTGACAACATTCCTGGCGAGTTGGCCTCTACCTCTCCGTGCGACCTTCATATACATCAATAACGTAATTTAACCTAACCTAAACCAACGTAACATCTCGGTGGTAATATTTGACAACATTCATGGCTTGTTGGCCTCTATGTTTCCGTGGGACCTTTATATACGTCAATAACGTAATCTAACCTAACCTAACCCAACCTATCATCTCGGCGGTAATATTTGACAACATTCCTGGCGAGTTGGCCTCTACGTCTCCGTGGGATCTTCATATACATCAATAACGTAATATAACCTAACGTAACACAACTTATCCTCTCGGCAGTGATATTTGACAACATTCCTGGCTTGTTGGCCTCTATGTTTCCGTGGGATCTTTATATACATCAATAACGTAATATAACCTATCCTAACCCAACCTATCATCTCGGCGGTAATATTTGACAACATTCCTGGCGAGTTGGCCTCTACGTCTCCGTGGGACCTTCATATACATCAATAACGTAATTTAACCTAACCTAAACCAACGTAACATCTCGGTGGTAATATTTGACAACATTCCTCACGAGTTGGCCTCTACCTCTCCGTGCGACCTTCATATACATCAATAACGTAATATAACGTAACCTAAACCAACCTATCATATCGGCGGTAATATTTGAAAACATTCATGTCGATGTTGGCCTCTACGTCTCCGTGGGAGGTTTATATACATCAAAACGTAATATAACCTAACCTAACCCAACCTATCATCTCGGCAGTAATATTTGACAACATTCCTGTCGAGTTGGCCTCTACGTCTCCGTGGGATTTTTATATACATCAATAACGTAATTTAACCTAACCTAACCCAACGTAACATCTCGGCACTAATATTTGACAACATTCCTGGCGAGTTTGCCTCTACCTCTCCGTGCGACCTTCATATACATCAATAACGTAATTTAACCTAACCTAAACCAACGTAACATCTCGGTGGTAATATTTGACAACATTCATGGCTTGTTGGCCTCTATGTTTCCGTGGGACCTTTATATACATCAATAACGTAATCTAACCTAACCTAACCCAACCTAACTTTCCGGCGGTAATATTTAACAACATTCCTGGCGAGTTGGTCTCTACGCCTCCGTGGGACCTCCATATACATCAATAACGTAATATAACCTAACCCAACCCAATCTAACATCTCGGCATTAATATTTGACAACATTCCTGGCCAGTTGGCCTCTACCTCTCCGTGCGACCTTCATATACATCAATAACGTAGTATAACGTAACCTAAACCAACCTATCATATCGGCGGTAATATTTGACAACAGTCCTGGCTTGTAGGACTCTATGTTTCGGTGGGACCTTTATATACATCAATAACGTAATTTAACCTAACCTAACCCAACATAACATCTCGGCGGTAATATTTGACAACATTCCTGGCGAGTTGGCCTCTACGTCTCCGTGGGGCATTCATGTACATCAATAACGTAATATAACCTAACATCTCGGCGGTAATATTTGACAACATTCCGGGCGATTTGGCCTCTACGTCTCCGTGAGGCCTTCATATACATCAATAACGTAATCTAACCTAACCTAACCCAACCTAACTTCTCGGCGGTAATATTTAACAACATTCCTGGCGAGTTGGTCTCTACGCCTCCGTGGGACCTCCATATACATCAATAACGTAATATAACCTAACCCAACCCAACCTAACATCTCGGCACTAATATTTGACAACATTCCTGGCGAGTTGGCCTCTACCTCTCCGTGCGACCTTCATATACATCAATAACGTAGTATAACGTAACCTAAACCAACCTATCATCTCGGCGGTAATATTTGACAACATTCCTGGCGAGTTGAGCTCTACGTCTCCGTGGGACCTTCATATACATCAATAACGTAATATCACCTAACCTAACCCAACCTAAGATCTCGGCACTAATATTTGACAACATTCCTGGCGAGTTGGCCTCTACGTCTCTGTGGGAATTTTATATACATCAATAACGTAATATAACCTAACCTAACCCAACCTAACATCTCGGCACTAATATTTGACAACATTCCTGGCGAGTTGGCCTCTACGCCTCCGTGCGACCTTCATATACATCAATAACGTAATATAACCTAACCTGAACCAACCTATCATCTCGGCCGTAATATTTGACAACATTCCTGGCGAGTTGAGCTCTACGTCTCCGTGGGACCTTCATATACATCAATAACGTAATATCACCTAACCTAACCCAACCTAAGATCTCGGCACTAATATTTGACAACATTCCTGGCGAGTTGGCCTCTACGTCTCTGTGGGAATTTTATATACATCAATAACGTAATATAACCTAACCTAACCCAACCTAACATCTCGGCACTAATATTTGACAACATTCCTGGCGAGTTGGACTCTACCTCTCCGTGCGACCTTCATATACATCAATAACGTAATATAACGTAACCTAACCCAACCTATCATATCGGCGGTAATATTTGACAACATTCCTCGCGAGTTGGCCTCTACGCCTCCGTGCGACCTTCATAAACATCAATAACGTAATATAACGTAACCTAACCCAGCCTATCATCTCGGCGGTACTATTTGACAACATTCCTGGCGAGTTGGTCTCTACGTCTCCGTGGGACCTTTATATACATCTATAACGTAATATAACCTAACCTGAACCAACCTATCATCTCGGCGGTAATATTTGACAACATTCCTGGCGAGTTGAGCTCTACGTCTCCGTGGGACCTTCATATACATCAATAACGTAATATCACCTAACCTAACCCAACCTAAGATCTCGGCACTAATATTTGACAACATTCCTGGCGAGTTGGCATCTACGTCTCTGTGGGAATTTTATATACATCAATAACGTAATATAACCTAACCTAACCCAACCTAACATCTCGGCACTAATATTTGACAACATTCCTGGCGAGTTGGCCTCTACCTCTCCGTGCGACCTTCATATACATCAATAACGTAATATAACGTAACCTAACCCAACCTATCATATCGGCGGTAATATTTGACAACATTCCTCGCGAGTTGGCCTCTACCTCTCCGTGCGACCTTCATATACATCAGTGACGTAATATAACGTAACCTAAACCAACGTAACATCTCGGTGGTAATATTTGACAACATTCATGGCTTGTTGGCCTCTATGTTTCCGTGGGACCTTTATATACGTCAATAACGTAATCTAACCTAACCTAACCCAACCTAACTTTCCGGCGGTAATATTTAACAACATTCCTGGCGAGTTGGTCTCTACGCCTCCGTGGGACCTCCATATACATCAATAACGTAATATAACCTAACCCAACCCAATCTAACATCTCGGCATTAATATTTGACAACATTCCTGGCCAGTTGGCCTCTACCTCTCCGTGCGACCTTCATATACATCAATAACGTAGTATAACGTAACCTAAACCAACCTATCATATCGGCGGTAATATTTGACAACAGTCCTGGCTTGTAGGACTCTATGTTTCGGTGGGACCTTTATATACATCAATAACGTAATTTAACCTAACCTAACCCAACATAACATCTCGGCGGTAATATTTGACAACATTCCTGGCGAGTTGGCCTCTACGTCTCCGTGGGGCATTCATGTACATCAATAACGTAATATAACCTAACATCTCGGCGGTAATATTTGACAACATTCCGGGCGATTTGGCCTCTACGTCTCCGTGAGGCCTTCATATACATCAATAACGTAATCTAACCTAACCTAACCCAACCTAACTTCTCGGCGGTAATATTTAACAACATTCCTGGCGAGTTGGTCTCTACGCCTCCGTGGGACCTCCATATACATCAATAAAGTAATATAACCTAACCCAACCCAACCTAACATCTCGGCACTAATATTTGACAACATTCCTGGCGAGTTGGCCTCTACCTCTCCGTGCGACCTTCATATACATCAATAACGTAGTATAACGTAACCTAAACCAACCTATCATCTCGGCGGTAATATTTGACAACATTCCTGGCGAGTTGAGCTCTACGTCTCCGTGGGACCTTCATATACATCAATAACGTAATATCACCTAACCTAACCCAACCTAAGATCTCGGCACTAATATTTGACAACATTCCTGGCGAGTTGGCCTCTACGTCTCTGTGGGAATTTTATATACATCAATAACGTAATATAACCTAACCTAACCCAACCTAACATCTCGGCACTAATATTTGACAACATTCCTGGCGAGTTGGCCTCTACGCCTCCGTGCGACCTTCATATACATCAATAACGTAATATAACCTAACCTGAACCAACCTATCATCTCGGCGGTAATATTTGACAACATTCCTGGCGAGTTGAGCTCTACGTCTCCGTGGGACCTTCATATACATCAATAACGTAATATCACCTAACCTAACCCAACCTAAGATCTCGGCACTAATATTTGACAACATTCCTGGCGAGTTGGCATCTACGTCTCTGTGGGAATTTTATATACATCAATAACGTAATATAACCTAACCTAACCCAACCTAACATCTCGGCACTAATATTTGACAACATTCCTGGCGAGTTGGCCTCTACCTCTCCGTGCGACCTTCATATACATCAATAACGTAATATAACGTAACCTAACCCAACCTATCATATCGGCGGTAATATTTGACAACATTCCTCGCGAGTTGGCCTCTACCTCTCCGTGCGACCTTCATATACATCAGTGACGTAATATAACGTAACCTAAACCAACCTATCATATCGATGGTAATATTTGACAACATTCCTGGCGAGTTGGCCTCTACGTCTCCGTGGGACTTTTATATACATCAAAACGTAATATAACCTAACCTAACCCAACCTATCATCTCGGCAGTAATATTTGACAACATTCCTGTCGAGTTGGCCTCTACGTCTCCGTGGGATTTTTATATACATCAATAACGTAATTTAACCTAACCTAACCCAACCTAACATCTCGGCACTAATATTTGACAACATTCCTGGCGAGTTGGCCTCTACCTCTCCGTGCGACCTTCATATACATCAATAACGTAATTTAACCTAACCTAAACCAACGTAACATCTCGGTGGTAATATTTGACAACATTCATGGCTTGTTGGCCTCTATGTTTCCGTGGGACCTTTATATACATCAATAACGTAATCTAACCTAACCTAACCCAACCTAACTTCTCGGCGGTAATATTTAACAACATTCCTGGCGAGTTGGTCTCTACGCCTCCGTGGGACCTCCATATACATCAATAACGTAATATAACCTAACCCAACCCAACCTAACATCTCGGCATTAATATTTGACAACATTCCTGGCCAGTTGGCCTCTACCTCTCCGTGCGACCTTCATATACATCAATAACGTAGTATAACGTAACCTAAACCAACCTATCATATCGGCGGTAATATTTGACAACAGTCCTGGCTTGTAGGCCTCTATGTTTCCGTGGGACCTTTATATACATCAATAACGTAATTTAACCTAACCTAACCCAACATATCATCTCGGCGGTAATATTTGACAACATTCCTGGCGAGTTGGCCTCTACGTCTCCGTGGGGCATTCATATACATCAATAACGTAATATAACCTAACATCTCGGCGGTAATATTTGACAACATTCCTGGCGATTTGGCCTCTACGTCTCCGTGGGGCCTTCATATACATCAATAACGTAATCTAACCTAACCTAACCCAACCTAACATCTCGGCGGTAATATTTAACAACATTCCTGGCGAGTTGGTCTCTACGCCTCCGTGGGACCTCCATATACATCAATAACGTAATATAACCTAACCCAACCCAACCTAACATCTCGGCACTAATATTTGACAACATTCCTGGCGAGTTGGCCTCTACCTCTCCGTGCGACCTTCATATACATCAATAACGTAGTATAACGTAACCTAAACCAACCTATCATATCGGCGGTAATATTTGACAACATTCCTGGCGAGTTGGCCTCTACGCCTCCGTGCGACCTTCATATACATCAATAACGTAATATAACCTAACCTGAACCAACCTATCATCTCGGCGGTAATATTTGACAACATTCCTGGCGAGTTGAGCTCTACGTCTCCGTGGGACCTTCATATACATCAATAACGTAATATCACCTAACCTAACCCAACCTAAGATCTCGGCACTAATATTTGACAACATTCCTGGCGAGTTGGCATCTACGTCTCTGTGGGAATTTTATATACATCAATAACGTAATATAACCTAACCTAACCCAACCTAACATCTCGGCACTAATATTTGACAACATTCCTGGCGAGTTGGCCTCTACCTCTCCGTGCGACCTTCATATACATCAATAACGTAATATAACGTAACCTAACCCAACCTATCATATCGGCGGTAATATTTAACAACATTCCTGGCGAGTTGGTCTCTACGCCTCCGTGGGACCTCCATATACATCAATAACGTAATATAACCTAACCCAACCCAACCTAACATCTCGGCACTAATATTTGACAACATTCCTGGCGAGTTGGCCTCTACCTCTCCGTGCGAACTTCATATACATCAATAACGTAGTATAACGTAACCTAAACCAACCTATCATATCGGCGGTAATATTTGACAACATTCCTGGCGAGTTGGCCTCTACGCCTCCGTGCGACCTTCATATACATCAATAACGTAATATAACCTAACCTGAACCAACCTATCATCTCGGCGGTAATATTTGACAACATTCCTGGCGAGTTGAGCTCTACGTCTCCGTGGGACCTTCATATACATCAATAACGTAATATCACCTAACCTAACCCAACCTAAGATCTCGGCACTAATATTTGACAACATTCCTGGCGAGTTGGCATCTACGTCTCTGTGGGAATTTTATATACATCAATAACGTAATATAACCTAACCTAACCCAACCTAACATCTCGGCACTAATATTTGACAACATTCCTGGCGAGTTGGCCTCTACCTCTCCGTGCGACCTTCATATACATCAATAACGTAATATAACGTAACCTAACCCAACCTATCATATCGGCGGTAATATTTGACAACATTCCTCGCGAGTTGGCCTCTACCTCTCCGTGCGACCTTCATATACATCAATGACGTAATATAACGTAACCTAAACCAACCTATCATATCGATGGTAATATTTGACAACATTCCTGGCGAGTTGGCCTCTACGTCTCCGTGGGACCTTCATATACATCAATAACGTAATATAACCTAACCTAACCCAACCTATCATCTCGGCGGTAATATTTGACAACATTCCTGGCGAGTTGGCCTCTACGTCTCCGTGGGATCTTCATATACATCAATAACGTAATATAACCTAACGTAACACAACTTATCCTCTCGGCAGTGATATTTGACAACATTCCTGGCTTGTTGGCCTCTATGTTTCCGTGGGACCTTTATATACATCAATAACGTAATATAACCTAACCTAGCCCAACCTATCATCTCGGCGGTAATATTTGACAACATTCCTGGCAAGTTGACCTCTACGCCTCCGTGCGACCTTCATATACATCAATAACGTAATATAACCTAACCTGAACCAACCTATCATCTCGGCCGTAATATTTGACAACATTCCTGGCGAGTTGAGCTCTACGTCTCCGTGGGACCTTCATATACATCAGTAACGTAATATCACCTAACCTAACCCAACCTAAGATCTCGGCACTAATATTTGACAACATTCCTGGCGAGTTGGCCTCTACGTCTCTGTGGGAATTTTATGTACATCAGTAACGTAATATAACCTAACCTAACCCAACCTAACATCTCGGCACTAATATTTGACAACATTCCTGGCGAGTTGGCCTCTACCTCTCCGTGCGACCTTCATATACATCAATAACGTAATATAACGTAACCTAACCCAACCTATCATATCGGCGGTAATATTTGACAACATTCCTCGCGAGTTGGCCTCTACCTCTCCGTGCGACCTTCATATACATCAATAACGTAATATAACGTAACCTAAACCAACCTATCATATCGGCGGTAATATTTGAAAACATTCATGTCGATGTTGGCCTCTACGTCTCCGTGGGACTTTTATATACATCAAAACGTAATATAACCTAACCTAACCCAACCTAACATCTCGGCACTAATATTTGACAACATTCCTGGCGAGTTGGCCTCTACCTCTCCGTGCGACCTTCATATACATCAATAACGTAATATAACCTAACCTAACCCAACCTAACATCTCGGCACTAATATTTGACAACATTCCTGGCGAGTTGGCCTCTACCTCTCCGTGCGACCTTCATATACATCAATAACGTAATATAACGTAACCTAACCCAACCTATCATATCGGCGGTAATATTTGACAACATTCCTCGCGAGTTGGCCTCTTCCTCTCCGTGCGACCTTCATATACATCAGTGACGTAATATAACGTAACCTAAACCAACCTATCATATCGATGGTAATATTTGACAACATTCCTGGCGAGTTGGCCTCTACGTCTCCGTGGGACTTTTATATACATCAAAACGTAATATAACCTAACCTAACCCAACCTATCATCTCGGCAGTAATATTTGACAACATTCCTGTCGAGTTGGCCTCTACGTCTCCGTGGGATTTTTATATACATCAATAACGTAATTTAACCTAACCTAACCCAACCTAACATCTCGGCACTAATATTTGACAACATTCCTGGCGAGTTGGCCTCTACCTCTCCGTGCGACCTTCATATACATCAATAACGTAATTTAACCTAACCTAAACCAACGTAACATCTCGGTGGTAATATTTGACAACATTCATGGCTTGTTGGCCTCTATGTTTCCGTGGGACATTTATATACATCAATAACGTAATCTAACCTAACCTAACCCAACCTAACTTCTCGGCGGTAATATTTAACAACATTCCTGGCGAGTTGGTCTCTACGCCTCCGTGGGACCTCCATATACATCAATAACGTAATATAACCTAACCCAACCCAACCTAACATCTCGGCATTAATATTTGACAACATTCCTGGCCAGTTGGCCTCTACCTCTCCGTGCGACCTTCATATACATCAATAACGTAGTATAACGTAACCTAAACCAACCTATCATATCGGCGGTAATATTTGACAACAGTCCTGGCTTGTAGGCCTCTATGTTTCCGTGGGACCTTTATATACATCAATAACGTAATTTAACCTAACCTAACCCAACATATCATCTCGGCGGTAATATTTGACAACATTCCTGGCGAGTTGGCCTCTACGTCTCCGTGGGGCATTCATATACATCAATAACGTAATATAACCTAACATCTCGGCGGTAATATTTGACAACATTCCTGGCGATTTGGCCTCTACGTCTCCGTGGGGCCTTCATATACATCAATAACGTAATCTAACCTAACCTAACCCAACCTAACTTCTCGGCGGTAATATTTAACAACATTCCTGGCGAGTTGGTCTCTACGCCTCCGTGGGACCTCCATATACATCAATAACGTAATATAACCTAACCCAACCCAACCTAACATCTCGGCACTAATATTTGACAACATTCCTGGCGAGTTGGCCTCTACCTCTCCGTGCGAACTTCATATACATCAATAACGTAGTATAACGTAACCTAAACCAACCTATCATATCGGCGGTAATATTTGACAACATTCCTGGCGAGTTGGCCTCTACGCCTCCGTGCGACCTTCATATACATCAATAACGTAATATAACCTAACCTGAACCAACCTATCATCTCGGCGGTAATATTTGACAACATTCATGTCGATGTTGGCCTCTACGTCTCCGTGGGACTTTTATATACATCAAAACGTAATATAACCTAACCTAACCCAACCTAACATCTCGGCACTAATATTTGACAACATTCCTGGCGAGTTGGCCTCTACCTCTCCGTGCGACCTTCATATACATCAATAACGTAATATAACCTAACCTAACCCAACCTAACATCTCGGCACTAATATTTGACAACATTCCTGGCGAGTTGGCCTCTACCTCTCCGTGCGACCTTCATATACATCAATAACGTAATATAACGTAACCTAACCCAACCTATCATATCGGCGGTAATATTTGACAACATTCCTCACGAGTTGGCCTCTACCTCTCCGTGCGACCTTCATATACATCAATAACGTAATATAACGTAACCTAAACCAACCTATCATATCGGCGGTAATATTTGAAAACATTCATGTCGATGTTGGCCTCTACGTCTCCGTGGGACTTTTATATACGTCAATAGCGTAATATAATCTAACCTAACCCAACCTATCATCTCGGCAGTAATATTTGACAACATTCCTGTCGAGTTGGCCTCTACGTCTCCGTGGGATTTTTATATACATCAATAACGTAATTTAACCTAACCTAACCCAACGTAACATCTCGGCACTAATATTTGACAACATTCCTGGCGAGTTGGCCTCTACCTCTCCGTGCGACCTTCATATACATCAATAACGTAATTTAACCTAACCTAAACCAACGTAACATCTCGGTGGTAATATTTGACAACATTCATGGCTTGTTGGCCTCTATGTTTCCGTGGGACCTTTATATACATCAATAACGTAATCTAACCTAACCTAACCCAACCTAACTTCTCGGCGGTAATATTTAACAACATTCCTGGCGAGTTGGTCTCTACGCCTCCGTGGGACCTCCATATACATCAATAACGTAATATAACCTAACGTAACACAACTTATCCTCTCGGCAGTAATATTTGACAACATTCCTGGCTTGTAGACCTCCATGTATCCGTGGGACCTTTATAAACATCAATAACGTAATATAACCTAACCTAACCCAACCTATCATCTCGGCGGTAATATTTGACAACATTCCTGGCTTGTTGGCCTCTATGTTTCCGTGGGACCTTTATATACATCAATAACGTAATATAACCTAACCTAGCCCAACCTATCATCTCGGCGGTAATATTTGACAACATTCCTGGCAAGTTGACCTCTACGCCTCCGTGCGACCTTCATATACATCAATAACGTAATATAACCTAACCTGAACCAACCTATCATCTCGGCCGTAATATTTGACAACATTCCTGGCGAGTTGAGCTCTACGTCTCCGTGGGACCTTCATATACATCAGTAACGTAATATCACCTAACCTAACCCAACCTAAGATCTCGGCACTAATATTTGACAACATTCCTGGCGAGTTGGCCTCTACGTCTCTGTGGGAATTTTATGTACATCAGTAACGTAATATAACCTAACCTAACCCAACCTAACATCTCGGCACTAATATTTGACAACATTCCTGGCGAGTTGGCCTCTACCTCTCCGAGCGACCTTCATATACATCAATAACGTAATATAACGTAACCTAACCCAACCTATCATATCGGCGGTAATATTTGACAACATTCCTCGCGAGTTGGCCTCTACCTCTCCGTGCGACCTTCATATACATCAATAACGTAATATAACGTAACCTAAACCAACCTATCATATCGGCGGTAATATTTGAAAACATTCATGTCGATGTTGGCCTCTACGTCTCCGTGGGACTTTTATATACATCAAAACGTAATATAACCTAACCTAACCCAACCTAACATCTCGGCACTAATATTTGACAACATTCCTGGCGAGTTGGCCTCTACCTCTCCGTGCGACCTTCATATACATCAATAACGTAATATAACCTAACCTAACCCAACCTAACATCTCGGCACTAATATTTGACAACATTCCTGGCGAGTTGGCCTCTACCTCTCCGTGCGACCTTCATATACATCAATAACGTAATATAACGTAACCTAACCCAACCTATCATATCGGCGGTAATATTTGACAACATTCCTCACGAGTTGGCCTCTACCTCTCCGTGCGACCTTCATATACATCAATAACGTAATATAACGTAACCTAAACCAACCTATCATATCGGCGGTAATATTTGAAAACATTCATGTCGATGTTGGCCTCTACGTCTCCGTGGGACTTTTATATACATCAAAACGTAATATAACCTAACCTAACCCAACCTATCATCTCGGCAGTAATATTTGACAACATTCCTGTCGAGTTGGCCTCTACGTCTCCGTGGGATTTTTATATACATCAATAACGTAATTTAACCTAACCTAACCCAACGTAACATCTCGGCACTAATATTTGACAACATTCCTGGCGAGTTGGCCTCTACCTCTCCGTGCGACCTTCATATACATCAATAACGTAATTTAACCTAACCTAAACCAACGTAACATCTCGGTGGTAATATTTGACAACATTCATGGCTTGTTGGCCTCTATGTTTCCGTGGGACCTTTATATACATCAATAACGTAATCTAACCTAACCTAACCCAACCTAACTTCTCGGCGGTAATATTTAACAACATTCCTGGCGAGTTGGTCTCTACGCCTCCGTGGGACCTCCATATACATCAATAACGTAATATAACCTAACGTAACACAACTTATCCTCTCGGCAGTAATATTTGACAACATTCCTGGCTTGTAGACCTCCATGTTTCCGTGGGACCTTTATAAACATCAATAACGTAATATAACCTAACCTAACCCAACCTATCATCTCGGCGGTAATATTTGACAACATTCCTGGCTTGTTGGCCTCTATGTTTCCGTGGGACCTTTATATACATCAATAACGTAATATAACCTAACCTAGCCCAACCTATCATCTCGGCGGTAATATTTGACAACATTCCTGGCGAGTTGGCCTCTACGCCTCCGTGCGACCTTCATATACATCAATAACGTAATATAACGTAACCTAAACCAACCTATCATATCGGCGGTAATATTTGACAACATTCCTGGCGAGTTGGCCTCTACGCCTCCGTGCGACCTTCATATACATCAATAACGTAATATAACCTAACCTGAACCAACCTATCATCTCGGCGGTAATATTTGACAACATTCCTGGCGAGTTGAGCTCTACGTCTCCGTGGGACCTTCATATACATCAATAACGTAATATCACCTAACCTAACCCAACCTAAGATCTCGGCACTAATATTTGACAACATTCCTGGCGAGTTGGCATCTACGTCTCTGTGGGAATTTTATATACATCAATAACGTAATATAACCTAACCTAACCCAACCTAACATCTCGGCACTAATATTTGACAACATTCCTGGCGAGTTGGCCTCTACCTCTCCGTGCGACCTTCATATACATCAATAACGTAATATAACGTAACCTAACCCAACCTATCATATCGGCGGTAATATTTGACAACATTCCTCGCGAGTTGGCCTCTACCTCTCCGTGCGACCTTCATATACATCAATGACGTAATATAACGTAACCTAAACCAACCTATCATATCGATGGTAATATTTGACAACATTCCTGGCGAGTTGGCCTCTACGTCTCCGTGGGACCTTCATATACATCAATAACGTAATATAACCTAACCTAACCCAACCTATCATCTCGGCGGTAATATTTGACAACATTCCTGGCGAGTTGGCCTTTACGTCTCCGTGGGATCTTCATATACATCAATAACGTAATATAACCTAACGTAACACAACTTATCCTCTCGGCAGTGATATTTGACAACATTCCTGGCTTGTTGGCCTCTATGTTTCCGTGGGACCTTTATATACATCAATAACGTAATATAACCTAACCTAGCCCAACCTATCATCTCGGCGGTAATATTTGACAACATTCCTGGCAAGTTGACCTCTACGCCTCCGTGCGACCTTCATATACATCAATAACGTAATATAACCTAACCTGAACCAACCTATCATCTCGGCCGTAATATTTGACAACATTCCTGGCGAGTTGAGCTCTACGTCTCCGTGGGACCTTCATATACATCAGTAACGTAATATCACCTAACCTAACCCAACCTAAGATCTCGGCACTAATATTTGACAACATTCCTGGCGAGTTGGCCTCTACGTCTCTGTGGGAATTTTATGTACATCAGTAACGTAATATAACCTAACCTAACCCAACCTAACATCTCGGCACTAATATTTGACAACATTCCTGGCGAGTTGGCCTCTACCTCTCCGTGCGACCTTCATATACATCAATAACGTAATATAACGTAACCTAACCCAACCTATCATATCGGCGGTAATATTTGACAACATTCCTCGCGAGTTGGCCTCTACCTCTCCGTGCGACCTTCATATACATCAATAACGTAATATAACGTAACCTAAACCAACCTATCATATCGGCGGTAATATTTGAAAACATTCATGTCGATGTTGGCCTCTACGTCTCCGTGGGACTTTTATATACATCAAAACGTAATATAACCTAACCTAACCCAACCTAACATCTCGGCACTAATATTTGACAACATTCCTGGCGAGTTGGCCTCTACCTCTCCGTGCGACCTTCATATACATCAATAACGTAATATAACCTAACCTAACCCAACCTAACATCTCGGCACTAATATTTGACAACATTCCTGGCGAGTTGGCCTCTACCTCTGCGTGCGACCTTCATATACATCAATAACGTAATATAACGTAACCTAACCCAACCTATCATATCGGCGGTAATATTTGACAACATTCCTCACGAGTTGGCCTCTACCTCTCCGTGCGACCTTCATATACATCAATAACGTAATATAACGTAACCTAAACCAACCTATCATATCGGCGGTAATATTTGAAAACATTCATGTCGATGTTGGCCTCTACGTCTCCGTGGGACTTTTATATACATCAAAACGTAATATAACCTAACCTAACCCAACCTATCATCTCGGCAGTAATATTTGACAACATTCCTGTCGAGTTGGCCTCTACGTCTCCGTGGGATTTTTATATACATCAATAACGTAATTTAACCTAACCTAACCCAACGTAACATCTCGGCACTAATATTTGACAACATTCCTGGCGAGTTGGCCTCTACCTCTCCGTGCGACCTTCATATACATCAATAACGTAATTTAACCTAACCTAAACCAACGTAACATCTCGGTGGTAATATTTGACAACATTCATGGCTTGTTGGCCTCTATGTTTCCGTGGGACCTTTATATACATCAATAACGTAATCTAACCTAACCTAACCCAACCTAACTTCTCGGCGGTAATATTTAACAACATTCCTGGCGAGTTGGTCTCTACGCCTCCGTGGGACCTCCATATACATCAATAACGTAATATAACCTAACGTAACACAACTTATCCTCTCGGCAGTAATATTTGACAACATTCCTGGCTTGTAGACCTCCATGTTTCCGTGGGACCTTTATAAACATCAATAACGTAATATAACCTAACCTAACCCAACCTATCATCTCGGCGGTAATATTTGACAACATTCCTGGCTTGTTGGCCTCTATGTTTCCGTGGGACCTTTATATACATCAATAACGTAATATAACCTAACCTAGCCCAACCTATCATCTCGGCGGTAATATTTGACAACATTCCTGGCGAGTTGGCCTCTACGCCTCCGTGCGACCTTCATATACATCAATAACGTAATATAACGTAACCTAACCCAACCTATCATATCGGCGGTAATATTTGACAACATTCCTCGCGAGTTGGCCTCTACCTCTCCGTGCGACCTTCATATACATCAATGACGTAATATAACGTAACCTAAACCAACCTATCATATCGATGGTAATATTTGACAACATTCCTGGCGAGTTGGCCTCTACGTCTCCGTGGGACCTTCATATACATCAATAACGTAATATAACCTAACCTAACCCAACCTATCATCTCGGCGGTAATATTTGACAACATTCCTGGCGAGTTGGCCTCTATGTTTCCGTGGGACCTTTATATACATCAATAACGTAATATAACCTAACCTAACCCAACCTAACATCTCGGCACTAATATTTGACAACATTCCTGGCGAGTTGGCCTCTACCTCTCCGTGCGACCTTCATATACATCAATAACGTAATATAACGTAACCTAACCCAACCTATCATATCGGCGGTAATATTTGACAACATTCCTCGCGAGTTGGCCTCTACCTCTCCGTGCGACCTTCATATACATCAATGACGTAATATAACGTAACCTAAACCAACCTATCATATCGATGGTAATATTTGACAACATTCCTGGCGAGTTGGCCTCTACGTCTCCGTGGGACCTTCATATACATCAATAACGTAATATAACCTAACCTAACCCAACCTATCATCTCGGCGGTAATATTTGACAACATTCCTGGCGAGTTGGGCTTTACGTCTCCGTGGGATCTTCATATACATCAATAACGTAATATAACCTAACGTAACACAACTTATCCTCTCGGCAGTGATATTTGACAACATTCCTGGCTTGTTGGCCTCTATGTTTCCGTGGGACCTTTATATACATCAATAACGTAATATAACCTAACCTAGCCCAACCTATCATCTCGGCGGTAATATTTGACAACATTCCTGGCAAGTTGACCTCTACGCCTCCGTGCGACCTTCATATACATCAATAACGTAATATAACCTAACCTGAACCAACCTATCATCTCGGCCGTAATATTTGACAACATTCCTGGCGAGTTGAGCTCTACGTCTCCGTGGGACCTTCATATACATCAGTAACGTAATATCACCTAACCTAACCCAAACTAAGATCTCGGCACTAATATTTGACAACATTCCTGGCGAGTTGGCCTCTACGTCTCTGTGGGAATTTTATGTACATCAGTAACGTAATATAACCTAACCTAACCCAACCTAACATCTCGGCACTAATATTTGACAACATTCCTGGCGAGTTGGCCTCTACCTCTCCGTGCGACCTTCATATACATCAATAACGTAATATAACGTAACCTAACCCAACCTATCATATCGGCGGTAATATTTGACAACATTCCTCGCGAGTTGGCCTCTACCTCTCCGTGCGACCTTCATATACATCAATAACGTAATATAACGTAACCTAAACCAACCTATCATATCGGCGGTAATATTTGAAAACATTCATGTCGATGTTGGCCTCTACGTCTCCGTGGGACTTTTATATACATCAAAACGTAATATAACCTAACCTAACCCAACCTAACATCTCGGCACTAATATTTGACAACATTCCTGGCGAGTTGGCCTCTACCTCTCCGTGCGACCTTCATATACATCAATAACGTAATATAACCTAACCTAACCCAACCTAACATCTCGGCACTAATATTTGACAACATTCCTGGCGAGTTGGCCTCTACCTCTCCGTGCGACCTTCATATACATCAATAACGTAATATAACGTAACCTAACCCAACCTATCATATCGGCGGTAATATTTGACAACATTCCTCACGAGTTGGCCTCTACCTCTCCGTGCGACCTTCATATACATCAATAACGTAATATAACGTAACCTAAACCAACCTATCATATCGGCGGTAATATTTGAAAACATTCATGTCGATGTTGGCCTCTACGTCTCCGTGGGACTTTTATATACATCAAAACGTAATATAACCTAACCTAACCCAACCTATCATCTCGGCAGTAATATTTGACAACATTCCTTTCGAGTTGGCCTCTACGTCTCCGTGGGATTTTTATATACATCAATAACGTAATTTAACCTAACCTAACCCAACGTAACATCTCGGCACTAATATTTGACAACATTCCTGGCGAGTTGGCCTCTACCTCTCCGTGCGACCTTCATATACATCAATAACGTAATTTAACCTAACCTAAACCAACGTAACATCTCGGTGGTAATATTTGACAACATTCATGGCTTGTTGGCCTCTATGTTTCCGTGGGACCTTTATATACATCAATAACGTAATCTAACCTAACCTAACCCAACCTAACTTCTCGGCGGTAATATTTAACAACATTCCTGGCGAGTTGGTCTCTACGCCTCCGTGGGACCTCCATATACATCAATAACGTAATATAACCTAACGTAACACAACTTATCCTCTCGGCAGTAATATTTGACAACATTCCTGGCTTGTAGACCTCCATGTTTCCGTGGGACCTTTATAAACATCAATAACGTAATATAACCTAACCTAACCCAACCTATCATCTCGGCGGTAATATTTGACAACATTCCTGGCTTGTTGGCCTCTATGTTTCCGTGGGACCTTTATATACATCAATAACGTAATATAACCTAACCTAGCCCAACCTATCATCTCGGCGGTAATATTTGACAACATTCCTGGCGAGTTGGCCTCTACGCCTCCGTGCGACCTTCATATACATCAATAACGTAATATAACGTAACCTAACCCAACCTATCATATCGGCGGTAATATTTGACAACATTCCTCGCGAGTTGGCCTCTACCTCTCCGTGCGACCTTCATATACATCAATGACGTAATATAACGTAACCTAAACCAACCTATCATATCGATGGTAATATTTGACAACATTCCTGGCGAGTTGGCCTCTACGTCTCCGTGGGACCTTCATATACATCAATAACGTAATATAACCTAACCTAACCCAACCTATCATCTCGGCGGTAATATTTGACAACATTCCTGGCGAGTTGGCCTCTATGTTTCCGTGGGACCTTTATATACATCAATAACGTAATATAACCTAACCTAACCCAAACTAACATCTCGGCACTAATATTTGACAACATTCCTGGCGAGTTGGCCTCTACCTCTCCGTGCGACCTTCATATACATCAATAACGTAATATAACGTAACCTAACCCAACCTATCATATCGGCGGTAATATTTGACAACATTCCTCGCGAGTTGGCCTCTACCTCTCCGTGCGACCTTCATATACATCAATGAC
Organism: Xylocopa violacea; assembly: GCA_963969225.1. Taxonomy (NCBI): domain Eukaryota; kingdom Metazoa; phylum Arthropoda; class Insecta; order Hymenoptera; family Apidae; genus Xylocopa; species Xylocopa violacea. The sequence continues at coordinate 39,236 of CAXAJV010000839.1, read as the reverse complement.
GTAATATAACGTAACCTAAACCAACCTATCATATCGATGGTAATATTTGACAACATTCCTGGCGAGTTGGCCTCTACGTCTCCGTGGGACCTTCATATACATCAATAACGTAATATAACCTAACCTAACCCAACCTATCATCTCGGCGGTAATATTTGACAACATTCCTGGCGAGTTGGCCTTTACGTCTCCGTGGGATCTTCATATACATCAATAACGTAATATAACCTAACGTAACACAACTTATCCTCTCGGCAGTGATATTTGACAACATTCCTGGCTTGTTGGCCTCTATGTTTCCGTGGGACCTTTATATACATCAATAACGTAATATAACCTAACCTAGCCCAACCTATCATCTCGGCGGTAATATTTGACAACATTCCTGGCAAGTTGACCTCTACGCCTCCGTGCGACCTTCATATACATCAATAACGTAATATAACCTAACCTGAACCAACCTATCATCTCGGCCGTAATATTTGACAACATTCCTGGCGAGTTGAGCTCTACGTCTCCGTGGGACCTTCATATACATCAGTAACGTAATATCACCTAACCTAACCCAACCTAAGATCTCGGCACTAATATTTGACAACATTCCTGGCGAGTTGGCCTCTACGTCTCTGTGGGAATTTTATGTACATCAGTAACGTAATGTAACCTAACCTAACCCAACCTAACATCTCGGCACTAATATTTGACAACATTCCTGGCGAGTTGGCCTCTACCTCTCCGTGCGACCTTCATATACATCAATAACGTAATATAACGTAACCTAACCCAACCTATCATATCGGCGGTAATATTTGACAACATTCCTCGCGAGTTGGCCTCTACCTCTCCGTGCGACCTTCATATACATCAATAACGTAATATAACGTAACCTAAACCAACCTATCATATCGGCGGTAATATTTGAAAACATTCATGTCGATGTTGGCCTCTACGTCTCCGTGGGACTTTTATATACATCAAAACGTAATATAACCTAACCTAACCCAACCTAACATCTCGGCACTAATATTTGACAACATTCCTGGCGAGTTGGCCTCTACCTCTCCGTGCGACCTTCATATACATCAATAACGTAATATAACCTAACCTAACCCAACCTAACATCTCGGCACTAATATTTGACAACATTCCTGGCGAGTTGGCCTCTACCTCTCCGTGCGACCTTCATATACATCAATAACGTAATATAACGTAACCTAACCCAACCTATCATATCGGCGGTAATATTTGACAACATTCCTCACGAGTTGGCCTCTACCTCTCCGTGCGACCTTCATATACATCAATAACGTAATATAACGTAACCTAAACCAACCTATCATATCGGCGGTAATATTTGAAAACATTCATGTCGATGTTGGCCTCTACGTCTCCGTGGGACTTTTATATACATCAAAACGTAATATAACCTAACCTAACCCAACCTATCATCTCGGCAGTAATATTTGACAACATTCCTGTCGAGTTGGCCTCTACGTCTCCGTGGGATTTTTATATACATCAATAACGTAATTTAACCTAACCTAACCCAACGTAACATCTCGGCACTAATATTTGACAACATTCCTGGCGAGTTGGCCTCTACCTCTCCGTGCGACCTTCATATACATCAATAACGTAATTTAACCTAACCTAAACCAACGTAACATCTCGGTGGTAATATTTGACAACATTCATGGCTTGTTGGCCTCTATGTTTCCGTGGGACCTTTATATACATCAATAACGTAATCTAACCTAACCTAACCCAACCTAACTTCTCGGCGGTAATATTTAACAACATTCCTGGCGAGTTGGTCTCTACGCCTCCGTGGGACCTCCATATACATCAATAACGTAATATAACCTAACGTAACACAACTTATCCTCTCGGCAGTAATATTTGACAACATTCCTGGCTTGTAGACCTCCATGTTTCCGTGGGACCTTTATAAACATCAATAACGTAATATAACCTAACCTAACCCAACCTATCATCTCGGCGGTAATATTTGACAACATTCCTGGCTTGTTGGCCTCTATGTTTCCGTGGGACCTTTATATACATCAATAACGTAATATAACCTAACCTAGCCCAACCTATCATCTCGGCGGTAATATTTGACAACATTCCTGGCGAGTTGGCCTCTACGCCTCCGTGCGACCTTCATATACATCAATAACGTAATATAACGTAACCTAACCCAACCTATCATATCGGCGGTAATATTTGACAACATTCCTCGCGAGTTGGCCTCTACCTCTCCGTGCGACCTTCATATACATCAATGACGTAATATAACCTAACCTAAACCAACCTATCATATCGATGGTAATATTTGACAACATTCCTGGCGAGTTGGCCTCTACGTCTCCGTGGGACCTTCATATACATCAATAACGTAATATAACCTAACCTAACCCAACCTATCATCTCGGCGGTAATATTTGACAACATTCCTGGCGAGTTGGCCTCTATGTTTCCGTGGGACCTTTATATACATCAATAACGTAATATAACCTATCCTAACCCAACCTATCATCTCGGCGGTAATATTTGACAACATTCCTGGCGAGTTGGCCTCTACGTCTCCGTGGAAACTTCATATACATCAATAACATAATATTACCTAACCTAACCCTACCTATCATCTCGGCGGTAATATTGGACAACATTCGTGGCGAGTTGGCCTCTACGTCTCCGTGGGACTTTTATATACATCAATATCGTAATTTAACCTAACCTAAACCGACGTAACATCTCGGCGGTAATATTTGACAATATTCCTGGCGAGTTGTCCTCTACGTCTCCGTGGGACCTTCGCATACATCAATAACGTAATTTAACCTAACCTAAACCAACGTAACATCGCGGTGGTAATATTTGACAACATTCCTGGCTTGTTGGCCTCTACGTCTCCGTGGGACCTTCATATACATTAATAACGTAATTTAACCTAACCTAAACCAACGTAACATCTCGGTGGTAATATTTGACAACATTCCTGGCTTGTTGGCCTCTATGTTTCCGTGGGACCTTTATATACATCAATAACGTAATATAACCTAACCTAGCCCAACCTATCATCTCGGCGGTAATATTTGACAACATTCCTGGCAAGTTGGCCTCTACGCCTCCGTGCGACCTTCATATACATCAATAACGTAATATAACCTAACCTGAACCAACCTATCATCTCGGCCGTAATATTTGACAACATTCCTGGCGAGTTGAGCTCTACGTCTCCGTGGGACCTTCATATACATCAGTAACGTAATATCACCTAACCTAACCCAACCTAAGATCTCGGCACTAATATTTGACAACATTCCTGGCGAGTTGGCCTCTACGTCTCTGTGGGCATTTTATATACATCAATAACGTAATATAACCTAACCTAACCCAACCTAACATCTCGGCACTAATATTTGACAACTTTCCTGGCGAGTTGGCCTCTACCTCTCCGTGCGACCTTCATATACATCAATAACGTAATATAACGTAACCTAAACCAACCTATCATATCGGCGGTAATATTTGAAAACATTCATGTCGATGTTGGCCTCTACGTCTCCGTGGGACTTTTATATACATCAAAACGTAATATAACCTAACCTAACCCAACCTATCATCTCGGCAGTAATATTTGACAACATTCCTTTCGAGTTGGCCTCTACGTCTCCGTGGGATTTTTATATACATCAATAACGTAATTTAACCTAACCTAACCCAACGTAACATCTCGGCACTAATATTTGACAACATTCCTGGCGAGTTGGCCTCTACCTCTCCGTGCGACCTTCATATACATCAATAACGTAATTTAACCTAACCTAAACCAACGTAACATCTCGGTGGTAATATTTGACAACATTCATGGCTTGTTGGCCTCTATGTTTCCGTGGGACCTTTATATACATCAATAACGTAATCTAACCTAACCTAACCCAACCTAACTTCTCGGCGGTAATATTTAACAACATTCCTGGCGAGTTGGTCTCTACGCCTCCGTGGGACCTCCATATACATCAATAACGTAATATAACCTAACGTAACACAACTTATCCTCTCGGCAGTAATATTTGACAACATTCCTGGCTTGTAGACCTCCATGTTTCCGTGGGACCTTTATAAACATCAATAACGTAATATAACCTAACCTAACCCAACCTATCATCTCGGCGGTAATATTTGACAACATTCCTGGCTTGTTGGCCTCTATGTTTCCGTGGGACCTTTATATACATCAATAACGTAATATAACCTAACCTAGCCCAACCTATCATCTCGGCGGTAATATTTGACAACATTGCTGGCGAGTTGGCCTCTACGCCTCCGTGCGACCTTCATATACATCAATAACGTAATATAACGTAACCTAACCCAACCTATCATATCGGCGGTAATATTTGACAACATTCCTCGCGAGTTGGCCTCTACCTCTCCGTGCGACCTTCATATACATCAATGACGTAATATAACGTAACCTAAACCAACCTATCATATCGATGGTAATATTTGACAACATTCCTGGCGAGTTGGCCTCTACGTCTCCGTGGGACCTTCATATACATCAATAACGTAATATAACCTAACCTAACCCAACCTATCATCTCGGCGGTAATATTTGACAACATTCCTGGCGAGTTGGCCTCTATGTTTCCGTGGGACCTTTATATACATCAATAACGTAATATAACCTAACCTAACCCAAACTAACATCTCGGCACTAATATTTGACAACATTCCTGGCGAGTTGGCCTCTACCTCTCCGTGCGACCTTCATATACATCAATAACGTAATATAACGTAACCTAACCCAACCTATCATATCGGCGGTAATATTTGACAACATTCCTCGCGAGTTGGCCTCTACCTCTCCGTGCGACCTTCATATACATCAATGACGTAATATAACGTAACCTAAACCAACCTATCATATCGATGGTAATATTTGACAACATTCCTGGCGAGTTGGCCTCTACGTCTCCGTGGGACCTTCATATACATCAATAACGTAATATAACCTAACCTAACCCAACCTATCATCTCGGCGGTAATATTTGACAACATTCCTGGCGAGTTGGCCTTTACGTCTCCGTGGGATCTTCATATACATCAATAACGTAATATAACCTAACGTAACACAACTTATCCTCTCGGCAGTGATATTTGACAACATTCCTGGCTTGTTGGCCTCTATGTTTCCGTGGGACCTTTATATACATCAATAACGTAATATAACCTAACCTAGCCCAACCTATCATCTCGGCGGTAATATTTGACAACATTCCTGGCAAGTTGACTTCTACGCCTCCGTGCGACCTTCATATACATCAATAACGTAATATAACCTAACCTGAACCAACCTATCATCTCGGCCGTAATATTTGACAACATTCCTGGCGAGTTGAGCTCTACGTCTCCGTGGGACCTTCATATACATCAGTAACGTAATATCACCTAACCTAACCCAACCTAAGATCTCGGCACTAATATTTGACAACATTCCTGGCGAGTTGGCCTCTACGTCTCTGTGGGAATTTTATGTACATCAGTAACGTAATGTAACCTAACCTAACCCAACCTAACATCTCGGCACTAATATTTGACAACATTCCTGGCGAGTTGGCCTCTACCTCTCCGTGCGACCTTCATATACATCAATAACGTAATATAACGTAACCTAACCCAACCTATCATATCGGCGGTAATATTTGACAACATTCCTCGCGAGTTGGCCTCTACCTCTCCGTGCGACCTTCATATACATCAATAACGTAATATAACGTAACCTAAACCAACCTATCATATCGGCGGTAATATTTGAAAACATTCATGTCGATGTTGGCCTCTACGTCTCCGTGGGACTTTTATATACATCAAAACGTAATATAACCTAACCTAACCCAACCTAACATCTCGGCACTAATATTTGACAACATTCCTGGCGAGTTGGCCTCTACCTCTCCGTGCGACCTTCATATACATCAATAACGTAATATAACCTAACCTAACCCAACCTAACATCTCGGCACTAATATTTGACAACATTCCTGGCGAGTTGGCCTCTACCTCTCCGTGCGACCTTCATATACATCAATAACGTAATATAACGTAACCTAACCCAACCTATCATATCGGCGGTAATATTTGACAACATTCCTCACGAGTTGGCCTCTACCTCTCCGTGCGACCTTCATATACATCAATAACGTAATTTAACCTAACCTAAACCAACGTAACATCTCGGTGGTAATATTTGACAACATTCATGGCTTGTTGGCCTCTATGTTTCCGTGGGACCTTTATATACATCAATAACGTAATCTAACCTAACCTAACCCAACCTAACTTCTCGGCGGTAATATTTAACAACATTCCTGGCGAGTTGGCCTCTACGCCTCCGTGGGACCTCCATATACATCAATAACGTAATATAACCTAACGTAACACAACTTATCCTCTCGGCAGTAATATTTGACAACATTCCTGGCTTGTAGACCTCCATGTTTCCGTGGGACCTTTATAAACATCAATAACGTAATATAACCTAACCTAACCCAACCTATCATCTCGGCGGTAATATTTGACAACATTCCTGGCTTGTTGGCCTCTATGTTTCCGTGGGACCTTTATATACATCAATAACGTAATATAACCTAACCTAGCCCAACCTATCATCTCGGCGGTAATATTTGACAACATTCCTGGCGAGTTGGCCTCTACGCCTCCGTGCGACCTTCATATACATCAATAACGTAATATAACGTAACCTAACCCAACCTATCATATCGGCGGTAATATTTGACAACATTCCTCGCGAGTTGGCCTCTACCTCTCCGTGCGACCTTCATATACATCAATGACGTAATATAACCTAACCTAAACCAACCTATCATATCGATGGTAATATTTGACAACATTCCTGGCGAGTTGGCCTCTACGTCTCCGTGGGACCTTCATATACATCAATAACGTAATATAACCTAACCTAACCCAACCTATCATCTCGGCGGTAATATTTGACAACATTCCTGGCGAGTTGGCCTCTATGTTTCCGTGGGACCTTTATATACATCAATAACGTAATATAACCTATCCTAACCCAACCTATCATCTCGGCGGTAATATTTGACAACATTCCTGGCGAGTTGGCCTCTACGTCTCCGTGGAACCTTCATATACATCAATAACATAATATTACCTAACCTAACCCTACCTATCATCTCGGCGGTAATATTGGACAACATTCGTGGCGAGTTGGCCTCTACGTCTCCGTGGGACTTTTATATACATCAATATCGTAATTTAACCTAACCTAAACCGACGTAACATCTCGGCGGTAATATTTGACAATATTCCTGGCGAGTTGTCCTCTACGTCTCCGTGGGACCTTCGCATACATCAATAACGTAATTTAACCTAACCTAAACCAACGTAACATCGCGGTGGTAATATTTGACAACATTCCTGGCTTGTTGGCCTCTACGTCTCCGTGGGACCTTCATATACATTAATAACGTAATTTAACCTAACCTAAACCAACGTAACATCTCGGTGGTAATATTTGACAACATTCCTGGCTTGTTGGCCTCTATGTTTCCGTGGGACCTTTATATACATCAATAACGTAATATAACCTAACCTAGCCCAACCTATCATCTCGGCGGTAATATTTGACAACATTCCTGGCAAGTTGGCCTCTACGCCTCCGTGCGACCTTCATATACATCAATAACGTAATATAACCTAACCTGAACCAACCTATCATCTCGGCCGTAATATTTGACAACATTCCTGGCGAGTTGAGCTCTACGTCTCCGTGGGACCTTCATATACATCAGTAACGTAATATCACCTAACCTAACCCAACCTAAGATCTCGGCACTAATATTTGACAACATTCCTGGCGAGTTGGCCTCTACGTCTCTGTGGGCATTTTATATACATCAATAACGTAATATAACCTAACCTAACCCAACCTAACATCTCGGCACTAATATTTGACAACTTTCCTGGCGAGTTGGCCTCTACCTCTCCGTGCGACCTTCATATACATCAATAACGTAATATAACGTAACCTAACCCAACCTATCATATCGGCGGTAATATTTGACAACATTCCTCGCGAGTTGGCCTCTACGTCTCCGTGGGACCTTCATATACATCAATAACGTAATTTAACCTAACCTAAACCAACGTAACATCTCGGTGGTAATATTTGACAACATTCCTGGCTTGTTGGCCTCTCTGTTTCCGTGGGAATTTTATATACATCAATAACGTAATATAACCTAACCTAACCCAACCTAACATCTCGGCACTAATATTTGACAACATTCCTGGCGAGTTGGCCTCTACATCTCCGTGCGACCTTCATATACATCAATAACGTAATATAACGTAACCTAACCCAACCTATCATATCGGCGGTAATATTTGACAACATTCCTCACGAGTTGGCCTCTACCTCTCCGTGCGACCTTCATATACATCAATAACGTAATATAACGTAACCTAAACCAACCTATCATATCGGCGGTAATATTTGAAAACATTCATGTCGATGTTGGCCTCTACGTCTCCGTGGGACTTTTATATACATCAAAACGTAATATAACCTAACCTAACCCAACCTATCATCTCGGCAGTAATATTTGACAACATTCCTGTCGAGTTGGCCTCTACGTCTCCGTGGGATTTTTATATACATCAATAACGTAATTTAACCTAACCTAACCCAACCTAACCTCTCGGCACTAATATTTGACAACATTCCTGGCGAGTTGGCCTCTACCTCTCCGTGCGACCTTCATATACATCAATAACGTAATTTAACCTAATCTAAACCAACGTAACATCTCGGTGGTAATATTTGACAACATTCATGGCTTGTTGGCCTCTATGTTTCCGTGGGACCTTTATATACATCAATAACGTAATATAACCTAACCTAGCCCAACCTATCATCTCGGCGGTAATATTTGACAACATTCCTGTCGAGTTGGTCTCTACGCCTCCGTGGGACCTCCATATACATCAATAACGTAATATAACCTAACATCTCGGCATTAAGATTTGACAACATTCCTGGCGAGTTGGCCTCTACCTCTGCGTGCGACCTTCATATACATCAATAACGTAGTATAACGTAACCTAAACCAACCTATCATATCGGCGGTAATATTTGACAACAGTCCTGGCTTGTAGGCCTCTATGTTTCCGTGGGACCTTTATATACATCAATAACGTAATTTAACCTAACCTAACCCAACCTATCATATCGGCGGTAATATTTGACAACATTCCTGGCGAGTTGGCCTCTACGTCTCCGTGGGATTTTCATATACATCAATAACGTAATATAACCTAACGTAACACAACTTATCCTCTCGGCAGTAATATTTGACAACATTCCTGGCTTGTAGACCTCCATGTTTCCGTGGGACCTTTATATACATCAATAACGTAATATAACCTAACCTAACCCAACCTATCATCTCGGCGGTAATATTTGACAACATTCCTGGCTTGTTGGCCTCTATGTTTCCGTGGGACCTTTATATACATCAATAACGTAATATAACCTAACCTAGCCCAACCTATCATCTCGGCGGTAATATTTGACAACATTCCTGGCGAGTTGGCCTCTACGCCTCCGTGCGACCTTCATATACATCAATAACGTAATATAACGTAACCTAACCCAACCTATCATATCGGCGGTAATATTTGACAACATTCCTCGCGAGTTGGCCTCTACCTCTCCGTGCGACCTTCATATACATCAATGACGTAATATAACGTAACCTAAACCAACCTATCATATCGATGGTAATATTTGACAACATTCCTGGCGAGTTGGCCTCTACGTCTCCGTGGGACCTTCATATACATCAATAACGTAATATTACCTAACCTAACCCAACCTATCATCTCGGCGGTAATATTTGACAACATTCCAGGCGAGCTGGCCTCTACCTCACCGTGCGACCTTCATATACATCAATAACGTAATATAACGTAACCTAATCCAACCTATCATATCGGCGGTAATATTTGGCAACATTCCTCGCGAGTTGGCCTCTACCTCTCCGTGCGACCTTCATATACATCAATAAAGTAATATAACGTAACCTAAACCAACCTATCATATCGGCGGTAATATTTGAAAACATTCATGTCCATGTTGGCCTCTACGTCTCCGTGGGACTTTTATATACATCAAAACGTAATATAACCTAACCTAACCCAACCTATCATCTCGGCAGTAATATTTGACAACATTCCTGTCGAGTTGGCCTCTGCGTCTCCGTGGGACTTTTATATACATCAATAACGTAATTTAACCTAACCTAACCCAACCTAACATCTCGGCACTAATATTTGACAACATTCCTGGCGAGTTGGCCTCTACCTCTCCGTGCGACCTTCATATACATCAATAACGTAATTTAACCTAATCTAAACCAACGTAACATCTCGGTGGTAATATTTGACAACATTCATGGCTTGTTGGCCTCTATGTTTCCGTGGGACCTTTATATACATCAATAACGTAATCTAACCTAACCTAACCCAACTTAACTTCTCGGCGGTAATATTTAACAACATTCCTGGCGAGTTGGTCTCTACGCCTCCGTCGGACCTCCATATACATCAATAACGTAATATAACCTAACCCAACCCAACCTAACATCTCGGCACTAATATTTGACAACATTCCTGGCGAGTTGGCTTCTACCTCTCCGTGCGACCTTCATATACATCAATAACGTAGTATAACGTAACCTAAACCAACCTATCATATCGGCGGTAATATTTGACAACAGTCCTGGCTTGTAGGCCTCTATGTTTCCGTGGGACCTTTATATACATCAATAACGTAATATTACCTAACCTAACCCAACCTATCATCTCGGCGGTAATATTTGACAACATTCCTGGCGAGTTGGCCTCTACATCTCCGTGGGACCTTCATATACATCAATAACATAATATTACCTAACCTAACCCAACCTATCATCTCGGCGGTAATATTTGACAACATTCGTGGCGAGTTGGCCTCTACGTCTCCGTGGGACTTTTATATACATGAATAACGTAATTTAACCTAACCTAAACCGAAGTAACATCTCGGCGGTAATATTTGACAATATTCCTGGCGAGTTGGCCTCTACGTCTCCGTGGGACCTTCGTATACATCAATAACGTAATTTAACCTAACCTAACCCAACCTAACATCTCGGCACTAATATTTGACAACATTCCTGGCGAGTAGGCCTCTACCTCTCCGTGCGACCTTCATGTACATCAATAACGTAATATAACGTAACCTAACCCAACCTATCATATCGGCGGTAATATTTGACAACATTCCTCTCGAGTTGGCCTCTACGCCTCCGTGGGACTTTTATATACATGAATAACGTAATTTAACCTAACCTAAACCGAAGTAACATCTCGGCGGTAATATTTGACAATATTCCTGGCGAGTTGGCCTCTACGTCTCCGTGGGACCTTCGTATACATCAATAACGTAATTTAACCTAACCTAAACCAACGTAACATCTCGGTGGTAATATTTGACAACATTCCTGGCTTGTTGGCCTCAACGTCTCCGTGGCACCTTCATATACATCAATAACGTAATTTAACCTAACCTAAACCAACGTAACATCTCGGTGGTAATATTTGACAACATTCATGGCTTGTTGGCCTCTATGTTTCCGTGGGACCTTTATATACATCAATTACGTAATATAACCTAACCTAGCCCAACCTATCATCTCGGCGGTAATATTTGACAACATTCCTGGCGAGTTGGCCTCTACGCCTCCGTGCGACCTTCATATACATCAATAACGTAATATAACGTAACCTAACCCAACCTATCATATCGGCGGTAATATTTGACAACATTCCTCGCGAGTTGGCCTCTACCTCTCCGTGCGACCTTCATATACATCAGTGACGTAATATAACGTAACCTAAACCAACCTATCATCTCGGAGGTAATATTTGACAACATTCCTGGCGAGCTGGCCCCTACCTCTCCGTGCGACCTTCATATACATCAATAACGTAATATAACGTAACCTAAACCAACCTATCATATCGGCGGTAATATTTGACAACATTCCTGGCGAGTTGGCCTCTACGTCTCCGTGGGACCTTCGTATACATCAATAACGTAATTTAACCTAACCTAAACCAACGTAACATCTCGGTGGTAATATTTGACAACATTCCTGGCTTGTTGGCCTCAACGTCTCCGTGGCACCTTCATATACATCAATAACGTAATTTAACCTAACCTAAACCAACGTAACATCTCGGTGGTAATATTTGACAACATTCATGGCTTGTTGGCCTCTATGTTTCCGTGGGACCTTTATATACATCAATAACGTAATATAACGTAACCTAGCCCAACCTATCATCTCGGCGGTAATATTTGACAACATTCCTGTCGAGTTGGACTCTACGTCTCCGTGAGACTTTTATATACATCAATAACGTAATTTAACCTAACCTAACCCAACATAACATCTCGGCGGTAATATTTGACAACATTCCTGGCGAGTTGGCCTCTACGTCTCCGTGGGGCATTCATATACATCAATAACGTAATATAACCTAACATCTCGGCGGTAATATTTGACAACATTCCTGGCGATTTGGCCTCTACGTCTCCGTGGGGCCTTCATATACATCAATAACGTAATATAACCTAACCTAACCCAACCTAACTTCTCGGCGGTAATATTTAACAACATTTCTGGCGAGTTGGCCTCTACGCCTCCGTGGGACCTCCATATACATCAATAACGTAATATAACCTAACCCAACCCAACCTAACATCTCGGCACTAATATGTGACAACATTCCTGGCGAGTTGGCCTCTACCTCTCCGTGCGACCTTCATACACATCAATAACGTAATATAACGTAACCTAAACCAACCTATCATATCGGCGGTAATATTTGACAACAGTCCTGGCTTGTAGGCCTCTATGTTTCCGTGGGACCTTTATATACATCAATAACGTAATATAACCTAACCTAACCCAACCTAAGATCTCGGCACTAATATTTGACAACATTCCTGGCGAGTTGGCCTCTACGTCTCTGTGGGAATTTTATATACATCAATAACGTAATATAACCTAACCTAACCCAACCTAACATCTCGGCACTAATATTTGACAACATTCCTGGCGAGTTGGCCTCTACCTCTCCGTGCGACCTTCATATACATCAATAACGTAATTTAACCTAACCTAAACCAACGTAACATCTCGGTGGTAATGTTTGACAACATTCATGGCTTGTTGGCCTCTATGTTTCCGTGGGACCTTTATATACATCAATAACGTAATCTAACCTAACCTAATCCAACCCAACTTCCCGGCGGTAATATTTAACAACATTCCTGGCGAGTTGGTCTCTACGCCTCCGTGGGACCTTCATATACATCAATAACGTAATATCACCTAACCTAACCCAACCTAAGATCTCGGCACCAATATTTGACAATATTCCTGGCGAGTTGGCCTCTACGTCTCCGTGGGACCTTCATATACATCAATAACGTAGTATAACGTAACCTAAACCAACCTATCATATCGGCGGTAATATTTGACAACAGTCCTGGCTTGTAGGCCTCTATGTTTCCGTGGGACCTTTATGTACATCAATAACGTAATATAACCTAACCTAACCCAACCTATCATCTCGGCGGTAATATTTGACAACATTCCTGGCGAGTTGGCCTCTACGTCTCCGTGGGACCTTCATATACATCAATAACATAATATTACCTAACCTAACCCAACCTATCATCTCGGCGGTAATATTTGACAACATTCGTGGCGAGTTGGCCTCTACGTCTCCGTGGGACTTTTATATACATCAAAACGTAATATAACCTAACCTAACCCAACCTATCATCTCGGCAGTAATATTTGACAACATTCGTGTCGAGTTGGCCTCTACGTCTCCGTGGGACTTTTATATACATCAATAACGTAATTTAACCTAACCTAACCCAACCTAACATGTCGGCACTAATATTTGACAACATTCCTGGCGAGTTGGCCTCTACCTCTCCGTGCGACCTTCATATACATCAATAACGTAATTTAACCTAACCTAAACCAACGTAACATCTCGGTGGTAATATTTGACAACATTCATGGCTTGTTGGCCTCTATGTTTCCGTGGGACCTTTATATACATCAATAACGTAATCTAACCTAACCTAACCCAACTTAACTTCTCGGCGGTAATATTTAACAACATTCCTGGCGAGTTGGTCTCTACGCCTCCGTCGGACCTCCATATACATCAATAACGTAATATAACCTAACCCAACCCAACCTAACATCTCGGCACTAATATTTGACAACATTCCTGGCGAGTTGGCTTCTACCTCTCCGTGCGACCTTCATATACATCAATAACGTAGTATAACGTAACCTAAACCAACCCATCATATCGGCGGTAATATTTGACAACAGTCCTGGCTTGCAGGCCTCTATGTTTCCGTGGGACCTTTATATACATCAATAACGTAATATTACCTAACCTAACCCAACCTATCATCTCGGCGGTAATATTTGACAACATTCCTGGCGAGTTGGCCTCTACGTCTCCGTGGGACCTTCATATACATCAATAACATAATATTACCCTACCTAACCCAACCTATCATCTCGGCGGTAATATTTGACAACATTCGTGGCGAGTTGGCCTCTACGTCTCCGTGGGACTTTTATATACATGAATAACGTAATTTAACCTAACCTAAACCGCCGTAACATCTCGGCGGTAATATTTGACAATATTCCTGGCGAGTTGGCCTCTACGTCTCCGTGGGACCTTCGTATACATCAATAACGTAATTTAACCTAACCTAAACCAACGTAACATCTCGGTGGTAATATTTGACAACATTCCTGGCTTGTTGGCCTCTACGTCTCCCTGGGACCTTCATATACATCAATAACGTAATTTAACCTAACCTAAACCAACGTAACATCTCGGTGGTAATATTTGACAACATTCCTGACTTGTTGGCCTCTATGTTTCCGTGGGACCTTTATATACATCAATAACGTAATATAACCTAACCTAGCCCAACCTATCATCTCGGCGGTAATATTTGACAACATTCCTGGCGAGTTGGCCTCTACGCCTCCGTGCGACCTTCATATACATCAATAACATAATATAACCTAACCTGAACCAACCTATCATCTCGGCCGTAATATTTGACAACATTCCTGGTGAGTTGGCCTCTACGTCTCCGTGGGACCTTCATATACATCAATAACATAATATTACCTAACCTAACCCAACCTATCATCTCGGCGGTAATATTTGACAACATTCCTGTCGAGTTGGACTCTACATCTCCGTGAGACTTTTATATACATCAATAACGTAATTTAACCTAACCTAACCCAACATAACATCTCGGCGGTAATATTTGACAACATTCCTGGCGAGTTGGCCTCTACGTCTCCGTGGGGCATTCATATACATCAATAACGTAATATAACCTAACATCTCGGCGGTAATATTTGACAACATTCCTGGCGATTTGGCCTCTACGTCTCCGTGGGGCCTTCATATACATCAATAACGTAATCTAACCTAACCTAACCCAACCTAACTTCTCGGCGGTAATATTTAACAACATTTCTGGCGAGTTGGCCTCTACGCCTCCGTGGGACCTCCATATACATCAATAACGTAATATAACCTAACCCAACCCAACCTAACATCTCGGCACTAATATGTGACAACATTCCTGGCGAGTTGGCCTCTACCTCTCCGTGCGACCTTCATACACATCAATAACGTAATATAACGTAACCTAAACCAACCTATCATATCGGCGGTAATATTTGACAACAGTCCTGGCTTGTAGGCCTCTATGTTTCCGTGGGACCTTTATATACATCAATAACGTAATATAACCTAACCTAACCCAACCTAAGATCTCGGCACTAATATTTGACAACATTCCTGGCGAGTTGGCCTCTACGTCTCTGTGGGAATTTTATATACATCAATAACGTAATATAACCTAACCTAACCCAACCTAACATCTCGGCGGTAATATTTGACAACATTCGTGGCGAGTTGGCCTCTACGTCTCCGTGGGACTTTTATATACATGAATAACGTAATTTAATCTAACCTAAACCGAAGTAACATCTCGGCGGTAATATTTGACAATATTCCTAGCGAGTTGGCCTCTACATCTCCGTGGGACCTTCGTATACATCAATAACGTAATTTAACCTAACCTAAACCAACGTAACATCTCGGTGGTAATATTTGACAACATTCCTGGCTTTTTGGCCTCTACGTCTCCGTGGCACCTTCATATACATCAATAACGTAATTTAACCTAACCTAATCCAACGTAACATCTCGGTGGTAATATTTGACAACATTCCTGGCTTGTAGGCCTCTATGTTTCCGTGGGACCTTTATATACATCAATAACGTAATATAACCTAACCTAGCCCAACCTATCATCTCGGCGGTAATATTTGACAACATTCCTGGCGAGTTGGCCTCTACGCCTCCGTGCGACCTTTATATACATCAATAACGTAATGTAACCTAACCTGAACCAACCTATCATCTCGGCCGTAATATTTGACAACATTCCTGGTGAGTTGAGCTCTACGTCTCCGTGGGACCTTCATATACATCAATAACGTGATATCACCTAACCTAACCCAACCTATGATCTCGGCACTAATATTTGACAACATTCCTGGCGAGTTGGCCTCTATGTCTCTGTGGGAATTTTATATACATCAATAACGTAATATAACCTAACCTAACCCAACCTAACATCTCGGCACTAATATTTGACAACATTCCTGGCGAGTTGGCCTCTAGCTCTCCGTGCGACCTTCATATACATCAATAACGTAATATAACGTAACCTAACCCAACCTATCATATCGGCGGTAATATTTGACAACATTCCTCGCGAGTTGGCCTCTACCTCTCCGTGCGACCTTCATATACATCAATAACGTAATATAACGTAACCTAAACCAACCTATCATATCGGCGGTAATATTTGAAAACATTCATGTCGATGTTGGCCTCTACGTCTGCGTGGGACTTTTATATACATCAAAGCGTAATATAAACTAACCTAACCCAACCTATCATCTCGGCAGTAATATTTGACAACATTCCTGTCGAGTTGGCCTCTACGTCTCCGTGGGACTTTTATATACATCAATAACGTAATTTAACCTAACCTAACCCAACCTAACATCTCGGCACTAATATTTGACAACATTCCTGGCGAGTTGGCCTCTACCTCTCCGTGCGACCTTCATATACATCAATAACGTAATTTAACCTAACCTAAACCAACGTAACATCTCGGTGGTAATGTTTGACAAGATTCATGGCTTGTTGGCCTCTATGTTTCCGTGGGACCTTTATATACATCAATAACGTAATCTAACCTAACCTAACCCAACCTAACTTCTCGGCGGTAATATTTAACAACATTCCTGGCGAGTTGGTCTCTACGCCTCCGTTTGACCTCCATATACATCAATAACGTAATATAACCTAACCCAACCCAACCTAACATCTCGGCACTAATATTTGACAACATTCCTGGCGAGTTGGCCTCTACCTCTCCGTGCGACCTTCATATACATCAATAACGTAGTATAACGTAACCTAAACCAACCTATCATATCGGCGGTAATATTTGACAACAGTCCTGGCTTGTAGGCCTCTATGTTTCCGTGGGACCTTTATATACATCAATAACGTAATATAACCTAACCTAACCCAACCTATCATCTCGGCGGTAATATTTGACAACCTTCCTGGCGAGTTGGCCTCTACGTCTCCGTGGGACCTTCATATACATCAATAACATAATATTACCTAACCTAACCCAACCTATCATCTCGGCGGTAATATTTGACAACATTCGTGGCGAGTTGGCCTCTACGTCTCCGCGGGACTTTTATATACATGAATAACGTAATTTAACCTAACCTAAACCGAAGTAACATCTCGGCGGTAATATTTGACAATATTCCTGGCGAGTTGGCCTCTACATCTCCGTGGGACCTTCGTATACATCAATAACGTAATTTAACCTAACCTAAACCAACGTAACATCTCGGTGGTAATATTTGACAACATTCCTGGCTTGTTGGCCTCTACGTCTCCGTGGCACCTTCATATACATCAATAACGTAATTTAACCTAACCTAAACCAACGTAACATCTCGGTGGTAATATTTGACAACATTCCTGGCTTGATGGCCTCTACGTCTGCGTGGGACCTTCATATACATCAATAACGTAATATAACGTAACCTAAACCAACCTATCATATCGGCGGTAATACTTGACAATATTCCTGGCGAGTTGGCCTCTACGTCTCCGTGGGACCTTTATATACATCAATAACGTAATATAACCTAACCTAACCCAACCTGTCATCTCGGCGGTAATATTTGAAAACATTCCTGGCGAGTTGGCCTCTACCTCTCCGTGGGACTTTTATATACATCAATAACGTCATTTAACCCAACCTAAGCCTACGTAACATCTCGGCGGTAATATGTGACAACATTCCTGGCTTGATGGCCTCTACGTCTCCGCTGGAATTTTATATACATCAATAACGTAATATAACCTAACCCAACCCAACCTAACATCTCGGCACTAATATTTGACAACATTCCTGGCGAGTTGGCTTCTACCTCTCCGTGCGACCTTCATATACATCAATAACGTAGTATAACGTAACCTAAACCAACCTATCATATCGGCGGTAATATTTGACAACAGTCCTGGCTTGTAGGCCTCTATGTTTCCGTGGGACCTTTATATACATCAATAACGTAATATTACCTAACCTAACCCAACCTATCATCTCGGCGGTAATATTTGACAACATTCCTGGCGAGTTGGCCTCTACGTCTCCGTGGGACCTTCATATACATCAATAACATAATATTACCCTACCTAACCCAACCTATCATCTCGGCGGTAATATTTGACAACATTCGTGGCGAGTTGGCCTCTACGTCTCCGTGGGACTTTTATATACATGAATAACGTAATTTAACCTAACCTAAACCGCCGTAGCATCTCGGCGGTAATATTTGACAATATTCCTGGCGAGTTGGCCTCTACGTCTCCGTGGGACCTTCGTATACATCAATAACGTAATTTAACCTAACCTAAACCAACGTAACATCTCGGTGGTAATATTTGACAACATTCCTGGCTTGTTGGCCTCTACGTCTCCGTGGGACCTTCATATACATCAATAACGTAATTTAACCTAACCTAAACCAACGTAACATCTCGGTGGTAATATTTGACAACATTCCTGGCTTGTTGGCCTCTATGTTTCCGTGGGACCTTTATATACATCAATAACGTAATATAACCTAACCTAGCCCAACCTATCATCTCGGCGGTAATATTTGACAACATTCCTGGCGAGTTGGCCTCTACGCCTCCGTGCGACCTTCATATACATCAATAACATAATATAACCTAACCTGAACCAACCTATCATCTCGGCCGTAATATTTGACAACATTCCTGGTGAGTTGGCCTCTACGTCTCCGTGGGACCTTCATATACATCAATAACATAATATTACCTAACCTAACCCAACCTATCATCTCGGCGGTAATATTTGACAACATTCGTGGCGAGTTGGCCTCTACCTCTCCGTGGGACTTTTATATACATGAATAACGTAATTTAACCTAACCTAAACCGAAGTAACATCTCGGCGGTAATATTTGACAATATTCCTGGCGAGTTGGCCTCTACGTCTCCGTGGGACCTTCGTATACATCAATAACGTAATTTAACCTAACCTAAACCAACGTAACATCTCGGTGGTAATATTTGACAACATTCCTGGCTTGTTGGCCTCAACGTCTCCGTGGCACCTTCATATACATCAATAACGTAATTTAACCTAACCTAAACCAACGTAACATCTCGGTGGTAATATTTGACAACATTCATGGCTTGTTGGCCTCTATGTTTCCGTGGGACCTTTATATACATCAATAACGTAATATAACCTAACCTAGCCCAACCTATCATCTCGGCGGTAATATTTGACAACATTCCTGTCGAGTTGGACTCTACGTCTCCGTGAGACTTTTATATACATCAATAACGTAATTTAACCTAACCTAACCCAACATAACATCTCGGCGGTAATATTTGACAACATTCCTGGCGAGTTGGCCTCTACGTCTCCGTGGGGCATTCAATACATCAATAACGTAATATAACCTAACATCTCGGCGGTAATATTTGACAACATTCCTGGCGATTTGGCCTCTACGTCTCCGTGGGGCCTTCATATACATCAATAACGTAATCTAACCTAACCTAACCCAACCTAACTTCTCGGCGGTAATATTTAACAACATTTCTGGCGAGTTGGCCTCTACGCCTCCGTGGGACCTCCATATACATCAATAACGTAATATAACCTAACCCAACCCAACCTAACATCTCGGCACTAATATGTGACAACATTCCTGGCGAGTTGGCCTCTACCTCTCCGTGCGACCTTCATACACATCAATAACGTAATATAACGTAACCTAAACCAACCTATCATATCGGCGGTAATATTTGACAACAGTCCTGGCTTGTAGGCCTCTATGTTTCCGTGGGACCTTTATATACATCAATAACGTAATATAACCTAACCTAACCCAACCTAAGATCTCGGCACTAATATTTGACAACATTCCTGGCGAGTTGGCCTCTACGTCTCTGTGGGAATTTTATATACATCAATAACGTAATATAACCTAACCTAACCCAACCTAACATCTCGGCGGTAATATTTGACAACATTCGTGGCGAGTTGGCCTCTACGTCTCCGTGGGACTTTTATATACATGAATAACGTAATTTAATCTAACCTAAACCGAAGTAACATCTCGGCGGTAATATTTGACAATATTCCTAGCGAGTTGGCCTCTACATCTCCGTGGGACCTTCGTATACATCAATAACGTAATTTAACCTAACCTAAACCAACGTAACATCTCGGTGGTAATATTTGACAACATTCCTGGCTTTTTGGCCTCTACGTCTCCGTGGCACCTTCATATACATCAATAACGTAATTTAACCTAACCTAATCCAACGTAACATCTCGGTGGTAATATTTGACAACATTCCTGGCTTGTAGGCCTCTATGTTTCCGTGGGACCTTTATATACATCAATAACGTAATATAACCTAACCTAGCCCAACCTATCATCTCGGCGGTAATATTTGACAACATTCCTGGCGAGTTGGCCTCTACGCCTCCGTGCGACCTTTATATACATCAATAACGTAATATAACCTAACCTGAACCAACCTATCATCTCGGCCGTAATATTTGACAACATTCCTGGTGAGTTGAGCTCTACGTCTCCGTGGGACCTTCATATACATCAATAACGTAATATCACCTAACCTAGCCCAACCTATGATCTCGGCACTAATATTTGACAACATTCCTGGCGAGTTGGCCTCTATGCCTCTGTGGGAATTTTATATACATCAATAACGTAATATAACCTAACCTAACCCAACCTAACATCTCGGCACTAATATTTGACAACATTCCTGGCGAGTTGGCCTCTAGCTCTCCGTGCGACCTTCATATACATCAATAACGTAATATAACGTAACCTAACCCAACCTATCATATCGGCGGTAATATTTGACAACATTCCTCGCGAGTTGGCCTCTACCTCTCCGTGCGACCTTCATATACATCAATAACGTAATATAACGTAACCTAAACCAACCTATCATATCGGCGGTAATATTTGAAAACATTCATGTCGATGTTGGCCTCTACGTCTGCGTGGGACTTTTATATACATCAAAGCGTAATGTAAACTAACCTAACCCAACCTATCATCTCGGCAGTAATATTTGACAACATTCCTGTCGAGTTGGCCTCTACGTCTCCGTGGGACTTTTATATACATCAATAACGTAATTTAACCTAACCTAACCCAACCTAACATCTCGGCACTAATATTTGACAACATTCCTGGCGAGTTGGCCTCTACCTCTCCGTGCGACCTTCATATACATCAATAACGTAATTTAACCTAACCTAAACCAACGTAACATCTCGGTGGTAATGTTTGACAAGATTCATGGCTTGTTGGCCTCTATGTTTCCGTGGGACCTTTATATACATCAATAACGTAATCTAACCTAACCTAACCCAACCTAACTTCTCGGCGGTAATATTTAACAACATTCCTGGCGAGTTGGTCTCTACGCCTCCGTTTGACCTCCATATACATCAATAACGTAATATAACCTAACCTAACCCAACCTATCATCTCGGCGGTAATATTTGACAACATTCGTGGCGAGTTGGCCTCTACGTCTCCGCGGGACTTTTATATACATGAATAACGTAATTTAACCTAACCTAAACCGAAGTAACATCTCGGCGGTAATATTTGACAATATTCCTGGCGAGTTGGCCTCTACATCTCCGTGGGACCTTCGTATACATCAATAACGTAATTTAACCTAACCTAAACCAACGTAACATCTCGGTGGTAATATTTGACAACATTCCTGGCTTGTTGGCCTCTACGTCTCCGTGGCACCTTCATATACATCAATAACGTAATTTAACCTAACCTAAACCAACGTAACATCTCGGTGGTAATATTTGACAACATTCCTGGCTTGATGGCCTCTACGTCTGCGTGGGACCTTCATATACATCAATAACGTAATATAACGTAACCTAAACCAACCTATCATATCGGCGGTAATACTTGACAATATTCCTGGCGAGTTGGCCTCTACGTCTCCGTGGGACCTTTATATACATCAATAACGTAATATAACCTAACCTAACCCAACCTGTCATCTCGGCGGTAATATTTGAAAACATTCCTGGCGAGTTGGCCTCTACCTCTCCGTGGGACTTTTATATACATCAATAACGTCATTTAACCCAACCTAAGCCTACGTAACATCTCGGCGGTAATATGTGACAACATTCCTGGCTTGATGGCCTCTACGTCTCCGCTGGAATTTTATATACATCAATAACGTAATATAACCTAACCCAACCCAACCTAACATCTCGGCACTAATATTTGACAACATTCCTGGCGAGTTGGCTTCTACCTCTCCGTGCGACCTTCATATACATCAATAACGTAGTATAACGTAACCTAAACCAACCTATCATATCGGCGGTAATATTTGACAACAGTCCTGGCTTGTAGGCCTCTATGTTTCCGTGGGACCTTTATATACATCAATAACGTAATATTACCTAACCTAACCCAACCTATCATCTCGGCGGTAATATTTGACAACATTCCTGGCGAGTTGGCCTCTACGTCTCCGTGGGACCTTCATATACATCAATAACATAATATTACCCTACCTAACCCAACCTATCATCTCGGCGGTAATATTTGACAACATTCGTGGCGAGTTGGCCTCTACGTCTCCGTGGGGCTTTTATATACATGAATAACGTAATTTAACCTAACCTAAACCGCCGTAACATCTCGGCGGTAATATTTGACAATATTCCTGGCGAGTTGGCCTCTACGTCTCCGTGGGACCTTCGTATACATCAATAACGTAATTTAACCTAACCTAAACCAACGTAACATCTCGGTGGTAATATTTGACAACATTCCTGGCTTGTTGGCCTCTACGTCTCCGTGGGACCTTCATATACATCAATAACGTAATTTAACCTAACCTAAACCAACGTAACATCTCGGTGGTAATATTTGACAACATTCCTGGCTTGTTGGCCTCTATGTTTCCGTGAGACCTTTATATACATCAATAACGTAATATAACCTAACCTAGCCCAACCTATCATCTCGGCGGTAATATTTGACAACATTCCTGGCGAGTTGGCCTCTACGCCTCCGTGCGACCTTCATATACATCAATAACATAATATAACCTAACCTGAACCAACCTATCATCTCGGCCGTAATATTTGACAACATTCCTGGTGAGTTGGCCTCTACGTCTCCGTGGGACCTTCATATACATCAATAACATAATATTACCTAACCTAACCCAACCTATCATCTCGGCGGTAATATTTGACAACATTCGTGGCGAGTTGGCCTCTACCTCTCCGTGGGACTTTTATATACATGAATAACGTAATTTAACCTAACCTAAACCGAAGTAACATCTCGGCGGTAATATTTGACAATATTCCTGGCGAGTTGGCCTCTACGTCTCCGTGGGACCTTCGTATACATCAATAACGTAATTTAACCTAACCTAAACCAACGTAACATCTCGGTGGTAATATTTGACAACATTCCTGGCTTGTTGGCCTCAACGTCTCCGTGGCACCTTCATATACATCAATAACGTAATTTAACCTAACCTAAACCAACGTAACATCTCGGTGGTAATATTTGACAACATTCATGGCTTGTTGGCCTCTATGTTTCCGTGGGACCTTTATATACATCAATAACGTAATATAACCTAACCTAGCCCAATCTATCATCTCGGCGGTAATATTTGACAACATTCCTGTCGAGTTGGACTCTACGTCTCCGTGAGACTTTTATATACATCAATAACGTAATTTAACCTAACCTAACCCAACATAACATCTCGGCGGTAATATTTGACAACATTCCTGGCGAGTTGGCCTCTACGTCTCCGTGGGGCATTCAATACATCAATAACGTAATATAACCTAACATCTCGGCGGTAATATTTGACAACATTCCTGGCGGTTTGGCCTCTACGTCTCCGTGGGGCCTTCATATACATCAATAACGTAATCTAACCTAACCTAACCCAACCTAACTTCTCGGCGGTAATATTTAACAACATTTCTGGCGAGTTGGCCTCTACGCCTCCGTGGGACCTCCATATACATCAATAACGTAATATAACCTAACCCAACCCAACCTAACATCTCGGCACTAATATGTGACAACATTCCTGGCGAGTTGGCCTCTACCTCTCCGTGCGACCTTCATACACATCAATAACGTAATATAACGTAACCTAAACCAACCTATCATATCGGCGGTAATATTTGACAACAGTCCTGGCTTGTAGGCCTCTATGTTTCCGTGGGACCTTTATATACATCAATAACGTAATATAACCTAACCTAACCCAACCTAAGATCTCGGCACTAATATTTGACAACATTCCTGGCGAGTTGGCCTCGACGTCTCTGTGGGAATTTTATATACATCAATAACGTAATATAACCTAACCTAACCCAACCTAACATCTCGGCACTAATATTTCACAACATTCCTGGCGAGTTGGCCTCTACCTCTCCGTGCGACCTTCATATACATCAATAACGTAATTTAACCTAACCTAAACCAACGTAACATCTCGGTGGTAATGTTTGACAACATTCATGGCTTGTTGGCCTCTATGTTTCCGTGGGACTTTATATACATCAATAACGTAATCTAACCTAACCTAATCCAACCCAACTTCCCGGCGGTAATATTTAACAACATTCCTGGCGAGTTGGTCTCTACGCCTCCGTGGGACCTTCATATACATCAATAACGTAATATCACCTAACCTAACCCAACCTAAGATCTCGGCACCAATATTTGACAATATTCCTGGCGAGTTGGCCTCTACGTCTCCGTGGGACCTTCATATACATCAATAACGTAGTATAACGTAACCTAAACCAACCTATTATATCGGCGGTAATATTTGACAACAGTCCTGGCTTGTAGGCCTCTATGTTTCCGTGGGACCTTTATGTACATCAATAACGTAATATAACCTAACCTAACCCAACCTATCATCTCGGCGGTAATATTTGACAACATTCCTGGCGAGTTGGCCTCTACGTCTCCGTGGGACCTTCATATACATCAATAACATAATATTACGTAACCTAACCCAACCTATCATCTCGGCGGTAATATTTGACAACATTCGTGGCGAGTTGGCCTCTACGTCTCCGTGGGACTTTTATATACATGAATAACGTAATTTAATCTAACCTAAACCGAAGTAACATCTCGGCGGTAATATTTGACAATATTCCTAGCGAGTTGGCCTCTACATCTCCGTGGGACCTTCGTATACATCAATAACGTAATTTAACCTAACCTAAACCAACGTAACATCTCGGTGGTAATATTTGACAACATTCCTGGCTTGTTGGCCTCTACGTCTCCGTGGCACCTTCATATACATCAATAACGTAATTTAACCTAACCTAATCCAACGTAACATCTCGGTGGTAATATTTGACAACATTCCTGGCTTGTTGGCCTCTATGTTTCCGTGGGACATTTATATACATCAATAACCTAATATAACCTAACCTAGCCCAACCTATCATCTCGGCGGTAATATTTGACAACATTCCTGGCGAGTTGGCCTCTACGCCTCCGTGCGACCTTTATATACATCAATAACGTAATATAACCTAACCTGAACCAACCTATCATCTCGGCCGTAATATTTGACAACATTCCTGGTGAGTTGAGCTCTACGTCTCCGTGGGACCTTCATATACATCAATAACGTAATATCACCTAACCTAACCCAACCTATGATCTCGGCACTAATATTTGACAACATTCCTGGCGAGTTGGCCTCTATGTCTCTGTGGGAATTTTATATACATCAATAACGTAATATAACCTAACCTAACCCAACCTAACATCTCGGCACTAATATTTGACAACATTCCTGGCGAGTTGGCCTCTAGCTCTCCGTGCGACCTTCATATACATCAATAACGTAATATAACGTAACCTAACCCAACCTATCATATCGGCGGTAATATTTGACAACATTCCTCGCGAGTTGGCCTCTACCTCTCCGTGCGACCTTCATATACATCAATAACGTAATATAACGTAACCTAAACCAACCTATCATATCGGCGGTAATATTTGAAAACATTCATGTCGATGTTGGCCTCTACGTCTGCGTGGGACTTTTATGTACATCAAAGCGTAATATAACCTAACCTAACCCATCCTATCATCTCGGCAGTAATATTTGACAACATTCCTGTCGAGTTGGCCTCTACGTCTCCGTGGGACTTTTATATACATCAATAACGTAATTTAACCTAACCTAACCCAACCTAACATCTCGGCACTAATATTTGACAACATTCCTGGCGAGTTGGCCTCTACCTCTCCGTGCGACCTTCATATACATCAATAACGTAATTTAACCTAACCTAAACCAACGTAACATCTCGGTGGTAATGTTTGACAAGATTCATGGCTTGTTGGCCTCTATGTTTCCGTGGGACCTTTATATACATCAATAACGTAATCTAACCTAACCTAACCCAACCTAACTTCTCGGCGGTAATATTTAACAACATTCCTGGCGAGTTGGTCTCTACGCCTCCGTGGGACCTCCATATACATCAATAACGTAATATAACCTAACCCAACCCAACCTAACATCTCGGCACTAATATTTGACAACATTCCTGGCGAGTTGGCCTCTACCTCTCCGTGCGACCTTCATATACATCAATAACGTAGTATAACGTAACCTAAACCAACCTATCATATCGGCGGTAATATTTGACAACAGTCCTGGCTTGTAGGCCTCTATGTTTCCGTGGGACCTTTATATACATCAATAACGTAATATAACCTAACCTAAACCAACGTAACATCTCGGTGGTAATATTTGACAACATTCCTGGCTTGTTGGCCTCTACGTCTCCCTGGGACCTTCATATACATCAATAACGTAATTTAACCTAACCTAAACCAACGTAACATCTCGGTGGTAATATTTGACAACATTCCTGGCGAGTTGGCCTCTACTTCTCCGTGGGGCCTTCATATACATCAATAACGTAATATAACCTGACCTAACCCAACCTAAGATCTCGGCACTAATATTTGACAACATTCCAGGCGAGTTGGCCTCTACGTCTCCGCGGGAATTTCATATACAACAATAACGTAATATAACCTAACCTAACCCAACCTAACATCTCGGCACTAATATTTGACAACATTCCTGGCGAGTTGGCCTCTACCTCTCCGTGGGACGTTCATATACATCAATAACGTAATATAATCTAACCTAACCCAACCTATCATCTCGGCGGTAATATTTGACAACATTCCTGGCGAGTTGGCCTCTACCTCTCCGTGGGACCTTCATATACATCAATAACGTAATATAATCTAACCTAACCCAACCTATCATCTCGGCGGTAATATTTGACAACATTCCTGGTCAGTTGGCCTCTACGTCTCCGTGGAACCTTCATATATATCAATAACGTAATATAACCTAACCTGAACCAACCTATCATCTCGGCCGTAATATTTGACAACATTCCTGGTGAGTTGAGCTCTACGTCTCCGTGGGACCTTCATATACATCAATAACGTAATATCACCTAACCTAACCCAACCTATGATCTCGGCACTAATATTTGACAACATTCCTGGCGAGTTGGCCTCTATGTCTCTGTGGGAATTTTATATACATCAATAACGTAATATAACCTAACCTAACCCAACCTAACATCTCGGCACTAATATTTGACAACATTCCTGGCGAGTTGGCCTCTAGCTCTCCGTGCGACCTTCATATACATCAATAACGTAATATAACGTAACCTAACCCAACCTATCATATCGGCGGTAATATTTGACAACATTCCTCGCGAGTTGGCCTCTACCTCTCCGTGCGACCTTCATATACATCAATAACGTAATATAACGTAACCTAAACCAACCTATCATATCGGCGGTAATATTTGAAAACATTCATGTCGATGTTGGCCTCTACGTCTGCGTGGGACTTTTATGTACATCAAAGCGTAATATAACCTAACCTAACCCATCCTATCATCTCGGCAGTAATATTTGACAACATTCCTGTCGAGTTGGCCTCTACGTCTCCGTGGGACTTTTATATACATCAATAACGTAATTTAACCTAACCTAACCCAACCTAACATCTCGGCACTAATATTTGACAACATTCCTGGCGAGTTGGCCTCTACCTCTCCGTGCGACCTTCATATACATCAATAACGTAATTTAACCTAACCTAAACCAACGTAACATCTCGGTGGTAATATTTGACAACATTCCTGGCGAGTTGGCCTCTACCTCTCCGTGCGACCTTCATATACATCAATAACGTAGTATAACGTAACCTAAACCAACCTATCATATCGGCGGTAATATTTGACAACAGTCCTGGCTTGTAGGCCTCTATGTTTCCGTGGGACCTTTATATACATCAATAACGTAATATAACCTAACCTAAACCAACGTAACATCTCGGTGGTAATATTTGACAACATTCCTGGCTTGTTGGCCTCTACATCTCCCTGGGACCTTCATATACATCAATAACGTAATTTAACCTAACCTAAACCAACGTAACATCTCGGTGGTAATATTTGACAACATTCCTGGCGAGTTGGACTCTACTTCTCCGTGGGGCCTTCATATACATCAATAACGTAATATAACCTGACCTAACCCAACCTAAGATCTCGGCACTAATATTTGACAACATTCCAGGCGAGTTGGCCTCTACGTCTCCGCGGGAATTTCATATACATCAATAACGTAATATAACCTAACCTAACCCAACCTAACATCTCGGCACTAATATTTGACAACATTCCTGGCGAGTTGGCCTCTACCTCTCCGTGGGACGTTCATATACATCAATAACGTAATATAATCTAACCTAACCCAACCTATCATCTCGGCGGTAATATTTGACAACATTCCTGGCGAGTTGGCCTCTACCTCTCCGTGGGACCTTCATATACATCAATAACGTAATATAATCTAACCTAACCCAACCTATCATCTCGGCGGTAATATTTGACAACATTCCTGGTCAGTTGGCCTCTACGTCTCCGTGGAACCTTCATATATATCAATAACGTAATATAACCTAACCTGAACCAACCTATCATCTCGGCCGTAATATTTGACAACATTCCTGGTGAGTTGAGCTCTACGTCTCCGTGGGACCTTCATATACATCAATAACGTAATATCACCTAACCTAACCCAACCTATGATCTCGGCACTAATATTTGACAACATTCCTGGCGAGTTGGCCTCTATGTCTCTGTGGGAATTTTATATACATCAATAACGTAATATAACCTAACCTAACCCAACCTAACATCTCGGCACTAATATTTGACAACATTCCTGGCGAGTTGGCCTCTAGCTCTCCGTGCGACCTTCATATACATCAATAACGTAATATAACGTAACCTAACCCAACCTATCATATCGGCGGTAATATTTGACAACATTCCTCGCGAGTTGGCCTCTACCTCTCCGTGCGACCTTCATATACATCAATAACGTAATATAACGTAACCTGAACCAACCTATCATATCGGCGGTAATATTTGAAAACATTCATGTCGATGTTGGCCTCTACGTCTGCGTGGGACTTTTATGTACATCAAAGCGTAATATAACCTAACCTAACCCATCCTATCATCTCGGCAGTAATATTTGACAACATTCCTGTCGAGTTGGCCTCTACGTCTCCGTGGGACTTTTATATACATCAATAACGTAATTTAACCTAACCTAACCCAACCTAACATCTCGGCACTAATATTTGACAACATTCCTGGCGAGTTGGCCTCTACCTCTCCGTGCGACCTTCATATACATCAATAACGTAATTTAACCTAACCTAAACCAACGTAACATCTCGGTGGTAATGTTTGACAAGATTCATGGCTTGTTGGCCTCTATGTTTCCGTGGGACCTTTATATACATCAATAACGTAATCTAACCTAACCTAACCCAACCTAACTTCTCGGCGGTAATATTTAACAACATTCCTGGCGAGTTGGTCTCTACGCCTCCGTGGGACCTCCATATACATCAATAACGTAATATAACCTAACCCAACCCAACCTAACATCTCGGCACTAATATTTGACAACATTCCTGGCGAGTTGGCCTCTACCTCTCCGTGCGACCTTCATATACATCAATAACGTAGTGTAACGTAACCTAAACCAACCTATCATATCGGCGGTAATATTTGACAACAGTCCTGGCTTGTAGGCCTCTATGTTTCCGTGGGACCTTTATATACATCAATAACGTAATATAACCTAACCTAAACCAACGTAACATCTCGGTGGTAATATTTGACAACATTCCTGGCTTGTTGGCCTCTACGTCTCCCTGGGACCTTCATATACATCAATAACGTAATTTAACCTAACCTAAACCAACGTAACATCTCGGTGGTAATATTTGACAACATTCCTGGCGAGTTGGCCTCTACTTCTCCGTGGGGCCTTCATATACATCAATAACGTAATATAACCTGACCTAACCCAACCTAAGATCTCGGCACTAATATTTGACAACATTCCAGGCGAGTTGGCCTCTACGTCTCCGCGGGAATTTCATATACATCAATAACGTAATATAACCTAACCTAACCCAACCTAACATCTCGGCACTAATATTTGACAACATTCCTGGCGAGTTGGCCTCTACCTCTCCGTGGGACGTTCATATACATCAATAACGTAATATAATCTAACCTAACCCAACCTATCATCTCGGCGGTAATATTTGACAACATTCCTGGCGAGTTGGCCTCTACCTCTCCGTGGGACCTTCATATACATCAATAACGTAATATAATCTAACCTAACCCAACCTATCATCTCGGCGGTAATATTTGACAACATTCCTGGTCAGTTGGCCTCTACGTCTCCGTGGAACCTTCATATATATCAATAACGTAATATAACCTAACCTGAACCAACCTATCATCTCGGCCGTAATATTTGACAACATTCCTGGTGAGTTGAGCTCTACGTCTCCGTGGGACCTTCATATACATCAATAACGTAATATCACCTAACCTAACCCAACCTATGATCTCGGCACTAATATTTGACAACATTCCTGGCGAGTTGGCCTCTATGTCTCTGTGGGAATTTTATATACATCAATAACGTAATATAACCTAACCTAACCCAACCTAACATCTCGGCACTAATATTTGACAACATTCCTGGCGAGTTGGCCTCTAGCTCTCCGTGCGACCTTCATATACATCAAAAACGTAATATAACGTAACCTAACCCAACCTATCATATCGGCGGTAATATTTGACAACATTCCTCGCGAGTTGGCCTCTACCTCTCCGTGCGACCTTCATATACATCAATAACGTAATATAACGTAACCTGAACCAACCTATCATATCGGCGGTAATATTTGAAAACATTCATGTCGATGTTGGCCTCTACGTCTGCGTGGGACTTTTATGTACATCAAAGCGTAATATAACCTAACCTAACCCATCCTATCATCTCGGCAGTAATATTTGACAACATTCCTGTCGAGTTGGCCTCTACGTCTCCGTGGGACTTTTATATACATCAATAACGTAATTTAACCTAACCTAACCCAACCTAACATCTCGGCACTAATATTTGACAACATTCCTGGCGAGTTGGCCTCTACCTCTCCGTGCGACCTTCATATACATCAATAACGTAATTTAACCTAACCTAAACCAACGTAACATCTCGGTGGTAATGTTTGACAAGATTCATGGCTTGTTGGCCTCTATGTTTCCGTGGGACCTTTATATACATCAATAACGTAATCTAACCTAACCTAACCCAACCTAACTTCTCGGCGGTAATATTTAACAACATTCCTGGCGAGTTGGTCTCTACGCCTCCGTGGGACCTCCATATACATCAATAACGTAATATAACCTAACCCAACCCAACCTAACATCTCGGCACTAATATTTGACAACATTCCTGGCGAGTTGGCCTCTACCTCTCCGTGCGACCTTCATATACATCAATAACGTAGTGTAACGTAACCTAAACCAACCTATCATATCGGCGGTAATATTTGACAACAGTCCTGGCTTGTAGGCCTCTATGTTTCCGTGGGACCTTTATATACATCAATAACGTAATATAACCTAACCTAAACCAACGTAACATCTCGGTGGTAATATTTGACAACATTCCTGGCTTGTTGGCCTCTACGTCTCCCTGGGACCTTCATATACATCAATAACGTAATTTAACCTAACCTAAACCAACGTAACATCTCGGTGGTAATATTTGACAACATTCCTGGCGAGTTGGCCTCTACTTCTCCGTGGGGCCTTCATATACATCAATAACGTAATATAACCTGACCTAACCCAACCTAAGATCTCGGCACTAATATTTGACAACATTCCAGGCGAGTTGGCCTCTACGTCTCCGCGGGAATTTCATATACATCAATAACGTAATATAACCTAACCTAACCCAACCTAACATCTCGGCACTAATATTTGACAACATTCCTGGCGAGTTGGCCTCTACCTCTCCGTGGGACGTTCATATACATCAATAACGTAATATAATCTAACCTAACCCAACCTATCATCTCGGCGGTAATATTTGACAACATTCCTGGCGAGTTGGCCTCTACCTCTCCGTGGGACCTTCATATACATCAATAACGTAATATAATCTAACCTAACCCAACCTATCATCTCGGCGGTAATATTTGACAACATTCCTGGTCAGTTGGCCTCTACGTCTCCGTGGAACCTTCATATATATCAATAACGTAATATAACCTAACCTAACCCAACCTATCATCTCGGCGGTAATATTTGACAACATTCCTGGCGAGTTGGCCTCTACGTCTCCGTGGGACTTTTATATACATCAAAACGTAATATAAGGTAACCTAACCCAACCTATCATCTCGGCGGTAATATTTCACAACATTCCTGGCGAGTTGGCCTCTACGTCTCCGTGGGACCTTCATATACATCAATAACGTAATATAACGTAACCTAAACCAACCTATCATATCGGCGGTAATATTTGAAAACATTCCTGTCGATGTTGGCCTCTACGTCTCTGTGGGACATTCATATACATCAATAACGTAATATTACCTAACCTAACCCAACCTAACATCTCGGCACTAATATTTGAAAACATTCCTGGCGAGTTGGCCTCTACCTCTCCGTGCGACCTTCATATACATCAATAACGTAATATCACCTAACCTAACCCAACCTATCATCTCGGCAGTAATATTTGACAACATTCCTGTCGAGTTGGCCTCTACGTCTCCGTGGGACTTTTATATAAATCAATAACGTAATTTAACCTAACCTAACCCAACTTAACATCTCGGCGGTAATATTTGACAACATTCCTGTCGAGTTGGCCTCTACGTCTCCGTGGGACTTTTATATACATCAACAACGTAATTTAACCTAACCTAAACCAACGTAACATCTCGGTGGTAATATCTGACAACATTCCTGGCTTGTTGGCCTCTACGTCTCCCTGGGACCTTCATATACATCAATAACGTAATTTAACCTAACCTAAACCAACGTAACATCTCGGTGGTAATATTTGACAACATTCCTGGCGAGTTGGCCTCTACTTCTCCGTGGGGCCTTCATATACATCAATAACGTAATATAACCTGACCTAACCCAACCTAAGATCTCGGCACTAATATTTGACAACATTCCAGGCGAGTTGGCCTCTACGTCTCCGCGGGAATTTCATATACATCAATAACGTAATATAACCTAACCTAACCCAACCTAACATCTCGGCACTAATATTTGACAACATTCCTGGCGAGTTGGCCTCTACCTCTCCGTGGGACCTTCATATACATCAATAACGTAATATAATCTAACCTAACCCAACCCATCATCTCGGCGGTAATATTTGACAACATTCCTGGTCAGTTGGCCTCTACGTCTCCGTGGAACCTTCATATACATCAATAACGTAATATAACCTAACCCAACCGAACCTAACATCTCGGCACTAATATTTGACAACATTCCTGGCGAGTTGGCCTCTACCTCTCCGTGCGACCTTCATATACATCAATAACGTAGTATAACGTAACCTAAACCAACCTATCATATCGGCGGTAATATTTGACAACAGTCCTGGCTTGTAGGCCTCTATGTTTCCGTGGGACCTTCATATACATCAATAACGTAATATAACGTAACCTAAACCAACCTATCATATCGGCGGTAATACTTGACAATATTCCTGGCGAGTTGGCCTCTACGTCTCCGTGGGACCTTTATATACATCAATAACGTAATATAACCTAACCTAACCCAACCTGTCATCTCGGCGGTAATATTTGAAAACATTCCTGGCGAGTTGACCTCTACGTCTCCGTGGGGCATTCATATACATCAATAACGTAATATAACCTAACATCTCGGCGGTAATATTTGACAACATTCCTGGCGATTTGGCCTCTACGTCTCCGTGGGGCCTTCATATACATCAATAACGTAATCTAACCTAACCTAACCCAACCTAACTTCTCGGCGGTAATATTTAACAACATTCCTGGCGAGTTGGCCTCTACGCCTCCGTGGGACCTCCATATACATCAATAACGTAATATAACCTAACCCAACCCAACCTAACATCTCGGCACTAATATTTGACAACATTCCTGGCGAGTTGGCCTCTACCTCTCCGTGGGACTTTTATATACATCAATAACGTAATTTAACCCAACCTAAGCCTACGTAACATCTCGGCGGTAATATGTGACAACATTCCTGGCTTGATGGCCTCTACGTCTCCGCTGGAATTTTATATACATCAATAACGTAATATAACCTAACCTAACCCAACCTAACATCTCGGCACTAATATTTGACAACATTCCTGGCGAGTTGGCCTCTACCTCTCCGTGCGTCCTTCATATACATCAATAACGTAATATAACGTAACCTAACCCAACCTATCATATCGGCGGTAATATTTGACAACATTCCTGGCGAGTTGGCCTCTACCTCTCCGTGCGACCTTCATATACATCAATAACGTAATATAACGTAACCTGAACCAACCTATCATATCGGCGGTAATATTTGAAAACATTCCTGTCGATGTTGGCCTCTACGTCTCCGTGGGACTTTTATATACATCAATAACGTAATTTAACCTAACCTAACCCAACTTAACATCTCGGCGGTAATATTTGACAACATTCCTGTCGAGTTGGCCTCTACGTCTCCGTGGGACTTTTATATACATCAACAACGTAATTTAACCTAACCTAAACCAACGTAACATCTCGGTGGTAATATTTGACAACATTCCTGGCTTGTTGGCCTCTACGTCTCCCTGGGACCTTCATATACATCAATAACGTAATTTAACCTAACCTAAACCAACGTAACATCTCGGTGGTAATATTTGACAACATTCCTGGCGAGTTGGCCTCTACTTCTCCGTGGGGCCTTCATATACATCAATAACGTAATATAACCTGACCTAACCCAACCTAAGATCTCGGCACTAATATTTGACAACATTCCAGGCGAGTTGGCCTCTACGTCTCCGCGGGAATTTCATATACATCAATAACGTAATATAACCTAACCTATCCCAACCTAACATCTCGGCACTAATATTTGAAAACATTCCTGGCGAGTTGGCCTCTACCTCTCCGTGCGACCTTCATATACATCAATAACGTAATATCACCTAACCTAACCCAACCTAAGATCTCGGCACCAATATTTGACAATATTCCTGGCGAGTTGGCCTCTACGTCTCCGTTGGACCTTCATATACATCAATAACGTAGTATAACGTAACCTAAACCAACCTATCATATCGGCGGTAATATTTGACAACAGTCCTGGCTTGTAGGCCTCTATGTTTCCGTGGGACCTTTATGTACATCAATAACGTAATATAACCTAACCTAACCCAACCTATCATCTCGGCGGTAATATTTGACAACATTCCTGGCGAGTTGGCCTCTACGTCTCCGTGGGACCTTCATATACATCAATAACATAATATTACCTAACCTAACCCAACCTATCATCTCGGCGGTAATATTTGACAACATTCGTGGCGAGTTGGCCTCTACGTCTCCGTGGGACTTTTATATACATCAATAACGTAATTTAACCTAACCTAACCCAACCTATCATCTCGGCAGTAATATTTGACAACATTCCTGTCGAGTTGGCCTCTACGTCTCCGTGGGACTTTTATATACATCAATAACGTAATTTAACCTAACCTAAACCTACGTAACATCTCGGCGGTAATATTTGACAACATTCCTGGCTTGATGGCCTCTACGTCTCCGTGGGACCTTCATATACATCAATAACGTAATATAACCTAACGTAACACAACTTATCCTCTCGGCAGTAATATTTGACAACATTCCTGGCTTGTTGGCCTCTATGCTTCCGTGGGACCTTTATATACATCAATAACGTAATATAACCTAACCTAGCCCAACCTATCATCTCGGCGGTAATATTTGACAACATTCCTGGCCAGTTGGCCTCTACGTCTCCGTGGGGCCTTCATATACATCAATAACGTAATATAACCTGACCTAACCGAATCTAAAATCTCGGCACTAATATTTGACAACATTCCAGGCGAGTTGGCCTCTACGTCTCCGCGGGAATTTTATATACACCAATAACGTAATATAACCTAACCTAACCCAACCTAACATCTCGGCACTAATATTTGACAACATTCCTGGCGAGTTGGCCTCTACCTCTCCGTGGGACCTTCATATACATCAATAACGTAATATAATCTAACCTAACACAACCTATCATCTCGGCGGTAATATTTGACAACATTCCTGGTCAGTTAGCCTCTACCTCTCCGTGGAACCTTCATATACATCAATAACGTAATATAACCTAACCTAACCCTACCTATCATCTCGGCGGTAATATTTGACAACATTCCTGGCGAGTTGGCCTCTACGTCTCCGTGGGACTTTTATATACATCAATAACGTAATTTAACCTAACCTAAACCTACGTGACATCTCGGCGGTAATATGTGACAACATTCCTGGCTTGATGGCCTCTACGTCTCCGTGGGACCTTCATATACATCAATAACGTAATATAACCTAACCTAACCCAACCTATCATCTCGGCGGTAATATTTGACAACATTCCTGGCGAGTTGGCCTCTACGCCTCCGTGCGACCTTCATATACATCAATAACGTAATATAACCTAACCTGAACCAACCTATTATCTCGGCGGTAATATTTGACAACATTCCTGGCGAGTTGAGCTCTACGTCTCCGTGGCACCTTCATATACATTAATAACGTAATATCACCTAACCTAACCCGACCTAAGATCTCGGCACTAGTATTTGACAACATTCCTGGCGAGTTGGCCTCTACGTCTCTGTGGGAATATTATATACATCAATAACGTCATATAACCTAACCTAACCCAACGTAACATCTCGGCACTAATATTTGACATCATTCCTGGCGAGTTGGCCTCTACCTCTCCGTGGGACCTTCATATACGTCAATAACGTAATATAATCTAACCTAACCCAACCTATCATCTCGGCGGTAATATTTGACTACATTCCTGGCGAGTTGGCCTCTACGTCTCCGTGGGACTTTTATATACATCAATAACGTCATATAACCTAACCTAACCCAACGTAACATCTCGGCACTAATATTTGACATCATTCCTGGCGAGTTGGCCTCTACGTCTCCGTGGGACCTTCATATACATCAATAACATAATATTACCTAACCTAACCCAACCTATCATCTCGGCGGTAATATTTGACAACATTCGTGGCGAGTTGGCCTCTACGTCTCCGTGGGACTTTTATATACATCAATAACGTAATTTAACCTAACCTAACCCAACCTATCATCTCGGCAGTAATATTTGACAACATTCCTGTCGAGTTGGCCTCTACGTCTCCGTGGGACTTTTATATACATCAATAACGTAATTTAACCTAACCTAAACCTACGTAACATCTCGGCGGTAATATTTGACAACATTCCTGGCTTGATGGCCTCTACGTCTCCGTGGGACCTTCATATACATCAATAACGTAATATAACCTAACGTAACACAACTTATCCTCTCGGCAGTAATATTTGACAACATTCCTGGCTTGTTGGCCTCTATGCTTCCGTGGGACCTTTATATACATCAATAACGTAATATAACCTAACCTAGCCCAACCTATCATCTCGGCGGTAATATTTGACAACATTCCTGGCCAGTTGGCCTCTACGTCTCCGTGGGG